>BMAV01016821.1:0-48728 GCA_019973955.1 Trichonephila inaurata madagascariensis | reverse complement strand
CAAAAAACAAAATAGAACATTCCTGGCCGTTAGTCCTGGCTTGGACACCGTTTGAGCTGCTTCACCCTTTTGACCACGATCGGTTTGGCACAATATTGTAGTATGTGACTCATTTCTCATCTCCAGTCACCATCCGCTTAAAAAATGGGTCATTTCATTCCGTTTGGCCAAGGCTTTGCAGATGGAAATTCGATCCATCATGTCTTTTGGCGTTCATTGGTATGGCCCCAAACATACAGCTTCTTTTTGAATCCAAATTTGTGCAAATGGCTTAAAACTGTTTTATGGTCGATCTTTAGCTCCTTGGCGATATTACGACTCTAACATGTATGTCAACTTTGATTATTTCTGTGATTTTATCGACATTTTTGATGACGGGCCAGCCTGTGTAAGGCGCATCTTTAAAATCAAAAATACCTGAACGGAATCGACGAAACCAAAATTGCACTTAATTAGCTGTTACAGCATCGGCACCATAAAGACTATTCGCAATTTCAGCCTACCTGGCTTGAAATTTCATCTTAATCAAAGAAAAACTGTAAAATAACCGAATTTTTTCTTTGTTGACTTCCATTTTTAGCACCCTGTAACTCACAACTGAATGGACCAACCAAAATAAAGCAAAATATTTTTTTAGTGTGAAATGTCATCTTGACAACGAGCATAAATGTTAAATTGTTTGATCCATTCTTCACGAGATATCGACACTACAGCCATCTACCGAAAAAAATAATGGATTTCTTTTTTCTCAACCTAATATATGTATTTAGGATATCCCATGGAATTATTTTGTAAAATCATGGATCATGAAAGGGATATCCCTTTCCAGAAGACGATAATTTTAATTAAAATAGCATTCCAGATCAACACCATCTGGCGGGCTTTCGAAACGCCGACATAAATAATATTCAATCAGAGGCCTACTAACCACCGTTCGGTGAAAACGTATAGCGTTTTTGCGCAACAACCGCTCGCTAATCAAACGATAAGTTTCATTCACATAATGCGCTTCTTAGATTTCTAAAAACCTCCTAGAAGGAATTATCTAACTTCTTTCATATCTCCATGTTTTAATTCATATTGCCCAGTAAATACTGCACTAATAAACCTTTCCCTACAACTCAAAATAAAGTATTTTATTTTCAAGAAGCCTCTTCGTTTGCATTATTTTCATTCGAGTTGTGAATACTGGAACCCGTAAGTATTAAAAAACTCCTAGACACCTCGCCATGAAAAACCCGCTATCTTCACAGTCTAACTTTTTTTGAGAGATTGTGGTTAGACTCTCACATGTATATACTCTT
Source organism: Trichonephila inaurata madagascariensis (assembly GCA_019973955.1). Taxonomy (NCBI): domain Eukaryota; kingdom Metazoa; phylum Arthropoda; class Arachnida; order Araneae; family Nephilidae; genus Trichonephila; species Trichonephila inaurata. Next base: position 47,424 of record BMAV01016821.1, on the reverse strand, counting down.
TAAAATATTATTTAAAACATTCTCCATAATTAAATAAAATGCATTAATTTCCTGAGGATTATTAAGATTCTATATTTTTACATTTACATGTTTCTGAATGTATAACAATTAATTAATACTAATTGTAGTTAAGAATACTGATTCCAATCTATATATATGTTTAAGAAATCCATGTATTGTGTTTTACAATTTATATATATATATATATATATATATATATAGTCTTGTTCTCTAGAAACAAGAGATCAACATCCAACAATCACATTCGAAAAACACATAAACAATAGGAAAATCACACAATGAAGGACACATAAGCAACCGAGATTAAAAATTATAAAATAGATGCTGTAGTATTATAAACATTGCTGACTTAGGACAGCTAATATACAAAATAATTTATATAAAAGTGAGGTTGAACATGTTTTTTGGCCAGCCAATCTCTTCCCCCTTTTATATAAGTAATACTGAGCAAAAACCTATTGAAAGTAATGAATAGGAATATCTAAACTTATTACAAGATAGAGGTAACTTACATGAAAATTGCACTTAAAAATGCAGAGTCCGGTGCTAAATCTGAGTGCAATAAATAATTTATTGCCAGATTCTGGACCCTAATGAAGATTCAAAGCATGTGAATGGCTGAAATGTAGCACTTAGCAAAAGTATAAAAATAATTGAAGTAAAATATTAATAAGAGAGTTACAAATTACCATAGCTTTAGTGACACTAGCGTACACATATGAATTAAATAATAATAAGTAATTTTATCTAATATTAGAATATGAGGTAACTATAACTATAAAATATGTAAATTTATAGTAATAAACTAGTATTAATCTAAGAATTTTTAATCCTTACCATTTTGAATAGCTTTTCTCATATAACTATTAATAAAATTAATTGGTAAATTATATATATATATATAAATTCATAAAATCGAATCCTGTTAAGATACTATCAGAATTATTCCATTGAAGAATCTTGAACAGAGGTACTCAACTTTTTTTTCTGCCGCATCACATACATGCGACAACTATTTCTTGAGGGCAGCAATATAAGGATTAAAGATTAATGGGAAAGGGAGGTGGACGAAATAAGATCAAGGACATTTAAAATGAGGAAAATTGATCAAAATATTAAAATTCATAATTCTGGATTTTAATTTGAAACTATATTAATTTGTATCAACTCAAGTTACAAAAAATAGGTTTTATGCATTTTTTTTACCCAGTTATGAGATAATTTCGATTTCCTTTCATCAATGATCATAAGCTGCCCTTGTTTGCATTCTACTGTCAAAAATAAATTAAGCAGACGTCACTAAGCCTCGATAATTTCTATTTCAGATATTAGTTTATCAAGGGCAGGATGAGAAAAGGGTTTTTACACTGAGTTCCAGACTCAAATCAGTATTATTTGTTAAAAATTAGATCAGACTTTTTTGTGAATTTTTATTTCAACTTTATTTAAATACTTCTTTAATTTTACCCAAAAAATATCAGAACAAATAAGTGAATTTAGAAAATAGCACGTCGGCACCATTTAATAAACATTCTAACAATTTCTTTATCAATTGATACGTTATCCTTAACCACTTCATATGTTTATTAATAGCTATACTGTAACAAATATTATAAGATGTGTTTGCCACCTCTGCATTTTGTGACATTACTACCCATAAAATATCTTGTTGCTGTTGCAAAGGTTTTATAAGAAAGCAAATTTGTATCTCGTCTTTAAGGTATCCGACTACGTACGGAACCGTGATTTTAAAAAAGTGCGTAAATAGATAATTTTCATATTTAGTGAGTGAGTGAACGTTGTGTTTAATGGTGCAAGAGCCAATCTTGGCTATACTGCGCCACTTTCGTATTTAATGTCACTTAGATTAGAATACATGTATAAAAAAATGTTTCAAGGACATTTTGACAAAAAAAGGTATTTAAATACAATATATTTCGGCTAAAAATTACCTTAGAATAAACTTTTTTCAAAATGTTCTCCTTTCGAGAAAAATGCTTCTATTATAATAATATTTTGTCTGTATATAGCTCAGACCTCTGTACAGAGGCTCAACTATGATGTTTGAAATATTCACATTATTTTCAGATTTACAATCATTTGAAATAATTATCGGCGGTTTTTTGTTTAAATTTCTCCCCTCTGTTGTGTGTGTCGTAAAACACGGATAAACCCACTTTTAAGTTAAATATCATACTTTGTTGAGATAATTAATCATCAATAAGGTTATAATTTACTCAGAAATATTGCGCATAGAAAGAAACGGTGAGGTCCAGTGGCCGAGTAGTAACGTAGGTTCTATCCTCGGGCCGTGCAAGTTCGAATCAGCCTTTCATCCCTTCAGTGGGTCGATAAATGAGTACCAAGCTTGCTTCGAGACACCTTTGGGGTTGCGTTACAGACTAATCACCTGATAGGGATATCTGCTCATGCACCTCAGCACTCAATAGTCACGTATATTGACATGGTCAGGAGAACTTGGTCCTCTTGGGCCTTTGTGATACTGAGTTATGTTTGGAATAAAATGACAGTAAAATTAATCAAACCATTTAAAATTAAAACTATTTTAAAATTAATGTTTTGTAATGAAATATTAAAATAAAAAATTATAATAGCATAATTTAAATTTAAAATTTCCCTAAACTTTTACTTACAGCGGAAAATCAGATTTTTACGGCTTTATTGGTATTAGTATGATTTGAATAATTGTGTGCATGGTTTATAAAAGGAAAAATATATTGTTGTCTCTTCTTTTCAATGAAGAATATTTGACATTTTTTAGAAAAAAAAATGTACTATAAAACTCTTAAGGCCTCCAGCTTGAAAGATTGTATATGATTTATGATTTTTTTCATAATTTAAGCCTATGTGAGTATTAATTTTATTTTTTTACTGTATGCAAGCCTACGGGTTCAAAGCATCTTTTGTGTGCGTGTAATTTCATATATTTTTCTTCGTTAAATGCATATTTTCTTCTTGGCTTAACTAAGAACACAATATCCTAAAATATATTATACGTGGAAATTTGTGAATTTAAATGAATAATACCTAACATTTTAATAAAATATACTTATTTCTTTTAAATAATTTATTTTTGACCCATGGAATCAGTTAACAAAATACGATTCAGTTTGGAAAAATTCAAATTATTTGTTTTGACGCAAGAACGTGGCAACACAATGATTTTATTAAAACTGATTACCGTGAATTAGTTGAAAATTTGGAATTAAATTAACAAAATCAAGAGTTATAAACTGAAATTTGTCATTATTTATTCTTTTTCTTTCAGGTAAATTCGTCATCTAATCCTCAAATTTGTACATTTTACTTAAAAAAACACCTTCGATTACATCATTCATTATTTGAGAAAACCATTCTAAAAAATCATCACAAAATAAAGAGACAAAAACAAAATAGGAAATTTAAATGTAAAAACAGTAAGGCAGCATTTCTCAAACTGAGGGGCTCGCCCCCCTTGAGGGGGGCGGGCATATTGAAAATTCGACAACAAAAGATTATTTTAAAAAAAATATTAATTTACTGAAAGTAAACAAACAAAATACATTCTGACATATTAAAAAATAAAATATGCATTTTTATACTAATATGGTACACTTATAAATGTATCAGTACTGCATAATGTACTTTGTAATTAATATAATAATATTAAGTTAAGAAAACAAGTTTATTTATTACCAGTGACCCCATGGACTTTTTTTTTTGTCATTTTTATAATTAATCCCTTAACTGCTGATTAAAAGTTATGCGATTCGCTTCCCAATGCCAACCGTTTTCCACGTAGGAGCGCGTATTTGATGCATCGCCATACTTCTTACTCCTTAGAATAAGAACATAATTAAGAATAGGAGCCATATATTTTAGAATAATGTTTACCTTGAGTCTGTTTTTTCATCGTGTCTCAAGCTGTAAGTGTCTGTCTCATTCAAAAATCTGCTTAATGATGAGAATAGCGACATTTTAAGTGGTTAAAGGCACACTTAAAGAAATAATCTGCAGTCTTAAGAAAGAGAGCTACGTAATCGATTACATTTAAATCGAGTAACTTTTATTTGCATAATTATTCAATCAAAGATCACCGTTCGAAATAATGATGGCATGAATAAATGGAGTCGAGTATAATGAATGAATAATGAATGGAACACAGCGTGGACGATTGTCGAACTCATTTGTTGGTATGGTACGTATTTTAAGTACCTCTACTCTGTGTATTAGTTTACAGCTAGCATCCCTGTCACTTGATTGGCTCAGTATTACAAGATTCTTTGTCAGTGGCTCTCTTATAGTTCTTGGGTAAAGAAAAAAGAACTAGATTGTGTGTAAAAAAAGAAAAGTATTTGATGACAGTTCAGCATTATTACATTTAACATTATAGCAATAATATTTTTAGCATTCTTACTGATTCCATATATACTTGAATTAACCCGCGGTCACTCGCGCCTGTTTTTGCTACCGTCGTTACTCGTGGGGTGTAGAGAACTCCCCAAACTTTTAACGCGTGTATTTAATTATGAAAATAAAATTAAGTCATTATTATACATATTTATGAAGCACAAGATGTTTTTTGTATTATACAAATAAAATTATTAAATTTATTGCATATAAATAAGACTAACATTAATTTAAACTAAACATACAAAGTTTTTATTTTAAAACACATAATTTTAAATTTTTTCATAAACCAGTTATACATATAAACCGTATATAACAGTAATAAATATACTTTATAATTAATGAGATAATGATAGTAGAAAGTAGAAAAATAATATTTTAATTATTTTCCAAACATTCAGAGCAGACTGTATACAAATGCTCAATTTCTCTCGAGAGTTCTCAGCCCCCAGATAAAGTTTTGAAGGTCATTAAATTCCAATCGTTCGAGAAAGAGGGATTGCATCAGGCCTGACGGTTAAATGACCTAAAATGTGCAGCTACAGAAAAAATCGTGGTTCTGTGCATTCTTTTTAGAATCCTGGGAGGATTTTCTTGTTGCTGGGATGTACAGAACACCCTGCGCGAGTGATCGCGGGTTAATAACCAAAATAAATTTCGGAACATATACATGTTGATTTTACTATAATAGAGGATACAATTTTAAATTCATAATGCTAGAAATAATATTAGACAACTCTGTGCTGTCATTTTTTTATTTAAAAAAAATAAAATTTCTCTTATGGCTAGACACACTAAAGGAGACGACACACTCGTTATACCTGAATACAATGTTTATTTTCCTTTGAGGGGCTGAACTACTTACCAAAATACTTTGAGGTACAGATATTTGTATCTGATAATTTGTCATTCATATTCTTATTTATTTAGTTTGATCAACTTTTCAAGTTCCTAATATGATACTTACTGAATATGTATAAGAAAATACTATGAGCCAAGTTTTAACGATATAATGTACAGGAAATTCAAGGGATTTTAAGTGAGTTTTATGTTTGAATGCCCAGTATTTTAACCACGTCAAGGATTTTAAACAAGCAGTTAACTGTGGAATAAATGTAAAATTTTCGTATAAGTTATTTTAGTAAACCTCAGTCACAATGTATGTATATATATATTCTATAAGTTCGATCTTCATGTTTAGCTTTTATATTTTTATCACGTTATTTCTTGTTATGTTCATTATCTATTATTTCTTGTTTTTGATGTATAATACAAATTTCTTTCATATATATATATTATGTGTATATACAGACACACACACACACACACACACACACACACACACACACACACACACACACACACACACACACACACACACACACACACACACACACACACACACACATATATATATATATATATATATATATATATATATATATATATATATATATATATATATATATATATTAAACAATGTACTGAACATGGATATCCTGCTAACTTTCTTTACAATTATATTTCTAATAGTTCTCAGTGATATACAATATGTATTAATAACTATTATTGACACATTATGTTTTAATACTAGTATTCTTAACTAATTATACACTTATTCAATATATGGCGCCACATGTTTATTAAATTAATAATATTATTATTTAAATATTTCTTGTAATCATTTATTTTATACAAATATTTATATCAATATATATTTACGGTTTTTTAAACGTACATATATATATCTAGACTTTATATTATTCTATCATAATTTTTAACTATATGCGGTACTAATATTCCTCTGTTGTATTTGGTGGGAAAGTTGATACACTCACGAAGTAAGTCTTACTATTTACCTTTTGCATCGATTTTAAATCTATACTGTGAATACTAGTAGGCTATAATTGTATCGTTATATTTTATTGTTATAGTGATTTTATTTGTAATATTTAAATTTTTCTCTCTCGCTCCAAATATGATTCTTTCCTTTCCTCTTGGCACATTGTATAGACAAATTACAGGTGAAGGTTGATTAGCCCTAAAACGTGTTTAAACCTGCAATCTTGGTTCATAAGGCCTAATACTTAATATCTTGAATAGTTATACTTAGGTGTTCTATAGCTATCTGTATATATATATATATATATATATATATATATATAGAGAGAGAGAGAGAGAGAGAGATGGATAGATAGAGAAATATATAGATGCATATATAGACTGTTTAAAAAATATATACATGTAGACGAAATAATTTTGGACAAGACAAGGCTTTTTATTATTACAGTATGGATTCTGGTTGTAATCGTGGCTCAATTGCGGAGGAAATATCTTGTTAATAGGAAGTCTGCATATATATATATATACATTGTAATACAGAAACACAACACAGACATAAATCAAGCAGCAACACGAAAAATATCACTTGTGGGGTTTACCGGACGTTCAAAGAAGCAGTTTCATTTCGCACCAAGGTCCCATCTGCTTATGATCTTAGTCAAGCGGAAATTGTTAAAATCATTCTGATGCAAGATTGCATCCTCTTGTTTAAAAGCACTAATTTTTGAAACATAACATATTTCTATACCCGAAAATACTAATGAATTCCAATTATATTTAATAAATACTTTTATATAAAATTTAATTGCGAGTATAAAGTAATTACTTCCTTCACTGGGAGAAATACAATGGTTGAAACAGTCTATAAGATCTCAACTTGCATCTTTGATTTTTTATATTGGACTTTTGCCAGTATTTTCGTCAATTTCATAATCATGGGTATACTTTGTTCTTTTTAATTTTTTTCATTTGTTAGAATGCATTATTTTCCATCTTTCTTTTCATCTGTTTTACAGAAAAGTACTCTCGATGAAAAGAGACCGAAGATTCAACCGGGGTGATTTAGTGCATCATGAAGCCAGTATCTGACATATCCACATCTGATTATATCCGAAGCCATAATTTATAATTTTATTTATTATTATTTTTTCTTAAACTATTCCATACACGGATAATTACATTATTTGGAAACCATTATTTTTCATAATCGAAAAAAAATGGGTTTTTTTTTGCTTTAGTTTCCTTTAATTAATTTTGCTTCCCCCCCCCTCTTTTAAGGTAGGTATATGTGCATGTGTACCATTTTAAAGTTTTCGTAATAAAAATTTAAAATGCACATGGTTTGCAAAGGAGTACTAAATTATAAAATATTTTCACCATATATTAATTAATTCCAAAACAAGCAGTTGAAGTCTTTTCTATTTTTTTCTTTACATAGCACTTAAGTGGTCATGAATTATTTAACAGTATATTTTTGTTTCGCTCTAATATATAACAATAAACGTTCTAAATTACATGTAAACAAGTCTCTTTAGCTTTTAAAGCATATTTTTTTTTCAGTGGTATACAGTAAAATATGCACTTCAACTTATATTTTATTCAAAATTAAAATGAAAAAAAAGCTTAAAATCCTCAAACAATATTTTTATAGCTACATTAACACACAAAATTAAAATATGTATTATGTTTTGCTGCAGCTCAAGAAGAAACCAACTGCAAATCACGTAAAGAATAATAAAACACATTCATTTAGCTGGTAAAGAAATGAATGGTAAGAAGTCTTAGAAACCATATGAGAAAAGTAAAAGGAAAATTTATTTTAACTGGAAAAATAATAAATATACTGTTTTCAACATAATCGTCTAATGATCCCAATTACAAAATGGAAATTTGTAATGGAAATTATTATTCAAACAGTAACAGTGGCTCTATGGAGAAAAATGTTTACATTTGCATTTACTCAGTACAATGATAAAAAAAGACTGTCCATTACTTAAAAAAAAAGTGCCAGTACAACCTTTTACATGCATTTGTTTGGTACTGAGAAATAATTTAAAAAAATAATTAATTGAGTAAATTTGAAGTTTTTATAGTGAAGTCACAAAAGTGAGCTACGTGATATTCATTCATAAAACAATATCCCTAATACTTTTTAAAGCTTTTGTATATATCTGGTTATATATACAAAATTTATTTTTCTGATATTTTATATAATAGTTTGTAAATGGACTATTTCAAAATATTGAAATTTTAAGTATTTTACTCAATTATAAAAAAACATATCAACATCAAAAAACAAAAATTTAAGTATAAGTATAAAATGCAAAAAACATAATACAGTATTATCACGAAATAAGCTACTCCGACTTACGTGAATTTAGAGCTACGCGACTTTCAAACTACGTCGTCTCATTTTTATATTTTTTTCCATCATTAAAACTCTTGTGCAACTATTGCCAGAAAATGAAGAAATTCAAAATTTGATTGAAGAAGATGGCCATCTTGCCTGGCAAATAAATTCAGGTGTGGATAATAATGACGCTCAAGAACTGCTGGATTTCCACAATCAGGAGCTGACAGTTGATGGACTCATAGAAATACATGAGTAAGAGCAAGACATAGAAGAACTTGAGTCTGTAGACCTAGTGCAATCAGAAGGTTTGAATGACGGTGTGACGGACTGACGCGTCTTTTCTTTAACATAACCTCTGGGTTCTTGGTTGCCAAGATTAATGGCAACTCTTTTCCAACCAAAACCCAAGATGCGAAATGTGAACAAGAAATGCAAATAAGATAGCTTTTAAAAGAACAGAAGTTTCAGTAAGCAGGACGGCAATTTACGGAAAGTTATGTTTGAAGTGATACAAGCGTGAATTGACAGCCACTCCTAAAGTTATCTGGAAAGTAAATCAGTAATACAAGGTGCATATACTATTGCACGCGCACCCAGACGTCTCCATATAGAAATATAATCTTAGTTGGATTAAGGTAGGACTGATTATTTGATATTAGGACTTATAATATTATTAGAAGTGAGAGAAGGTGGATTGAATAATTATTTAGAGAAAGTGGTCTATGTTACGCAATTCGGTTTAACTATCTTTGTGTGTGTTTGTTCATTCTAGATTCTCGCTATTTAAATTTATCTGAATTGTTAGACATTTAAATATTATTCTTAATAAAGTCGTATTAAGAATTTAAAATGTCTATTCCTTTCGTAACACCTACAGCTTTAGCTCACGGTGACAATCAAAGATACGGTCACCAAAGGGGTGCTGTATCACAACGGTTGAGAATTTGACAAAAGGCCTCAGTTTCATTGAAAAAAAAATGATTATACAAATTTTAGAAAATATAGATTCAAATGATGAGAATATTTTTTCAACAAAACAAGGAATAAAAAAAATATCATACTACGAGGAAATTTTGTGGGAGAAAAAAATATCTTTGAGCCGGCAGAATACGTTCTTAGATTTTATGAAACCTTCTACATCAAAGTAACTGCAGCTTACGATTTTGTATGTGTATTATCTAAGATTTTATCAAACCTTTTTTTTTTAAACAAAATTGTCATTTTCTTTCGTTTCCGGCACCAGTTAAAAGTAATTTATGTTTTCTATGCGTAATTATACCAGGATTTTAGTGAATTTGAATTATGCGGTTATCGCTCAGTCCCACCTATTGCGTAAGTTTGAAATATTACTGTAATTTAATACGATGGTAGTATAAAATTGCAAAATTAAATTTGAATCTTTAAAATTTAGATAAAAGTGTTTCATATTTATTTCTCTAAAAATTCCGAGGTGCATTTTTCTTATTTATCAACTTATGAAAATGAATATACGCTCTGGATAAAAATGTGAATACGAATATTTGAATTATAACTTATGTACTTTATGACAGTGTTCCCCAACCTTTTTATCGCCGCGGACTGGTCAACGTTGGAAAATTTTACTGCGGCCCTCTGAGGGAGAGGACATTGATTGTTTATATCTTAAATTGTTTGTTTTAACAGTTTTATTTTAATTGCATTTAAAAGTGCCTTCAGAATATTATATAGCTCCACCAAAAGTGAATATAAAGTGATTTAACAAGGAATATAAAGTGATTTTCATACAAAAGTAGCCCAAACCCAAGAAAAATATGCCGCAGTAAATAAAATGGAAATAATTTAAATAATTTTGTGCCGACCAGTAGTATTTAATCCACGGACCGGGGATTGGAGACCACTGCTTTAAGGTATCCAACTATTTAAGACACCATTTTGGTTTTTGTGGTTTTTAGGTTTGTGTGTTTAGGTTTATTTATATATAGTACATTTTAAGAGACATATGCTAAAATTAAGAGGAGAAATATAAATTATTATTACTAAAATGGGAAAAAATTGATCGAAATTTACAAAAAATTACATAAACGGCACCCATTTTGTACAAAGTGTTTATGAACAAATTTTCATTTTAGACTTGTTGATTTGCTATTCGTTCTACAAATACCTACAGGATAAGAGATATCTGAATTGTTACAAAAACTAGAGCACTTTATCTTAGTTATTATGTGAAATTGCTTAAGAAAAAACAGTGATTATATTCACTTAAGAGTGTGTATAGATTATAATGAAGCCGTAATTGATAAATATGAAGGTTAGAATACTTCTAATATTTACACAAAAGGTTTCAGTTAATTATTTTCAGAACTTTTTGTGAGCAATCGCTGTCTCCGTATGAGCATTTTCAAAAATTTCATTTGGAGTAAAAATCCTTTTAAAGTATACCATCTTGCTTAAAGTAGCGGCATCTGCTTTTACGAAAACACTTCGTGATTTTTGTTTTTTTGAATGAAAAATAATAAGCTTGGTATTTTTATAATGCTAATAAGATGACTTATAAAATAAAATCATTAAATGATTGTACATTTTTGGCAAAATGCATAATTTTAGTATAATCAGATACCTTAATAAAAGTAAATTTATAAAACATACGTATATTTATCGTTTCAGTGTAATTATACACATGCACCACATAAGGCATAAACACAATTTGTTTTAGTTCTACTTTGAAACAACATTTAAAAAAAATACAGTACCTTAACGACTTCTTTTCTTTTCTTTCTTGTATATTCTAGAATTTTATTTGTTTTGTGTGTATTCTAAAAATAAGTAAAAAAATACCTCTACTAAATTTAGACTCATATATGATTACTTTATAAACATATCTTTATAAAGTTCTGCCAGTTTATGTCCCCTAAGGAATACAACCTTTCTCAAAGTTAAGATTTATAATAGTTTATATGTTTTAGAAATGCAATGTAAATGTCATTTTTATTTATTTCTTATCTGAAGCATTTTCTTGAATGTCAAGTTATTCAAACTTTGATCACGCTTAGAAACAAACTTCTTTTCTTGTAGTATAAGTTAAACATCCAAAGTTCATGTTGATATTGTCAGTGTGTTTCCTGTGACACTGTTTTGGAAATCGACTTTCACATCAAATCCATAAAACTTATTTTTTGTTGATATTTTATTTTCATATCTTCTCAAAACTTTTCTACCATGAAAGTATTTTAGGATATATTTGGCACGGTGTCATGTAAAAATAAGTGGCATGTATCTTGTTTTAAAACATTACTATTTATTTTTTCTTTTTGCTGGGATTATATGATATTTTTTTGCAAAGTAAAAAGAAAATTCGGATACTCACAGATTTTAGATTTTCAAAATAGCGAGTAGGAGTTTTCTCGCCTAATCTATGTGATAGCGTTAATTTTTGTACTGCAGCACCAGCGAGTAAAAACGACAAAATCAAGAAAAATTACTTTTTCAGTTTTGTAATAAGTGATGCAATAAAAAGGATAGTAAAATTGCTGCAAAAAGAGAAAAATTAATTAAAACGATGAATTATATTTGTATGAATTAAATAAAACAATTGGGATATTTTCCTATTTTTTTTTCGTTACGAAAAAAATAATCAGCATAAAAATAAAAATTGAAAAACATAAATAAATCTAAAAACGTTTTATCAGATTATATAATATGAAATATTGCCAATTTCTTTGACAGCGATAATACTAAAATGCCCTCTCAGAAATGTTATATACTTATGCTTAGTTGCTTTTAATCATAATAGGGTGATTATGAATTTAATGAAGGTAAATAATTAAGGTATCCTACTACGTTCGGAAACGTGATTTTAAAAAAGAGCATAACTGGATAATTTTCATGATATTTAGTGTCACTTAGATAAAACTACATGTATAAAATTGTTTTAAGGACATTTTGACAAAAAAAAATTTATTTAAATACAATATTTTGGCAAAATATTAACTTAGAATAATCTTTTTTCAAAATTTTCTCCTTCTGTTGAACATCTTTCTATTATAATAATATTTTGCCTGTATATAGCTCAGATCTCTGTACAGAGGCTCAACGACGATTTTTGAAAAAAAAATCACATTATTTTCAGAGTTACAACCAATTTAAATAATTATCGGCGTTTTTTTCTTAAAATTTCTCCCCTCTGTTGTCGTAAAAATATGGATAAACCCACTTCTAAGTTATATAACTCAAAAATTCTAGTTGAGCCTCTGTACAGAGGTCAGAGCTATATACAGGCAAAATATTATTATAATAGAAGCATTTTTTACAATAGGAGAGCATTTTGAAAAAATAAATTATTCTAAGTTAATTTTTGCCAAAATATTGTATTTAAAAAAATTTGTGTCAAAATGCCCTTAAAACAATTGTATTTATGTGTTCTAATCTAACTGACACTAAATATCATTAAAATTATCCATTTATGCGCTTTTGCACACACACACAACACACACAAAATCAAGGTTCCGAACGCGTAGTCGGATACCTTAAGTAAATGTCAAATTTCATAAAATTTTTCTTAAAAACTTTCATGAACTTTAATCTATTTATTGAGAAAATATACAAAAAGTAGTGGTAGAAATGTTTCAAATATTGAAATAACTGCAATTTACAGAAAACATAATAAATGGCAAATTTTGACAGAAAACAATATGACTCATGCTACATCGAGATCTCTAAACTTAACATAGAATGAATGACTTGAAACACATTAGTTATGAAAAACGTAGGTAAATCATACTTTGGGACTGCAATAGGCACTCTTGCGGATGGACAATCCTTCAACGCCCTATTGATTAATCTTTAACTCCAGGCCCCTGAGCTATCGAAGATTCCACTTCTGTCCTACTGTCCAAAGTTATCACCTTTCATTTACCATCATTTCCTTTCTTTGGATGGAGTTCGAAGGAAGAAAGTGGTTGATCTCAAAAATCACAAATATTGAAGTTTTCACTTCCCGATAGAATGCGTGGTGCAAGTCTGAGATTGAATATATGGGATCGTCTTGGCGAAAAATCATCTAGCATGGCGGAATTTTTTTTCGAGAATTTAATTCCTTATTCATCTTAAGCCTATATTGTTTTAAGAATAAATATGAAAAAATAGATTTCATCTAGCAATATTTTTTCTCCAAGTAACGTATGTATATGATATGCTATTTTTGTTGTTGAAATAATAAAAAAAGGGAATTTTTTGTCAAAGCAATCATGATTTTTGAGCACTATATTTTTCTCATTTTACATATTACAATATATTTTCGAAAAACAATATTTCTTTTGAATAGTTATATACTGAATAGTCAGAGAAATGTGTGTCAAATGCAATTTTTATTGTCCTTTTGTAGATAGAAGGCTCAGTATTCTGCACATGTCTTGCAGATGTTTCCTAAGAAAGATATAAAGAAAATATACAAAATATTCTATCTCAGATTTAAATTTATATGAAAATATTCTGTGTTAAAATTTGTAACGTGGGAGTCATACCTTTGAAACTTGTAGCAAAACATAAAAAATTATTTATTTTAATACAAATATTCTGAATTTTTTTCGTAATTCGATCATTTACTCTTTATTTATTATTATTTTTTATGATCAATTACTTTTAACATTATACTGCTTTTAATAATTAAGAGCTTCAAAAATAATATCATATAATTGTTTTAATCACATTTTTAAGGCTTAGTCAAATTTTGATTTCTAAATATTTTATCTGAATTTGTGTAAATATACATGTCAAGTTTGTGTGGATTTTCTTTAATAAACCCATTCACGAGAAAATAACGCACCCAAATTTATCAACTTTTTTTGAAAAACACTACTTGAGTATTTGAAATGTAAATTATTTTTGGCATTAAGGAAAAAATAACGATTTAATTATTTTAATCAACTTATTTTATAAAAAGAGTCTGATGTCAAGAATAATCTGCAAACCCATTTTCTGTAAAATATAAGCCGATTATATTTTAATCTTCTGTTCTTATGAGATATTCCGTGACAAGAACACATCACAGATTATTATGCCTTAGAATAAAGTCTATACGTCCTGCGTAGTAGTTGACAATGTATATATAGTTAATATTTTCTACTATAAAGACATGGATCATAATTATAACACAAAAGCTGAAGCATACAAAAACAGAAATTGTAAAATAAAAACCAGATATTAGAATTTAGGAAAAATATTAGAATTTATAAAAAAAAAGAATATATATATATATATATATATATATATATGAAATACAATATTTCTGGAGAATGGTAAAAATAACTATGTCGTGGCGAGTGGATGATACTGAAACAACGAAAGGATAGGGCGTGTCCAATGCAAAAGTGATTCCTGTATGTAGATGAATTTTCTATGATGGGTAATGTTAAATACTGACAGGATTGACGAGGCAGTCTGGTAAATTAATAATCCAGTTTATTCCATTGCACATGAAAAGACACACAAACATATCCTGCCGACTTTATGTAAGGTCAATGGCCGGTGTCAATTGTTTCTGTATAAACGGAGAATTTCTGATTGCCTTTTACTCTTTTTTATTTTCACATGAAACATCAAAGTCGTTACGACAATACAGAAAGCTCAGGAAAACATAAAAACATAAAGCATGAACGAGCTGCAGCTATTTACACATATTCAAGACGACGAGCTGGAGACAAAAACGGTGACGATTACATGGTGAAAGCAAACTGACAAAAGGGAGCGATTACAAAATTTTTGCCTTATATACCTGCAGTGACAATCGCGTAACTGCTTTGTAATAACAGCTCTGATTGGTCAATTAAAAGAATGCTAGAGGAATTATTATATATATATATATATATATATATATATTGAAGATACATACTACATATTTGTGTGTATGTGCTTAAAAACAATTTAAAATTTAAATATTAAAAACAAATTTGTTTATTTTAATATTAAACTTGAAAAACCGAATAATTTATTTCGAAACACATCTCATTTCCTCTTTTTCAAACTAATAAAAGTATTATTTTGGTAGATTCATATATAATTTCTCGTTAGAAAGTTTAGATCCTGAATTTCTGACAAATTTTTGTCCCAACTAATTCGAACAGAGAGATAGAGAGTATAGTTTTATTAAAATTGTAATTTATTTCAAATCATTAGATAATACTAATATTCGTTTTAAAAACAGAAAATGATTTGCTTATATAAATAGCTCATTTCTTCATGCTATTTTTTCCGCTTAGAATAATGATATTTTTCTAAATATTTACTGAAATGCAACTCTGGAGGTTTTACCTCTTATTAAATGTGAACTTAATTCAAGAGAATAGTAACTTAAAAATATATCAATAAAAAAGGAAATAAGTAATTTATGTTGTAGAAGTGTTGGGTTAATGAAGAAATTATATTTTTAAATTCAGCTCCAGTAAAAGGAATATAACAAACTCATTTCATGGAAATAATGTATTAGCGCGACATTTACTTGCCATCAATATTTTTTAAAAGTGTGCCTGTATAATTTACATAGAAAAATTACACATACAATGATATATCTTTTACATTGAAAAGCAAAATTTTACAAATTTGCTTTTAACTCGGAAATCTTTTACCTGTTTCGATGAATAGAGAATCAAAATTTTTTATTCACAGATAAAATATTTATCCTTTAAAAATGGGTTTCAAAATACTGTGTGAAAAGGAATGATCTGTCTTACAAATTCAGTTAATTTAACTAATTAAAGTACTACACTGCTGGCCACCATAAAAGCAACACCCTGAAGGAAGCATGCAAATAACATGAAATTTACAACATTCATTAGCGGAGGTGAGATATGCAAATGATTAGAATTTCAGCTCAGACACACATCACGCGCACCTGGGGTGCCACCTCAAATCTCTATTTAAGGCTTGGAGATTTCGACAATTTCAAGTTCGGCAATTGTGTTTTTCTTGTGGTTTTATCAAAAAACGATCAGTTATGTCTAGTAGTCAGCTTTTGATCAAGTATCCAAATTCGACAGAGGAAGGATAGTGGCCTACCGAAATTGTGGATTATCTTTCAGGTAAATCGGTAGTCGTGCTGGACGAAACCAAACAACTGTAATGCGGATATGTGACCTTTCGATGCAGGAGGGTACGATGGACCGACGTGGTCGATCGCATCCACTTCAGTGCATCACTTCACGTGAGGACAGGCAAATTGTGCGCATGGCAGTGACGGATCACTCAGTCACATGGCGAACCATAGCACTGCAGATTGAGTCTGTAACGCATCATTCAGTGTCTGTGCGTACCATTCGACGCCGTTTACATTACAGTGGTCTGTCCACAAGACGTCCATTGCTTGGTCTACCTTTGACGCAGAACCACAGACGTCTCCGCTGCCAATGGTGCGATGAAAGAAGGATGTGGGCGGCAGAATGGAATGAAGTTGTCTTTACTGACTAGTCACGCATCTTCAACACCACGATGGTCGGATTTGAGTCTGGAGACACCGTGGAGAGAGGATACTGAACAGCTGCGTTATGCACCGCCACACTGATCCTGCCCCGGATATTATGGTGTGGGGCGGTATTGGATATCACACTCACAATCCTATAGTAGGCATTGCCGGTAAATTAAACAGCCAGCGCTACATCTCCGAGGTGTTGGAGCCAGTTGTCCTTCCTTAAATTCAGGGCTTGGCCACAACCATATTTGAACAGGATAATGCGCGATCACACGTGGCACTCATTGTCCAAAGGTTCTTCGTCAATCACCAGCTTGAATTGTTTCCCTGGCCGGCTCGCTCACCGGATCTTTTGCCGATAGAAAACATGTGATCCATGGTTGCTCAACGATTGACCCAACCCAGATTACACCCCCAGATTCCACACCAGATCAATTTTGGCAACGTGTGGAAGCTTCTTGGTCTGCTGTACCCCAAGTACACATGCAATGTCTCTTTGAATCAATGCCGAGGTCTGTGGCAGTGGTGATCTCCTACAATGGCGGCTATTCTGGCTACTGATTCTGGAAGGAACCACACTTCACAGAAGTCTATAAATTTAATCATTTGATACTTGGTCAACATGTTATCTACAAAATAAATTTTTTTGTGCTATCTCTTTGCTTTCTTGGTGTTGCATTTACGGTGGTCATCAGTGTGTATTTTCGTACTTTTAAACTATAATTCATTTACTACATGGATAGAATATTTTTCTGAACAGAGAATAAAAAGATAAATTTCAAGGAATACTTCTTAACTAATGTACATTATTTTCGAGGAATGTTGCGTAACATAGAAGTACACAATTTTTCATGGAATGTTCATAAATCAACTCGAATGGTTCTATAAAATATACATTTGAATTATACTAAGATTAATATTAGAAATTATACCAACAACAGTTGTTCTGCGCTAGAAAAATAAAGATTATATTTGAGTAGAACTATACGTAATTATTTTGCATATGTTCTAGATATTCTGTTTTAATAATAATATTACGATTAAAATTAATCATCTTAGTCCTAATGCCCTAATTATGACATTACCACTAGATTTTCAGGTTCATTACACAACTAGTATGTCTGCAGAACTCACCATTATTTTCAATCACGTAAATTAGGTCCAATAAATATTGAAACCCTTAAATTATAGTTTGAAGCATGTGAACATGATTTGGTTCTACTATAAAACAACATTTTTGTCAAAAATAAGCTGACTATAAGATTAAAGTCTTACTGTGATCCCACTACATTTCTTTGAGATTAACATGAAATAAAGGAATTCAGAACATACATTCTGATGCTCAAAATATTTCAGAACATTTTCTCTGAATACTTTAAGCAGATTTTGAGAAATTTGTTTTATATATTCTATATTTTTCTATTTTTTAAGACATGATCAAATATACAGGGTGCTGCCGAATTCAATCGATGAATTCAGAAGGGTGAGAGTAGTCATTATGGGGATGACAAATCACCATAGATCATGAGGTCGGTCACAAACCACGTTTAGTCGGAGTAATTCCCAAACCAGTTACGAAGATTGTAATGGGTATATCCGTGAACCTGTAGCTAATCCTCTTGGGGTAAATTTATTTCTTTTTAACTGTTGTTCTATTGAAAATTTTCTCCCGAAGAAGAAGACGTGATTTATGCAAATGAGTGGTTCTATTTAAGCATTGACTTTTAGTCACGCGCAGTTAGTGGAGAGCTAGTTAAGAGTAAGTCGACGAGTAGTTTCGTGGGTGACTAATTATTGCTAATTCTCAAATAAGTTATAAGATAGAGTTTAATGATAACGACCGGGAGTTGTACCAAAAATAACAGAATTCTGGTGAATTAGACCGTAGTAGTCCAAAGTGTGCTCTAAGAGTAAGTGGATTAGATTAAACTCAAATATTACGTATATTTTTTAGCGTGGGATTGCTCTAACAATTAGTAGTGTTATGCATTTCCTACCCTGAATTGTTTGATTTAAGTTAGTTAAATAATAAATTGGAATTTGAACTGGTTATGGCTGATCTTTTCTCGAAACTCCAAACACCAACAACCACAACGAGGTTACTACAAGGGTGTAATGCATAGTGGAATGAAAAGGGCAATAAGAAGTAAAAAATGTATTTATTAGACGTAAATCATGTTCACAATACGATTAATGCATAACAACTTGAAGCTCGACATCAAAACGCAACGACAAGTGATGGTTGCAAGAATTCTTCGAAGTTGTGGCTGCGTAAGTTATAATGCTACCCACACCGGTGGACAAAGAATTGTCGGACAAAATCATACAAACCCGGCTGCATTTTTGACGTCAACCTGTGATGTATCGTTCAAATTGTAAACATGCTATCCATCTAAAAGATTTATTTTTCACCTCTTATTGTCACTCTACATCCCAACCTTCATAACTTTTTGTGATTTACTCTGTCTAAACATGGTTGGCGACCTCATGTTCTATGGTGATTAGTCGTTCCCATGCTATTTGTCGACGAATTTGGCAACACCCTATGTCAGTGATTCTCAAAGTTTCCATATTCGCGACCCAATATTCAATCATAATTTTCATCACGCACCCCTCATACAATAACAAAGTATTGAATTAAATAATAACATACTTTGACTCTAAAATTACTATACGACTTCTATCTGTTAAGAGCCAACGCGTATATAAACGTCTCGCTAAGCCAACGTTCAGACGTATATAAACGTCTTTCTAAAGAATGAACTTTTCTGCGCACTGCTAACCATAAAATTTTTCCGAAGGCTTTGAAATGCAATAAAAGGACCTTGACAATATTTGCGAAGGATTTATTTGTTTCATATTATTTGCTTCTTTATTCCTTCCCCCACGCCTCAACGCATCACATACGCTCGCCTACGTAAAAAACTGTTGACATTGTGAGCGAATTGCGTAATTTTAATCGACAGTTAATGGATTAATTATTAACCGAACACATTATCAAAATAAGTGTTAATTTTTGTGTTAACTTAGAATTTTAAATTAATTATTAAATAAATTGTGTAGCACTGATACATTTATAAGTGTAAATGTGTGTTTTATTTTTTATTATGTCAGAATGTATTTTGTTTGTTTACTTTTAGTAAACTAATAGTTTTTTAAATAGTCTTTTGTTTTCGACTTTTCAAAATGCTCGCGCTCCCCTTGTAGACTTGTCACGATCCCCAAGGGGGCGCGCCCACAGTTTGAGAAACACTGCCCTATGTATATAGCAATACGTGAAATTAAGTCTGTCACTGTCTCGTTTCTCACTCTCTTGTAAGGGGATTTGATTGTTTAAAAATGCTATTACACAAATACAACGGAATAATAAACTTTTTTGGGAGAAATAACTGAAATTTTACATTACAATGTGAAAAATACTGATGAAAATCCTGATAATTCATTTGATGTTTTCTTTTCAAATTTTAAACAAGAAAAGAACATGAGTAGGCAATAATATACAACACTTTCCGAAGAACAGAAAAGTAAAAAAAATTAAACAAATAAACAAGAATAGAGTTAAGCAAGAAAAAGGAATATATTATAGAAAAAATGTTCAGAAATCTCTAAATTTAATGTATTCTCTTAAATTTTGATTCTAATTATTAAAGTAACGCTTAGAATCAAAAATTATTCTTTTTTGCACATTTCTAAAATTATAATTTATTACATAAATCATAATCTGGTGAGATAAATACCCTGCGTTATGATCTTTTACCAAGCAACGAGACGATAAGTTCAGAGAAGTATTGCTCCCAATTACACAAATTGAAGACAGTCATTTAATAGAAACGTCTAGAAATGGCGAATCACAAAAGCGTGTCGTGTTTCACCAGGACAAAGCTTGAACTGAAGTGCTTTTGGTGAGGCTGCAAAAGTTGATGGAGCTTAGTTGAGATGTTCTACACTAGCGTCTTCAAACTGTATTACGCGTAACTCTGGGGTTCCACGAGACATACCCAGGGCCCAACGATATAAAGTTGAATTACATAATACAGCTTTATTTTGAACTCCTTTAATATTTGTATCATATTAAAATAAAGGAATATTTAAACGCTTTTTCTTAGAATGTTCTACCTACTAGATTCCGAATACTCTGTGTTCATTTTTCTGGATTCCACGAAATAATTTTATTTGTGTTACTACAATATTTTGAAAAAAACTAGATAATTTTCTAATAAAAAATGTGCTTATTTTCAGTTGTAGAAAAATATTTGTACAATGAAGGAGATAGAACACTTTAGCGATATATCAACAGATTTGAAGTTAAATTCGAAATTGAAGCAAGAACAGCTCCAAAAGTTTAGATTGAAAATCATCATGCAGAAGGCACGTGATTACTTACACAGCTATAAACAATTTATTGCCAATTCAAAACAATGCATTTACTGTAAAATCGCCGTATAACACGCAACGGTGTATGACGCGTACCTATACTTTCAAACTGTATTTTTTAGTTTTGGGTACATTCGCTGCATAACGCACACCTCCTTTGTTACTGAAATATATGTGAGAAATGTCCTTATGTCTTGAAATCTTTTATTCGAGGCATTATCCCAGGATGGAGAAAAAGTAGTATACTTCAAGAACAGTAGTACACTTCATTGGGAATGAATTTTAATGTAAATAAACACCCTCATCTGATTTATGTAGAAGTCAAATTTTTTCTTATGCTCACCATCTTTTTTTATTTTCGAAGCTATCATTTATTTGTAATATATATATCTATATTTAGGCTTATTCTCTACAAACAAGAGATATTATCCAACAATCACATTCGAAAAACACATAGACAGTAAGAAAATCACACAATGAAGGATATATGAGTAACCGAGATTAAAAATTATAAAATGGATGTTGCAGTGTTATAAACATTGCTGACTTAGGACAGCTAATATGTAAAATAATTTATATAAAATTGGGGTTGAATATGTTTTTTGGCCAGCCAACCTTCCCCCTTTATGTGAATAACTCTGAGCAATATATATATATATATATATATATATATATATATCCGACGTATAACGTGCACCCATAAATTTCGATATTATTTTTTGCATTAAAAGTGCGCGTTATATGCCTGATTTTACGGCAAGTATTAACTATTTCTCAATGTGAGTAGCTAGGAAAGCAAATTAAGCGCAAAACATGAGAAATACGACAGCAGTTAATTTCAATAGACCTAGAATAGAAAATAGAAGCACGTATTTCAGTTACTAAATATAATTCATGGATGGGGAACACTTGGATCCAAAATTAATATTATTAATGAAAAAAATATATTAAATTTACAGTAAAACTTTTAATAACAAATACAATATTTTTGAAGTTATACTCATTTTTGCGTGTTAGGGAATAAGGATTAGGGTAAATTTTTACGATGCGTGCGCACACCGTCACGAATGTGACGCAAAACCGTCACGCACACCTTCAAGACACCGATGCGCGCGCACATCATTGTCTAATATTTTTACATGCCACTTTTTTGGTGCTAGGAGACTAACATTTGGAGGATTGTAATAACTATTGTTTTCAATCACATCTGTTGGGACGCATCCCCCCCGGTGCAGCTTTTTGGCCGAAATCTCTGCACCCGAGCCTCACAATCCATTCGGACCTGGCTCATTCGATTGCTCTCTAGCTGCTCTTCTAGTTATTAGAATTTCATGCTCATAGGGCTATTTATATTCCATGGAGTTTAATTGTTTTAATTTTTTTAAATTTCATTAAATTTACAATATCTTGGCTCCTGTTCGAGTCTCGGACTTGAAATTTTGTTCAACTCGTCAAGACACATCCAGTCATCTACTTCATGGAGAGGGCTTAAGCACTAAAATATCATGCTCCCATGCTAATCCTATGGGGACTGGAAAAAATTTCCCCATCCTAAGGAATTGAGCTTGAGACTTGATTTTTGGAGGTCCACCACATTTTCGTATTAGCGTGAACTTTACGGGGAATTGAACCCCTTCGGGGCTTCACCAGTAATAACCCGAATTCTATGTCACCTTGGTTGACCGCACCGGCTGAATTCAATTGTTCTCCCTATGAGCATTCTAGATATATTTTTTCAGGACCATAGCCCCCATTTATTCACCCATATTTAACATTTTAAAATTATTTTAAAGTTATAATTTTTTTTTAATTCCGCATATCTCCGAGGATTTGTGAGCCTCATTAAAGAAACTAGGACTATAGGCTCTCCTCGTTGAACTCTTTCATCTGTTATAATTCGTATGTAGGCAGTGGGCTTAGGAGGGGCGTTATCTTCAAAATTAGAGAATCTCCATGTTATTCCTATGGGGTTCGATTTTTGGATGACGTCACGATATTATAGATGTAGAAGGATAAAACTTTGGGATCCTCTGCTAATCTATGTATTGTTAGGATGTAAGCAACCATTTACGCCACAGTTGCCCCCCACTAGGGGATTTAGTTTCGTTTTCCTTTCCCGAGCTATCGCCACCCCATTTGCAACTACAGACTCCGGACTAGTTCGAATAGATTTCTCTTGTGTTTCTTCACAACCAGACCGAGTTTCGAATTGCTGGATGCTCTGCTTCTATTTTATTTAATTGTTTTAAATATTTAAATTATTTTAAAATGACCATAACTTGAGGGCTCTTCTGGTGGATGTCTTAAGTGTTTCTCAGGAACGATTCTTCCCACCAAAACATTCAATATGAGATCTCAGGTATCACATTCGGTTCATCTCAACTCCAAATACAGTCTGGCGACTCCCCCCCCCATATTATTGGCCCTATTGTCCTTGTGCGGGTTTTTAAAATTTATTTAAATCGTGATTATCTCGGGTTTGGCTGGTCCAATTGACTTAAGGTTAGTATCGTACAACTCTGCTCGTGACCACCTTTCGTCCTTTGCCCAGCTTTCCCTGCTCAAGATTTTTAGAAAGATTTTAATCTTGCTACCCCAAAGAGGTATGATTTCTTGCATGCGTACATAAGTACACAAACACAAATTTGTTTATGTTAAAAATTTCTTCCTTTTCTTTGTACCTTAGCATATTGATATATTTTAAATAAGTTTTTTTAAGTGTGTCTGTGTGGAAAGAAATTCCTCCAAACGCCTTATAATTCTAAAAGTTCCAAAAGTCGAAAAAGTTTGAAGAACACTGTTTTACGCCATCCATCAAATTCACCTAACTTTGCGTCTACTAAAACGCACCAATTTTGATCATTATATAACTCCTTTAGTGGAAAAACTTCAAGCGTGTGGTGGAGATAAAAATTTCGAAGAAACGTATTTCATAGAAGAACCTAAAAGAGATTCTGGATCAATGGAATATTCAAGCTAGGTAAAAGATGAAGTAGGTTCCTAGAACAGAATGGTATCTATTTAATTCAACGAATGTACCCTTACATTTAAATCTACTTTTCAATTTTATTTCAAAATTGGCTCGAGCCTTTGATATACAATCCTATATAATTCTATGTTATATTAAAAATCAATTGCTTTCAAAGATAACACCTATAAAATTATTAATATGCAAAAAACAGAATATAGTTGCATTAATTATTACCATTGATTAACTCAGTATTTACCAAACTGTGGGGCCCGCCCCTCTAGGGGGCGTATTAACCCTATGAGGGGGGCGCGAGCATATTAAAAGTCGAAAACAAATGATTATTTAAAAAAATCATTAAATTTTCTGAAAGTAAACAAACAGATACATTCTGACATAATAAAAAATAAAATACTCATTTACAATATAATACACTCATAAACGTATCAGTACTGCACAATCTATTTCATAATTAATTTATGAATACTAAGTTAAGGACAAGTTTAATAATTACCAGTGACCACATGGATTTGTCATTTATAAAATTATATGCCAACATTAACACTTGTTTTGATAATTTGCATGGCTTATAATTAATTACTTAAACAGGCGATTAAAAATTACGCGATTCGTTCCCCAATGCCATCGTTTAGCCCGTAGGTAAACATATGTGTTGTATTGAAGTGGAGAGGGGCTAGAAAAAGGGAATAAATATCTCTGAAAAAAGTAAATCCTTAGCAAGGTCATTTTATTGCTCTCCAAGGCCTTCAGAATAATTTTATGAATAGCAGTTCTCAGAAAAGATAGTACTTCAGAAAGACGTATATATACGACTGGGACAATTAACACACTAGAGCTGAGTGAAGACGTTTATATACGTCGGGGAAATTAAGAGGTTAAAGTTGAATTGTATGTTTAGCGTCAAAGTATAGTATTATTGAATTCTATACATTGTTATTGTATGGAGGGGGGCGCGATGCAAATTATAATTGAATATTGGGTCGCAAACATTGAAAGTTTGAGAAGCACTGGATTAACTTCAAACTATTTTCAAAAGTGCATGACTAACAAAAGCATATATCTTTAAGAAATCGATATCATTTTCATTTATTGTAAAACCTGTTTTTGTGCGGTAGATAAGGACCACATAAAAACAAACCGAACTAAAAATATGCGAAAATTTCATAAATACATATAACTAAGAACTTTGTAGACATACTACAGAACATTTTTTATGTGGCGGTGAGGGACCGCAAAAAAAAAGTCACATTCAATTATTTACGAAATTTTTGAGAGATTACTTCCAAACAAAATAAATAATTAAACTCCACATGGAAACATTTTAAAAACATTTAATTTCTCATTGAATACATGGAAAATTTTTCAAAGTGTTTAGACATAATTCACTGCTATTCATCGTAATCCAAAGCACGCATCTTCCTGTGGTGAGTTAGTTCAAAATCTCTTTCATCATTTGAAGATAGAATTTCAATTGATTTATCTTTTGGCTCCATAGCGTAAAAAATAAGTTTTTCTGAAGACGGTCGGTTGATCAGTTGCTTGTGAACGTTGCGATAACCAGATAGGCATGATTGAAGCTCTTTTATGAATTTCAAACTCCTTTCAAAATTAGTATCTATTTTAAGAAAATGTTTTTTTTCCGATTTGTTGGAAGTCTGGATATATCTGCCTATATTTTATCCGCTCTCAAAGAATCCGGTTCTTCTTGTTCGTCTTCATAATTTATCAAATTATTGATGATGTCACTATCATTGATAGTGACTTTAAGTCTTCAATGTTAAATCTTAAGATTGAGATTAAGTCTTAATCTTCAGTTTTCGTCTTCTGTCAGGAGGGCGCTGCTAGTGCTTTGCGATAAATCAATGTTAACGTGCATTGTCGAGAGACTGCTTATATCCAATGAATAGAGCGTCTTGAAGTGTATGTACATACATTGATAGAAAACATTAGAGTGGAGTCAAAGCCGTTGAAATTCATATACCGCATAAAACATATCGCACAAAAAATTATACAAAGTATAATCGTATAAAACACAAAAACAGGTTCTACTGTGTTTTCTATATTTTAAGAGCCATATTTTCCATAATATTTATTTTATATTTCTGAAATTATTCCTTGTATTCTTAAGTTTCAATATTCGCGACCCAATATTTAATCATGATTTTCATCGCCCCACCCCAATACAATAACAATGTAGTGAATTCAATAATACTATAATTCGACTCTAAAACTACGATACTACATTGACCTTTTAATTGCCACCGGCGTATATAAACGTCTAGCTCACTCAAAGCGTTAATTTCCCCGGACGTATATATACGTCTTTCAGAAGTACTATCTTTTCTCTGCGCTGCCATCCATAAAATTATTCCGAAGGCTTTAGAATGCGATAAAAGGATCTTGACAATGTTTAAGAAGAATTTACTTATTTCAGAATATTTGTGCTTCTTTATTCCTCCACCCCTCCCCCTCCCTTCAATGCATGATAAATGCGCCTACGAGGTAAATGGTTGGCATTGGGAAGTGAATGACGTTACTTTTAATCGGCAGTTAAGGGATCAATTATAAACCTTACAAATTATAAAGATAAGTGTTAATTTTTGTATATAATTTTTTATGTATGACAATCCTATGGGGTCACTGGTAATTATTAAACTTGTTTTTAACTTAATATTGTTAAATTAGTTATAAAATACATTATGTAGTACTGATACATTTATAAGTATAATATATCAGTTTAAAGATGTATTTTAACTTTTATTATGTCAGAATGTATTTTGGCTGTTTAATTTCAGTAAATTAATAATTTTTTAAAATAATTTTTTGATTTTGACTTTTCAATATGCTCGCACCCAACTCGTAGAGTCGACACGCCCCCCTAAGAGGGCCACGCCCGACAGTTTGAGAAACACTGTGGTATGCATTTTATACATGAGTTTTTAATGCATTTGCTCAAACTTATTTAAAAAATATTAGTACATTAAATTTTCGAAAGAAATAGAAAGATTTCCAATAACATGTTATTAAAATAAGTTTTGTGATATAGACATTTAGAAAATTTTTACTGGGACTTTATAATATTTAGCATCTGTTTCCCTTTTATCCGATTTCAATAACATTGTAATACATTTTCGTTTATGTTCTGATCGAGAAACGTGTGACACAAACATGCTTCTGACAAAGATATATTAGTCTCAGATAATACTTTAATAACCACTTACTTGAATTTTCATGTTATTCTTAACTGTTTGTGTCACAAAAATTTTCTATTATCTGCTATTATCTTTCCCTATGTATCATCGATGTCAATTTAGATCAGCTTTCTTATTAATTATTGTAAGGTGGGAGCGAGCTGTTTCGATATATGTAAAGTGTTAAGAATTATTTATGTGACAGAATATATATCATAAGAAAATAACTGTTTTACTTCCGTCATTAAAATTGACTTTCTCTTTAGGTTAATTTCTTTACACAGGGATGCTAATGAAATAAAGCAAGGAAAACGTAGATCTGATGTAACTTAACGGAATTGGAAAAATAAATATTTTGCTTAAAAAATTAAAATGGTTTTAATGTTTTTAAGATTTGAAGTTATTAAGAATTACTTTTTTACAAATGTTATTTTTTAAATTTCTTTCTTTAAGCAGGCTAAAATGCAATGATTTGATTGGAATAAATTTACAACATTTAATTTTAGAAGTTTTTTAAATAATTTTTGTAAGAGCAAAGAAAAAAAATGCTATTTTTTAAGATAAGATTTTAAAAACTGTGCCGATCTTTGAAATGAAGGAATACTTTATTTCTTTTTCACTTTGCATTGCATAAATTCTTTTTTCAAATCGAATACAACTTACAAAATACAAATGTAATTACTTTGCAAACCAATTAGTTATACTCTTTCCAAACTAAATGTATCCATACGCGCACACACACACACACATGCACATGTACACATACATATAGTAGACAATAATATACAAACACTCACACACATATATATATATAAATATATATGTCTCTATATAAATGCCGAGTACCAACTTGGAGGGGAGGCAGAGAACATCTGGAGGGGCTAAAATTACATAGAAAAAGAATGGGCATAAACATTAGCTTAACGAGATAAAGAGAAACGGAGACAGTAAGGCCACAACACAGAATGTCGCGAAAATAATTTATTACACACACACAAAAAAAAACAATAATAAAAAAGTATAATGTAAAAGCATCACAGAAGTTGTTTCATGGCGGCTATTGGCATGTATTCACGACACCGACATGCATGGATTGACGGACATGTTCGAAAATATCGGACATTGCAAGGGCAAGCACCTGTCACTGGTACCGATATTTTGGTCCACAGCATGCACCACACTCTCTTCAAATGTGGGTGTTGTTGCTGTTGTTTCCAATGCCACCTATCTAACGTAGTCAGATCGAGGCCCACGATATCCATCGTGGCAAGGGGCTAGAAGTACGCCTGTCATTGGCCTTGGCCTTGAACACCATACAGGTGACAGTACGAATTAGCTCGGCGAAATTCTCCGAATGGACGATAGATGGCGACATCACCTATCTCTACCTCCACAATTTAGGCATGGAACTGAAGGGGAGGGAAATATTCTCCAGTCTCCTGCACTCATGATTCAACCCACAAGACTTTCGGACCCACTGATTTAATAAGCAAGTACTCCGTGTGTACTCGGAGGGTATTTGGTGGCATCGGGCATCGAAGCCAGGTCTTCCGGTCTGGAGTCCGATGCTCTAACCACTAGGCTACCCTTGGCCCAAAATGTGGGGTTTGTGCTGTTTGCGCCCGCTAAGTACCTTCAATAGTGGCTCTGAAAGATCCATGTTCCACCAGGTTCTGATGCACCTGAGTGAATATTTGATAATTCGGTTGCAGCCTCGTTGGGTACCTTTCCTCATACAACCGAGCATCAGCACGTTCATTTATGTTAGCTAGGCTGTAAATGAAGTGGATATCCACTAACTCAGCGTTCGTATAACGTTTCATGTTCATCGCACATTGTCCTTGTCTGAAATGAGGGAACCACACACGCGTTCCCACCTTGCGAGCTCGCGTACATTGCCATCTATCGCCTTCCGCCCATGCTTTCCTAAGTAATTATAGCATTGATATGCATATTCATGATGTTTAAGGAGACTGCCTACCTTGAAAATGTCATTTTTGTCTACATAAGGCATTTTTTTTAATTTCAAAATTTTATAGTTCGAACATGTTTCTTTCCAAAACAGTTTTTCTGTTTCCTATACGCGAAATAGAAATAAAGTTAAAGTGATTAAAAAAAACATCACTTTATGCAAAAGAGCAGTAAATAAAACTTTAAATGAGTTTTTCATAATTATGTTTTTAAAAGAATTCTTTACCAAATACATGATATCTTAAGAACCTAATCAGATAACGTTTTGAAATTTTTTGGGAATGTTAATTACACTATTTTTCATAAAGTGGTCCATAAGTTTTGTTGTAGGATAAATATTTCTTTTCATTTAGGGTAGTTTTTATAAAGAAAAAACTTAAATAATATTAAAATTTTCATCTTATTATGTATAATTTTCTGTAATTCTTTTTGTATTTTAAAATATCTCTTAGATTTTGGTTCATTTTTAAGAGCACCATAAAATGTATGTTGTGTTTAAAGAAAGTTATAATAATTGTATTAGAAATTTTTATACAGTGTTACCCGTTTCAGTAAAAATTTTATAAAATTTCCTTGAAAACAACCAATTTTTCTAAAAGTACAATGTTTATTTAAAATTTTTTATGCATTTACATATTTTTTTCCTAAAACACTCAATTTTTTTCAAAAATTTGTTTTTATAAAAAAAATTTGTTAAAAAAAATTCTGTCCGAAGGTAGGCTGTCACCTTAATAACTCCACTCCAAGTTTGTATACGGCATTCGGGGACATCCTGTATATCATAACAATAATAATAAACTTTTTTTAACAGAGACAGAAATGACTTGAATAATAAAGATTAAAAAAATGTCAGTTAGATTTTGGATACTAAAGCAGAAGAGTTACTGTAGTATAAACTTTGCCAAAGTAGAGCTAAATAAATTTATAAAAAAAGTGGAATTAATCAGTTTTATGGCTAGCGACACTTCACCCTCTTTGTTTCTATTACTGAGCGAAGTTGTATAAATTTTAATCGATAGAGGTTATATATATATATATTCTTAATATAAAGTTAACATACTTAAGAATGAATTGGAAAAATCATAGATGATGCAGAAATTAAAGTACAATAAAACAAGTACAAAGTACAATAAACAATTCTAAATTTAAAACTTGACTTGTAAAATAATGGCCTAACTGTGGCATTAGCAATAAAAAATATATTATTTTTGCTAAAGTAATCAGAATTCCAAAATATGAATAAAAACTAAAATTATTAGAAAAATATTAAGAATATATATTTGTAATTTTCTATTCTCTAAACTGTATGGAAGAAAATAGTTAATTGGAAATCATTATATTTTCCAGAGCTACACTATTACAATCTATAATTTAAAAAGAAAGGTAATTAGATGTAAAAAAATTTTAAATCTATGAACAATTATATTACGTTTATTAATAAAAGCATCAGTTATTTAAAAATAACAATTTAATCTATACAGTTTCGAATTTATTTATACATACAGATATGAATGAAATTGGGGTTTTCTTGCGCGAAGGAAAACTTTAAAAGATTATTATTATTTATTTTTAAAAAAATTCTGAATTATTTTGAGCTACAGATATGCTATATCCTGAATAATGTATAACAATATTGCTGGAAGTAGATAAATGTATATATTACTTTATCAGTTTATATTACTTTACAAAACTATATATCATGTATACTATTTTATCCAAAGATATATTATAATAATATGGAAGTCAAAATATATGATTCGTTGTCATCAATATATTACAACAGCATTTACTACATTATTACATTATCTTTTAGTTTTTTTTTTAATATCTAGGAAATTTTATCAGTCGGTGTTATTGTTTGTTTGAATCAGATTATGGTAAACTAAGCAAAATTTTTAATTTGGTTAGATATTTTTAACTCTTTCCAAAATGATGAAGTCATGAATATTTAAAAAAATAATAAAATGAAGTGTGATGTTTATAACCGAATTTCAGAAGAGAAGCAAATATAAATTAGATATTTAGTGTAACTGACCTTGTAATTTAAAATAAAAATTATTAATATCTAATTTAATTTTTTTACAATAACCACCATCATAATGCAAATTGTTTTCTTATTATTATACTAGTTTGATAGTTAAAGTTATTGTAATTTATAACATTTTTAGTTCATCAGGATTATAAAAGTGAAAATGTATTTGAACTATATCATTAATGTTTATATAGTTATACATATCTTCAAATTTAAAATTATACACGAATTAAATTATTTTGTTTTTGATACATTCTATCAGTTCTTTAACATTATGTAACATCTTGTTATATATATATTATTGTCATAATTATATTATGACAATAATAACTAGAATATTTGTTACAGGTTGTATTAGTGATTGTAGGATTTTTCCAGATTTGCTAAATGAAGTATTAAAAATATTTGCAAATGTTAAGCTTCTGTAAAATATATACACATACACATTCAATAGTAATGAATTCAAAATGGCACGACGTAGTAACTTACTTGAATTAAAAAACACAATAAAAAGTATATTCTATTACAGTTTAATACTATGTTTTAGAGAACTGTATCTCTTCTTGATTAAGTATTCAATTGAATTCAATGCTTTTCAATTTCTGTTTCAATTGCTGCTATTAGTTTACAATCTCTCTATATCTTGTTAAAATTTTCAATCGTTAATAAAATACATTTTAAAACGCTCAATTGAGCTGACATTTTATATACACGGTTAGTTTGAATAAAAACACGGTAATTTAATTATAATTAATAAAAGTTAATTAATTTAAACAAATAATTCAAAGAATTACAGATTCAGCCAGGTTGGTATTATTTTTGGCGACTTAGCGACCCTTTTGGTGATTTGTGTCAAAACTTTAAAATGTTTTTTTTCTCGCATTTTAAAGAGCTTATTTGAGCTGAAATTTCCTATACACTATTGTTTTGGGTGACAATATGATAGTCTAGTTAAAATAAATTGACTAAAACTGATTACTTAACAAATTTCACATATAGTAACGTGGGCTTCATTTTTAGCGACTTGGGTCAAAACTTTAAAAGATTTTTTTTTCTTACGTTTTTAGCAGAAGTTTCAACCCGCGGCTCGGAAGCCGCATGTGCCCCCACCCCACCCCTTGAATAATTTTGCGGTCAGCGAGATTCTTTACAACTTTACAAAATTCGACTATTTTGTACAGTATTTTTTGTTTAAAGAGTTTTTTTTTCTTTTTTGTGTGTAAAACACAAATCTCAAAACTGTTATTATTTTATCACGTTGCAGAGATTGCTACTGTGAATCTCTTTTTTTTCTAAATTGAAATTTATCAAACATAAATCGTGCTCAAAATTAACGCACGAAAATCTGCAACATCAATTACGATACGCAGATACACATGCATTGAGATCTACTTGCAAAAACTAAGTGAAAGAATTGAGAAACAGATATCTCACTAACTAAATAAATTAAACATTATTTGATCATTGCATTCTCATTATTATACTAGCTATGTTTGTATACATGAAAAACAATGAAAACAATAATAATACATCAGTCTGTTTTAAATTTTCACTCCAACAAATGTTTGTAATGGATCCAAGTATAATATAAAGATTATATTTTTAAATGCGGCCCGCGGTATTGTAAAGTTCCTTCGAAGTGAGCCGCGAGGTCATTTGGTTTTGTTTTGTTTTAGAGCATTCATTTGAACTGAAATTTTATATACGCAATTGTTTTGGATGACAATGCCATACATTATTGATAAGTAATAAAAATCAATTGCCACTTATATATAATATAGTGGTTTTATCATATGTATACACATATTTATAATAAATGTAATTATTTGATAAAAAGTAACTAAAATAAAACTTTGTTGACCTAAGTAGGAATTGACTTTTATGTATATATATATATATATATATATATATATATATATATATATATATATATATATATATATATATATATATATACATTACTTGTTTTCTGAATTGTTTTTACTGAAACATTTATCAACTATTTATCAATTGCAATTGCGTTTCAGAAAAGAAAATCCTTGCAATCCTTCCCTTCAATTTAAGTGACAGTTGCCACCAATACCAATCTCCAATGTTCTAATTTCGCAGATACTGCAATCATCCCCAAATGACCTGCATCACTCACCAGATTCCTCGACCTACTTTACTCGTCACAATACACGTAGCCTAGAGCAGCTTCAAGAACAAAAAAATGACCAATGAGAATCGAGTGCAAAAGTCCACTCATCGGAAAGGTCCCAAATTCCGATAATACCTTGGACGTTACGCCAGGAAGAAGGGCTATTTTTTTATCCGTCAAGGTAAAAGGAATTTCATGTAACAAGGATTCTTGAAAGGCAGTTTAAGAATTCTTGATAGATCAGAAGATTGGGAGAAGTATTGGAGACTGAATCTCATGTTAATATTTATAGTGTTTGATTAGTTCATAGTGTTTTATTTGATATTTTTGTACTAATTAAATAATATAATTGTCGAATATTTGAAATAATTATTTCTGTTATTTTATTCTGTTACTACCCGTTACTAACCTGCTTTGCCATTCCATGATGCTATATGTTTCTGTACACTGTTTTTAAGTTACTAATGACTAAGTGTTTCCACGTTTCTTTCAAAAAATAATATTCGTATAACTCACTCTCTCATCTTCATTAAAAGGACCAGACTTACATTTCTAAAACGGAAATATATTTATATTTTCACTTCCACAACTCATCTTGGGAATCTCGATTTCTGAAATACCCACTTTCACAGTGGATCTCTGAAAAACAAAAGAAGCATGTTAACAAAATTTCAAGTATATCTAATAATTCAAAACGGTGTTTTTTAAAATCTAAAACACACCTAAGAACTCCCCCAACTACTCTTGAAAGTTGGTTTTGGTGAAACACCTTCTGAGCATATATCTCTCTCTTTTCTCAACAAAAGGAATATGTTTACTAAATATCAAGTCTAACAGAGCTCAAAAACGGGTCTTAAAACTTGGACTTCACGAATAAAGAAGTATACCGGGTTTTTGTGGCCTATATCATTGAGAAGCTTGCTTCCAAATTTAAGAATTGATAACAAATTAGTTTTTAAGATATTTGAAGTTTTCTGAGCTTTGCTTTTGGATTTCGGTTTCATTTTAAAGCACTTTTCTTTTCTTAAATTGAATTAATTAAAAATATTTTTGAGGAAAATCAACTCTTTCAGTGTGAAATGGTTATTAGTTTCAATTTTCATGACTAGAATCATTTCTGTTTGATAATGTTTTAAGTTTATTTGAGTTCTCATAATTACTTATTTAAGCTTGATTTCGAGGCCAATTTTTGTTTTTAAAAATAGGTTTTATGACTTAGAAGCTTTTTATTAATTTTTAATTTTATTTAATAAATGAAAGGCATAGGATACTACTGGAAATGATACATCGAAAAACCAGCCCATCACTGTTACCGAAATAAGACTTCCGAATATAAGAATTCTGACTACAAGTATTGCAAATAAAACAGAATACTTCCATGATGTGCTAAACTACATTAGAGTAAACATATAATAGTATTATATTATGGTATTTCAGTTCTTGTTGGGCGAATTTCAAATTAGCTGAACTTCCCCAATTCAAACCACAAAAAATTAAATTTTTTGTACAAACCTGGGGATTTTCAGCTTAAGTTAGTATCATTATTATGTTGTATATAAATGCTTTGTGTTTCAAAACTTTTGTTAAAATATTTTGTTAAGATTAGTCTGAATAGCCAGTGTTCACAACAAACACTATCAATATTATGCAAAAATATTTTTTTAATTTAAAAAAAAATGTTTTCAGTCATAATTAATTGAAGCAGTGTTGATATAGAACATAAGTTGGAAAATAATATATTAAAAAATTAGAGCTTTACACGAATAATTAGTTTTTGTTTTATATCTTTACAATCTTTAAATGTGTTTTTCTCAGACTTTTAATTTTGAGGATGTAGGTGTCGCTAAGAATTTTTTTTCTATTCGTGGTAGAATCTTGATATTTTTTGTAGATACTCCCAAACGTATACTCTTTAACAGTTTGGATTTAGGTCTGAGATCTCTAGTTATTTTTTTTAAAAAAAATGCCAAATTTAATATTTAAAAAAAAATTCGTGTTTTTTCCAGACAAATAATTATTAAAAACCAACAAGGGAACAGGTTTTTAAATCCATACTTTTTGATTACAATAATCAAAGAAACATAAATCACTTGAAATGACTAAAAATTTTAAAAAATGGAGCATTTTATAAAAATTTGAAAACAAATTCAAGAATTCTTAATTTTTCAAAATTGTAAAATAATGGCTGGTCAAAATGACTTTTTGCTTTCAGAATCAACTTAATTATGCAAGATGAATATAAAACATGAATTATTTTTATTGTTAGTGTCTCCAAATTTTTTTTTCGTAAAAGGGTACTGTGTAGCCTTAAAACACGTGTTGGACTGGTTGGGTGCCAAATTTGGGCACCCTAAATATCGCAGATTTGAAGCAATAAATGGGGAATACCTGGTGAAATGTATGGCAGGATGACATTGAAAACCTCTATCACTTTTTACCAAGCCTTCATACAAGCCTTTATTTTCACCGGGTGCTGTTCCACCAACTACTGATTGGAACATTTGTGACGGGCTCACGCGTCTTTTCATTAGACATGTCCTTTGGGTTCCTTGGGGCCAGAATTAATGGCAACACTTTTCCAACCAAACCAAGAAGTGAAGAGTGAAGGAAAGATGCAAATTAGGAAGCTTTTAAATATCAGAAGTTAGAGTAAGAGGGTGGCAATTTAGGGAATGTTATGATAGTCCGTGATTCAATTGTGAAGTGACAGCCAACACAAAAGTTATTCCTGACATAGAGCCATTAGGTCTAGATGCATACCATTGCACTCCAGTAAAGACGCAACTTCCATTAAGATTGGATCGATAGATCGAAATTAAGGTAGGATTGACTATTTAATATTAGGATTTGTGATAGTATTGGAATTGAGTTTAGGCGAGTTAGTTATTGATAGTGGTCCGGGTTACGTTATTTCGGTATTATATATATTGTGTGTTTTTTCATCGTAGATTCCCTCACATATATTATAATTATCTAATCTGTTAGATGTTTAAGTTTTAAGACCTTAATAAAGTCAAATTAAGATCATGACAGCTCCTAGTTCTTCATTCATTGCTACACCTCTAGCTCACGTTAAAAATCAAGGAAAAGGGCACCCGAGGGGGGCTACTTGATACATTCAAGCTCCAATCATTAGCCGAGGATGGACTATGGCCTTGATGTTTTGTGTCCTTTTATTATTTGTGTAATAGCTGTAATTAAATATAATTTCATCTAAAACAACCACTTAATTCATGCTTTGATTCTGTTTGCAAAGAGTGTAAATACGGATATAATACTGTACAATACCTAAAATATTATCATATTTTGTTTCATAGAAATTCAATCGTTGACAAATTAATATTTATAATGATGCAAAATATATCTGAAACAGTTTTATTGTTTTCTTATTTATGATAAAAAGTGCTACAGATAAATTATCCTTTACATGTTTTGAATACAAAAAAAAAAAGATTTTAAAATATTTGCAAAGATATGTTTGTTCTCTATTAAATGTCCTTAATACCGGATTTTATTCGAATATCCCGTATTTCTCGTAACATCTCTTATAAGAACATTTCTAACTGTCAACTGTAGTTGTAAGCTACTTTAAGAACAGACTTTTGAATTCGAAGAAAGTGTCTGTTTTCCCAATGACCATGAGTATTCCAAAGTGTTTAAAATGAACTATAATTCTGCAGTTTGTGTCTGTCCCCCAAAGTCTGACTGCTTAACTCCAAGTGCTTCGCACTCCAAAGAGTGCTATTCTAACTAGACCTTAAGATATGGAGTAATCGACTCGAAATAAGCAAACTAGGAAATAATCGCAAACACAAATAATTACTTAGATTATTTATTTACAGTATTCTTTACTCAATGTAAGCAAAGAAGATGAACAACTAACTTAAACTAACAAAGTGCACTTATCTGTCAGTGCAAAGAGGATAACAAACATTATTAATCTAAATCTTCAACTAAACACAGTGAATGCTCCATATACTTGAAGTTTGCACTCGAAGAGCTTGAATATAAGAAAGGACCTACTAACCAGCTGATCGAATCAACATATCTCAACGTGGAAGCGGAAACTTCAACTTCCGCTGTAACATTTCTATATGACTGTGTATTAATGAACTGTCTTCTTTTTGTGTCCCTTTCATACATCGTAACTAATATCTTATTTCTATTACAAGGAGGTAGCAGTTAAATTTTCAGTAAAAATTTAAAGAATAGTAACAAAGGTTATATAGCTTTTATAGGGAACTACCCACTACTGGTTTTAATATATAGTTAAATAATTTTGAGTGACAAATGCATTTTTAAAAACATAATTTTAAGGTTCCGATACTTGGAACCTTTTTTTTAAAAAGGCAAAATAGATTTTCAATATTTAGAGTCACTTAGATTAGAATATATGTAAAAAAATGTTTTAAGGACTTTTTTGACAAAAAAAAATTTCAATGCAATATTTCGGAAAAAAAAATTGACTTAGAATATACTTTTTCAAACATTCTCTTTTTGACAAATGTTTTTTTACAAAAATATTTAGGATATGACTCAGACCATGTACAAAAACCAACTATGATTTTAAAAAATTCACATTATTTTCAGAGTTAAAACCCAAATTTGGGGAAATAATTATGGGCGTTTTTTTTAAATTTCCCCTCTGTTGTGTAAAAAATGGAAAAATTACTTCTAAGTTATATATTTAAAAAAATTTCTAATTGAGCCCATGTTCGAGGTCTGGCATATACGGCAAAATATTTTAAAAAGTATTTTTAAAAAAAGGAGAATTTTTTAAAAATGGGTCATTCTATGCTCATTTTCTCTCAAAAAATTTAAAATGTTTTTTTTCAATAATATCCTTAAAACAATTTTATATACATTTTCTTTTCATGTGACACTAAATATCATAAATTTTTCCATTTATCCTTTTTAAATACTTTCCGAACAGTCATTACTAACTTTTTTCAGAACCATTCGACACTTCAGAAATTCCAATTATAAAAATGAAACAGCCTTTATTAGTATTGAAACCTGTAATGCACTAATTTATATCATGTACTGTTTTTTCGGAAATGTTATTAAAAATAAAATTTTTAATTCTTTAGAGAAAGGGAAATTAATATATTTTTAATCCGAAATGTTCAAATTTTGAGTTGACAGTTAGTGATCAACAATAATTCTGATATTGGTTCTGAGCAAAAACAGTCTTTTATTCTGCCTAAAAGGAGCCTATTAACCAAAAGTAAATTTTAGCACTTTCACAATAACAATTTTCATGTTGGACCAGATTTATTTATATATGCTGCATGGGCAGAAGTTTTATAAAAAATATATAAATTTAGCCAGATTTGATTTTATTTTTCATTAATGTCGCACTCTAAAGCATCGTGAGGGCTAATTCAAAATTTGGAAGTTCGGTAAAGTGATGAGAACGTAATATAAGCTGGTACTCCAGTCTCTGAACCTTCAAATCCACGCCAAAAATTTAGTTAGAAGTTAGTTACTAAATAATATATGAATTTTTTTTCAAAAAAGATATAAATCCTTTAAACAGATAAAGGGTAATTTTTCTTGTGAAATCATTAATTCAACCCCTCACTTTCACCCCTTAAATGCCGACAAAAATTACGCGATTCGCTCTACAGTGCCACTATTTTTTACCTAGGCGCAAGTAAGCGGTTTATTGGAGAAAGAGAAAAGTATACAAATAAACAAATGTTTCTCGGATATATATAAATCCTTCTTAAACACTGCCAATATCATTTTATTGTATTTAAAAGCTTTCGGAATAATTTTACTGATAACCATAAAAAAAATCGTATTTTGTTAAGGCGTATTATATATATGTGTCCGGACAACTCAATGCACAGGATGAGGTAAACGGATATATACGTCGGTGGAAGCTAAGGCATTAATTAGCATATAAAGGGTGTTTTTGTTGGGCCATTTTTCATGAAATGACGATGTTAGAATTAAGAACAAATCTAGTAGACATATTTAGCATTTTTTTCTTTTTTTCTCTTTGAACGCAAAACATTTTAAATTATTATCCTATTTTATTTCTTTCAGCTTTTGTCGTTTGTCGTATGCATCATAGTTAATGTCTACTG
The DNA here is from genome assembly GCA_019973955.1 of Trichonephila inaurata madagascariensis. Taxonomy (NCBI): domain Eukaryota; kingdom Metazoa; phylum Arthropoda; class Arachnida; order Araneae; family Nephilidae; genus Trichonephila; species Trichonephila inaurata. The sequence goes on along the minus strand of BMAV01016821.1, from coordinate 7,569 downwards.
CAAAAGAAAAATGTACATTCTGTATACTTCATTTCTCAACGAAATATACAGAATATACTACATTCAATGTGGTATATTCTGTATATTTGCTATACTTAATTTCTTAGAGTGATAGGCTTAAAAATTGAAACAATTTAAATTCCATTTCTAGATGACGTTTTAATTGTGTTGACCCTATATTCAAACCCCCTAAATTAATTTCTTTTTTCCTTTTGTGCAATAGTACTCTAATGCCATTAAAATAAATGCATTATTTTAAGCCTGGTGAGAAAAAATCGTACAAATATATATGTATTTAGAGAAAATGCAGCTTAATAAACTAGGGGCTTTTATTTGTCTTTTGAAAGGTTGATCATGGGTTGATCTTGCAATTCGAATATTTTTGATAGATGTTGGATATAAAAAGTTGATTAATGAAGCTTATTGACTCCGTAACTCGTTTGCTCGTACAACATACCAACTACCAAAAGTTGGCTTCCGGGGAATGTATTATGTCTGCAATGTTAAAAATTATCAATCCACAGCCTGAATAGAAGGGGAAAAAACTAGCACGACAGACTGATTTTTATCTCTTATTATAATACAATGGAAAAACGTGTCATGGTGGGGAAAATAAGTAGTCCGGAGAACAGAGTTCCAGGTTACATAAGAATAAAACAAATGAAGAAAGATAGTTCATTAGCCTGCTTATAGCAGACGATGAAAATGATCACCATTCATCTTTTTCCACATTTGAGCCCCGGTCAGCAAGTTGCGGAAGCCTGATCAAATCTAGGTTGCCAGAATTGCTCCAATTCCATCATAAATGTTCTTCTGCAGTCCTTGAAGGTAATGAGGGTTGCTGCGATATGCCTTATATTTGAGGGCACCACACAAAATGTAACCACACTCTAACATATCAGATGACTTGGGTGGCTAGTTAGAGCCGAGAGCAAATTTACCTTTACTAACAACTCTTTTAGAAGTGACGATTTTGTAGTTGTAATTCATGGTGGAGGGTTTATGGGCAGTGGCAAAATCCTGTTGAAACAATAGGATTTTACCCTTTTCACGTTAATAATGTCACAAATGTATTCAAAGTATTGGGAAAAAAAGCATTAAATTTATCGTCTGATGAAAAAGGTGGTAGCAGTAATGTAGCGTGTAGACACTGCACAACAAACATCCAACTTTCTGATCATGCAATGGTGTATGGCAGTGTTTCTCAAACTGTGGGGCGAGTCCCCCTTGGGGGCGTGATAACCAAGCAAGGGGGGCACGAGTATATCGAAAAATCGAAAAAAAAGATTATGTAAAAAAATTATCAATTTTCTGAAAAAAAGCAAAACAAAATATACTCTGACATTATAAAATATAAAATTCACATTTACACTGATATAATACATTTACAATGTGCTTCATAATTAATTTAACAGTACTAAGTTAACCAATTTTTAATAATTTCCAGTGGCCCTATAGACATTAATAATGATATATACTAAATTTAATACTTCTCATGATAATTTGTACGGTTTATAATTAAAGTCATATATTGTAGCTTTACATCAGAGTATATTATTATTGAATTCAATGCATTGTTTTTGTTTGGAGGGAGGCGCGATGAAAATTGTGATTCAAAATTGTGTCGCTAGTATAGAAAGTTTGAGAAGCACTGGTGTATGTTGGAAGTTATGTGGATTCTCTGCTGCCCAGAATCTACCATTCTGCGAGATGATACAACCACTCAGGTGAAATCAGGCTTCATTAGAAATAAACTATACATGTCCAATCTATTCATTGTTTTCTCAGTAAACAGTCACTTGGTGCTTGGGTTACACGTTTGAATTGTATCCATTCATCCGGGCCACTTTTATTTGCCTCACCCTATACATATTTGTTAAATCAGTGCTACTCACACTTTTAGTATTTGCGACCCAATATTCAATCATAATTTTGATTACGCCCCCCCCACTATGCAAATAATAATACATTGAATTCAATAATACTATACCTTGGTGCTAAGGATACAATTCGACTTTGAACTCTCAAGTACCATTTGCTTATAGAACTCAATCGGAGCATGGAATACTCCGGACGTATATATACGTCTTTCCGAAGTACAGTCTTTTCAGTGTACTGCTACACATAAAATTATTCCGAAGGCTTTGGAATGCATTAAAATGACCTTGGCAGTGTTTGCGATGACACTTTACTTACATCAGAGAGTTTTCCTTATTTATTCTCCCCCCTTCCTTTTCCCAATACATCAATCGCTTGCGCCTACGTCGAAAACGGAGGCATTGAGGTTGCGATTCGTTTAACTTTTAATCAGCAGTTAAGGGATTATTTATAAACCTTACAAAAAAAATTATTAAGATAAGTGTTCATTTTTGAATATAATTTTGTATATGACAAGACCATGGGATTACTTGTAATTATTAAACTTGTTCTCAACTTAGTATTGTTAAATTAATTATAAATCTCATTGTACAGTACTGATATATTTATCTATGATATCAGTGTAAATGTGAATTTTATTTTTTATTATGTATGAATTTGGGTTTGTTTACTTTCATTAAATTAATATTTTTTTAAAAATAATCTCTTGTTTTCGACTTTTCAATATGCTCGCACCCCCTTCGTGCAGTTATCATGCTTTCTAGGGGGGCGTGTCACACAGTTTGAGAAATGCTGTGTTAAATGAATGTTACTTTTTGGCATCTATTTTCAGTTTTAACTCATATAATAGAAGTTAAGAAATTCATAATTATAACAGAAATTATAAACTTTGAATTAATAGTATAACTGTACTTCTTTTCCTACAAAAATACTTTTTTTAAAGATAAAAAAAAAGATTTTTATTTTACAGTTTGAACAATGTTTTTCAAAATCATCATAAGAAAATTGCTTTCAAATTTTTCAAAAAGGTTAAATACATACATATGTCTTAATAGGATCTCTTGCTGCTGTATATCAAATTATATTTTAAGGGTTTCTAGTAGAAGCAAAATAGTCTTTTTTTCCCAATAATCTCAAGAAATAATCGCTTATGTAGAAAATTGAAGCATTGAAAAAACGGGGATTTCTTATTCTCAAAGTAAATAACTGCTTAGTTGTTTTCATGTTTATTGAACTATATCTCGTTCTATTTTCATTGGGTGAATGAAAGACCAAATTAAATTTTCACTCCGATAGATTTGTGAAAGAAAGCAATTATATTATTTAATTTGTTCGAAGAGAGATGAAAAAAATATATCTTGCATTATTTTCGATCAACTCTAACCACTACATGGATTCTGCTCCGAAATTCTTTTTCATTCACTTTTCACTTCTCAACGGTTTTTTATCATTTCGATTTCAAAGTAAATTGTTTCCTGAGAAATTGTTTACTGAAATATGTGATGAAATTTCATAAATAATTCTTCCTTTAATTAGGTTTCCTTTCGAATCTTAGTAATGCATGCAGCATATGAAAGAACATTCTTAAAAGTTCTTTTTCAAGTTTTTTGAAAACGTTTCCAATAGTATACTCATACAATATAAAATGTTCCTTGTGAATAAAATGGCTTATTAACGGCGCATTGGAAAGTTTAAGTTAAACTAGTCGTTACTCTCCCACTGTGCTTGGTATTCCATGGTGCTGTTTGAAATTTATGTTTATTTATATATATATATATATATATATATATATATATATATATATATATATATATATATATATATATATATATATTTATTTATATATATATATATATATAATATATATATACATATATGAAAGAAATTTATATAATATATCAGAAACAAGAAATAATAGATAATGAACATAACAAGAAATTACATAATAAAATTATAAAAGCTAAACATGAAGATCAAATTTATAGAAAAATACAAAAAAAAGGAACTACAGAAAAGAATCTAGCGAGTTAGAAAGCAATTTCGGTGTTAGGACCGAATAAGTGGGGTTAAACATGTTTGAATGCGCCAAACTTCCCCATTTCCAACTCGGAAGGAAAAACTAAATAAAATAAGCAAAAATTCAAAGCATATAAAAACTCACAGAAAGTATGATAAAACCACTGACTACTATTCTGCAACAAATTCTCCCAAAATCTTAAAGCAGAAAAATCCTAAAATAATTAAGTAAGAAAAGTAAAAAAATTCCTAAAACAAGTAAGAAAAGTATTTTTCAAAAAAAGAATTTAACAAAACTTTTTTCTCACAGAGCTTTTTCCAAGAGAATTAAAAGTCTTGAAATTAATGAAAAGCAATTATTCACCGAGTTGAAAAAACCTGAATATACATAAACCAATCTTTTGAACTATCTTTTAAACTAGCCAGCAAAGATAGATACCAAGAGAGATGACAACCAAATTTGGTAGGCTGTCATTGGTTGACTGTTAAAAATGTAAACTTACTAAGCTCTAATTTAGTTGTTAGTCAAAAATGTAAACTTGCTAGGCTCTAATTTGGTTGTTAGTCAAAAATGTGTACGATGTTCAAGGTGTGTGTGGAAAAGATGTAAATTGTGAGATGAGTGTTATGATATAATCTTCACAGCAGGACGACTAACAAACTGACTTTGAAATCCTATTGTTGTGAGGTGGATATGGAATTAGAAGCAGCAAGACGATTAATGTATTTGAGATGAATACAAGTTCTTAAGAAGTTAAAAGGATATTCATGATCTAAACAACATTGAAATTTTTTTTTTGATATTACTGAATTTATCTATTTTGTGAATAGTTAAGTTATCATTTCTAAAAAAAAAATTCAAAATAATATTTCTGTAAATTAATAAATGCAAATTACTATTCCATAAAGGAATTTTAATTACGTGGAAATTAAAAGAATCTCTTTTGTCAAAAATGTTACTGACTACATTATTGTAAATAAGATAAAAGTCTAAATCCAAAAATTCTACCATATTAGAGTTAAAGTTAGTTTTAAGGAGGTTGTGAGATAGTCAGGGTAGAACGAAATATTTGGTTTGTATTCACTATTTTTACCAAAAATTATTAGATCATCTATATAAGTATAAATTAAGTAAGAATCTTTTACAATATGATCAATTTAAAAAAAATGTAAATATAGGTTCTCTAAACAATTACTATCAGGTTCACCCTGAGGTAATCCTTTGATCTGTTTATAAAGATTCTGATCAAATGCAATAAAATTTTCTTTTAATATGATGCTAACAAGAATATCAAATTATTTTTCTTTTTTCATTGAAGTATATAATTCATGTTATGTATTTATAATATAGTATATATAATATATATATATATATATATATATATATATATATATATATATATATATATACTGTAATAGTTGAAAAAGGAATTTTTTTGTGTGCATGTGTAACTTATGATATTCCCGTTGGAATAATATTTGTATTAATATGCAACATTGAACAATTTTACAATCGTCATTTGTGTTATTTTCTCTGTTTGACAGAGTACTGAAAGTGTACACGCGTTATTATTAGGCTTAACTCCATTTTTCAATCTGAGTTTTTTCTGTAGTTTTTCTTGAACTGATATGTCGAAGTTTTCTGCTGAAGCAGTAAGTTAGGATTTTATAAAGCAAGCTTCACCTTATTTCACTGTCCTAAATTAGAGACATATCAAGAAAACATAACAGTTTTCCACTTCGGTCAATTGACTCTTTACATGTTTACTTATAAATTGGCTTGTTTTTACAGGTTATCATATCAATTATCTATACATTCTTTGTTTTGTAGGGTTTAAAAATTGTTTTGCTCTGTCTGTATATATATATATATATATGAAAGAAATTTATATAATATATCAAAAACAAGAATGAAGTAGATAATGAACATAACAAGAAATAACAGAATAAAAATATAAAAGGAAAACATGAAGATAGAATTTATAGAGAAATAAAGAAAAAAAGCGAACTACAAAAAAGAACCTCACGAAAGTATAGTCCTCTGCAACTCGGTAGGACCGAACCAGTTTGAAGGTTAACCAGATGAAAGGTTAACTTGGTTAAACTAGTTTGAAGGCGTTAACATTTCCCCTTTGCAAAAAAAAAAAAATCGTCAGGAAAAACCAAAAAAAAAATAATAAATAAATAAAATAATAATAATATTTCAGAGTACATAAAAACTCACGTAAAGTATAAGAAAACCACCGACTACTATTCTGCAACCAATTCTCCTAAAATCTTAAAGCAGAAAATTCCTAAAATATTACATAAGAAAAGGATTTTCAAAAAATATTTTTACAAACTTCTAGTCACGGAGCGTTTTCCAAGAGAGCCAAGTCTTGAAATTAATAGAAAGCTATTATTCACTGAGTTAAAAAACCACATTATACATAAAATCATCTTTTAAATCAGCAAGAAAAGATAGATGCCAAGAGAGATACCAATTAAATTTGGTAGGCTATGAATTCGTTGGTTGTCAAAGATGTAGAAATTTGCTAGGCTCTAATTTGGTTGGTTGTCAAAAAGTGTAGAAATTTTTAAATATGTAAGATGTTCAAAATGTGCGTGAAAAAAATGTAAACTGTGAGACGAGTGTTATAATATAATCTTCACATCAAGACCACTAACATGCTGACTTTGAAATCCTATGGTTGTGTGGTTGGGTTTGGAATTAAAAGTAGCAAGACGATTAATGTATTTGTGATGAATATAAGTTCTTAAGAAGTTAAAAGGGTAGTCCTGATCTAAACAGCATTGAAAAAAAATTGATATTATTGAATTTATCTATTTTGTGGGTAGTTGTTATCATTTCTAAATCAAAAATTCAAAATAATATTTCTGTAAATTGATAAATGCAAATTACTGTTCCATACAGGAATTTAAAAGAATCTCTGCTACTGAATGCTGCTGAGTATATTATTGCTAATACGATGAAAGTCTAAATCCAAGAATTCTACCATATTAGAGTTAAAGCTAGTTTTAAGGAGGTTGAGATAGTCACGGTCGAAAGTAATATTTGGTTTGTATTCACTATTTTTACAAAAAATTAATAGATCATCTATATAACGATAAATTAAGTAAGAATATTTTACAATGTAATCAATTTCAAAAAAATGTAAATATAGGTTCACTAAACAATTACTATCAGGTCCACCCTGAGGTAATCCTTTTATCTGTTTATAAAGATTCTGATCAAATGCAATATAATTTTCTTTTAATACGAGGTTAACAAGATGATCAAATTTTTCCTTTTTCATTGAATTATATAATTCATATTTATTATAAATTAATTGTAGAACCCTAATCATTTCAATATCGATCGAATTAAAAAGGTTTTCGTAGTCAAAGCCGTGCATGGAAAAAATTAACATATCCTTCGTGATTATTGCAATCTCTAAGCTATTTTTATTATTGCTGTGTGTGTTGTAAGTTACAATGATATTTTGAAGAGGAGATTGTAAAGTCATCCCAGACTTCGTGATATATGTATTGTACCCATTAGTAATACTACGGAATTTTATAGGGCTTTTATGAATTTTTGGTGTTAAAAAATGCGTGATATTTAATATTTTTAGATGAATATTCAATCTTTGTTCAATGCCAAAGACTTTTATATTCTCTATTACTATGAATTGA
>BMAV01016819.1:3964-40745 GCA_019973955.1 Trichonephila inaurata madagascariensis | reverse complement strand
TTCCGATCATTCTTCCACGTGTGAAATCATCCAGATGATTTCTTCTAGGCATATTTCACGAACTGACTCACTGGCACTTGCAGAGAATATGGTGAATTTCGTCTCCGTCCTTCATTTCATTCTACTGTTGAGCAGCGCGCGCCGACATCACGCGTTTTGCGTACGCTCACATCGCTTCTGACGTTTTGTTCCTGATATTTGCATACGCATGACGTTTCTACTGACTTACGTGTTCCCTCTACTGATCTCCAGACCTTTTCTGCAATTTCATGGCTATCTGCTAAATTTTTACATTGTTGCTTAAGTTTTGCACACCAGTGTAGTTCAAAGCGGTCCCACACAGCACTTAAATAACAGTGATGAATATTATTCTAAAGATGATCATAGACGCTTTTCCAATTTTCATTACTCAAGAAAACTAAATAATGGTGAAGCTCAACATCGTCGCTGGTTGGTTTATTCAAGTTCTAAAAATAAAGTTTTCTGTTTGCAATACAGATTATTTGTCAATTCACAAACTCAAATGTTAAGGAAGGGTGCTGCGATTGGAAACACTTAAGAGTATTTTACACAGACATGAGAATACTAAAGAACATATGGCCTATATGTTCCAATGGATAACATTTGAGAAAGGAATAAAGCACGGAAAAACATTAGTCCGAGAAAATGAAAGGTGAGCTCTTGAATCTCAAAAGCAATGGTACAAGTTGTTTGAGAGAGATTAATTGACATAACTTTCTTAGCCTCTCATAATCTTCCGTTTATAGGTCACAGAATCTCTAAAAACAGACGAAGACTAAGAATTCTGGAAATTCTTCATAGATTTATTTAAATTGATATCTAAATATGATCCTACGTTTCGAGGACACATAAATAGCATTAATAATAAACAATTTGCACACCATTATCTAAGCCACGATATTCAAAATGATCACAATCATGTCAAACACAGTTACCAGTGAAGTGATTGGTAGGATAAAAGAGGTAAAATATTATTTTTTTACTCGACTGCACTAGAGACTGTAGTAGAATTGAACAAATGTCGATCATCTTTAGATATTGTAATACATCAACTGGAAGTATGGAAGAAAACTTTATCGGATTTTTTGCTGTCACTGAAACGATTGGAAAATATCTGACCAATGCAATACAATGAGAGCTAGAAAAAAACCCGGCTTGATATACAGAACTGTCATAGACAAGGATACGACAGTAGTAGAAATATGGTAGGCATAAATAGTGGAGTTAAAACTCGAATATTAAATATAAATCCCAGGGCTTTTTTTACACCTTGCGATTGTCATAACTTGAATTTGTTATTGGTAGAGGCAGCTAATTCGTCAGTGGCAACAAAAACATTTTTTTAGTTTTATTCAGAAGGTTTTTTTTTGCTATTTTCAAGCTCCAGCAAACGGTGGAAAATTATCAAAGATAAATTAAAGCTTACTATTAAGTGTTTATAAGACACAAAAGAGGTAGGAAAGCAGAATCCAGGCGGTGAAAGCCGTATTTTTACAATTTTATGATGTTGAGTGCATAGAAAACTTAAAAAACCAAACGGAACAATCCGATACACTCAGTGATTGCGATTTCGATTTAAAGGAGATGTTTAGTTTGGAATTTATGGTATCATTACATGTATGGTACACGGGTTATTAACGCGTGTCAATACTATAAGCAAATGTGATGGCGATCTGTACAAGCCCATTTATGCATTACTCTTGAACATTTACGCACATCTTGTAGCTAGATCACAGAGAATCGACAAACTGGATTCCGAAAATGCTTGTCTGACGCTCGTAAGTTTATTGAGCAAAGCAGTTATGATTAGCCAAAAGATTTTTAAAATGAAAGAGTAGCCAAAAAGAAAAGAATGTTTCATTATAAAGGCGGCAATCAACCTATATAGAGTTTGTCAAAATCCGATTTGAAAAGGACTTTTTTAATACCAGAATTGATTCTGTGATAAGCAATATGGATTCAAGATTTATGTTAACGTTTTGAAAATTTTGGTTTTCTCTATGACTTAAACAATTAAAAAAAATATTCCAAAAGAGCAAATACTAAAATACTGTCAAGATTTACACACAGTCTTGCAAGTAGGTGAGAGCAGTGACTTCCAAACTTACGAATTATGTGAAGAATTACAAAATATGATCCCAAATTTACCTAACACCATTAAAGACATGAAACATCTGTTCCAATATGTCAGAGATCGATTTGAAAGAAATTTCCCCAAATATTTACATTGTCATTCGAATTTTGTTAACACCTGTAAGCACCGCTTCCGCTGAGAAGAGCTTTACAAAATCAAAACTGATAAAAAAATTATGTAAGAAATACAATGGGTCAGGAAAGACTTTCAGCTTTGGCAGTTTTATCTACTGAAGCGGATATAGCATCTAAGACAATATTGATGATTTCAGCAAAACTAAAAGTAGAAAATTTCTGTTTAATTTTTCTTTTTCATTATAGTTTAATGTGCCAAAGAAATATAAGTAAAAACTGGTTTTTTGTTTATGAATAAAAATTGGTCTCTTTTATGTTATAAACCCTTTTTTTATGCCATCAGAGGGCCTCGCGAAATGTATCTTGCCCACATTAAGTTCGTGTCTCACGCCGCCACTGTTGATCGGTCCGCGGTGATAAACAATTCGGGAAACACTGCTCTAGTTAAAATCGGAGTGAATATAAATGCATTCTTGTAGGGGTAGTTTTTTCAGGTACCATTGAGCATGCGCAAAGATTGCTTATGCTTGTGAACCGAACAACGATTGCCACGATAACTTGAACAACCAATAGGAGAACGAACAAACACATTTTTGAAGAGTATGAGTTGAGCGATTTGTGTGTGTGTACTTAAATCGGGTTTGTTCCGCTAAGTTTCAACCAATAAAAACGCAGCGTATTGTGATAGCAAATTATAGTTGGACACGTTTTTCATGCATGTTTATGAAATATCCCAAGCAGAACATGACAGTTAAACTGTACACCGGCTGCACGCTTAGCGAAGTTGGCAAACTTTTTTAATTCAGTCGAGAAAGAGAAAGATTGTTTCAAATATAATTTTAAAAAAATTATTTAATGTTTTTTTTTTCTTGAATTTTTTTATATGATACATCTTTTAAAAGATAATTTAAAAGCACTGAAAGATTGCTGCATAAACTATATTTAAATTAAGATAATTTTAAACGAAAACCTCTATTTAAAAGAATTTAATTTATTGATTTAAGAATAAAAATGAATAGTAATGCTTTTTTGTTTAGTATTTTGAGTGTTTTTTTTATGTATCTTCAATTATCACTTCAGCAATCGGTTTTAAAGTGCCTTGGTAATTTTTCATTTTTCTACTGTGTCTCTGTAAAGTAATGTTGATTATGTTCCTTAAAATATTTGTTCTATTTTAAATACAATTATTATAAACTGTGTATTAAAAATGTATATATGTATACTCTAAATTGTATTTTAAAAAATGTGTTATATATTTGTAATGCAGTCATTCTAAATTAGAATAATATCAACTACTTTAATTACTACTAATACAACTAAGAAATAATCTTTCTATAAAATTTCTGCTTTTCTGATGAAATACTGAAAAATTTATGCTGTAAGATTTTATTAAATGTTGTTTCATACCAAATTGTATTTTTAATCATTTACATTCAGCCAATGTCAAGATATATTTTCTTATTTTATGTCTACATATTTGTAGTTATTCTATGTATTATATCCTGGGCTAGATTTATATATTTCTGCACCTAATGCCAAAAGAATACTTTTGCTTTCTTTTACCCTTTAAACCAAGTTGTTTAATTAAATATTCTGCTTTATTTAATTTTTGTAAAATGTAATGCAAAGTTGAATACCAAAATTAGCAGGGAAGAGGAAGCATAGCAATTGTAAGCATTGTGTTGTGTGTTGCAGATATTTCTTTTTGACAATGTATGTGTGTGTTTTTCTCTGACTCCTACACCTTTAAGTCATGGCCTAATATTCCTATCAGAAATCTGATCCTAGTTATGTCAATGAAGTTTTACATTTGTTTTTATTTTTTAAGGAAGAGGTAGATTGTTTAAGTTCTAATTATTTATAGTAAAATTTCTTATTTCTAAGAACTTATGGGAAAGAATAGATTTAGCAATGTTTGTTGTTTTACTTCTAAATATAAAACTCCTGACATTTTATACCTTTATTTAGAAATTTATCTCCTTAGTTTTTTACCACAAAATTAGATATAGGCTCTTAATAACAAATGCATTTTTGAGCTAATGCTAGTTTCTCTAAAATTTTAAGCTGAAAACTTTGATGGATTCATTATTTAAATGTATTTTAAAGCAAATAGAACATTTATATTATTTGAAACCAACTATGCTACAATATACACTTATTAAAATTGTACCTGTAATAATAATCAGATATTCTTAAGTTGTAAAATATTTAATCACTTTTCATTTTTATATGTAGAAAATTATCAGAAATATGTAGGAATTTTTAATGTAACTTGTTCCAAGACTTAAATATATTTACACACACAATTGAATAATGATATATATATAATGATGGAGAATTCTCGTAATAGTTTAGCTTTTTTATTGATAGTGAAATGTGCTTTCCTAGTGTTCATGCTTGTCATTAGCAAAGAATGGGGGGATTATTTCAATTGTTTTAATTATTTACTTTTGTTATAAAATTTTGATTTTTTTTTTCTTCACATGATTGACAAAAACTTATAAAAGCAAGGACAGATTTTTTTTACCATTTTTATATTGACAGTTTGTTGAATTTATGGGTCAATAAAATAGAAAATCCATGAGGTTTATTCTTAGAATTTTATTATATATGATATATTTTGCTTGCATATCGAGCTATCAGCTATAAAATGATTAGGATAATAGTATATTTTAAATTTGGCTTTAATTTCAGAATTGTGAGTATTATTTAGTTACACTGAAAATTTGATTAATGATAATGGTATCTCTTTATATATATATATATATATATATATATATATATATATATATTGTGTGTGAAAATAAACCATTACTCTTCAATTTTAGGGAATGGGGATTTAATACCTTCTGCCTAATGTTATTAGAAATAGACTATATAAAATGTCATAAAAAATTTCTGAAGAAATTCCATTTGGGAAAACTGATTTTGTTTCTATTACCTCAAACCAATTACAAAAATTTTTTTTTAAAAATCGCATGCTTATATCGTAAAGAGTGATAATCTTTTTCTAAAGAAAGATGAATAAGCTTTAAAATCTTAGAGAAATGAGGTAGAGATAGTCTAAAACCATTTTGGTGAATAAATAGCTATTTAGAAAAGCAGAAAAAAATTAGAATAGTTTTGTATGTAACGTTGATTTGATAAATGAAGAGGACCCGAGGAACTAATTTGTCATTGGTATGTGCTACCTACCAAAGGCATATTTGACATGATTAAAATTGCTCCAAATAGAACTTGGATGGAAAGTAGTTTATCCGAGATGGCTACCTACACTAAAAATTTGTTGCAAATAAAAAGGACTAAAACTTTGTATGCGTGAAACAGAGGTGAAGACAGTAGAATTATAAAAAAAGATTTAAACTAACTTCCAGTATAAAAATAGTTAATTTTTTAAAAAAAAAATCAAATTAATTGCTTGAAATTAGTAGGGTTACCATACTAAAAATAAGCCAATAAAATTATGATCATATACGTAAACTTAGGGAAAAAAATTCCAAATGATAAAAATAAAGATAATCATTTTGTAAAGTTATTTCCCAATTTGGAACACAGTGTTCTCTCTAATAACAAATTTGTACCAGACCTGAAATTTATTGAGTATTATATAATAGTAGTATATTAGTTTCACTTTTAATATTTTTTCCTTTTTTAGCACACAAAACATTAAGAACAATAAGACTAAGGACTGTTCTTTATTTTTCTAATTATTTTATTTTATGTTAAAGTTTATTTTATCATTTAAATAATAAATTTTATTGCAATTACAATTAACTTATAAGAGTTGGGTAACTATAAATTGTTTCTCTCGAATGGTTGAGCTTTTTATCTAAAAAGCTGATTACTAGAAAACTTTATTCTGTATTCAGTTTGATGATATTTATGAAAGTATTTCATTAACAGCAATAGAGAAATATTAATTGTAATGAGTAACTTGATGTTTTTATACTTTTGTGCTTATATTAAAAATTCTGAACTAATCGTAGAGAATTTTTTAAAAATCAGGTTTGAAATATTTACTCTGTACGTATGTGAAATTGTAAATATAATCGGAGACTGAAATTTATAAAATATTAAGTTACTATAGATTTAAGAGTTTTGTGTAGTATTAGTATCTATCTCGGGTCAGCAACCTGTGGCATACAGTACAATTCTTATTAGCTCTCTGCACTGCTCTACAAATTTGTCAATTTTTGGGTGGATGGAAGTAGATAAATTTGTAATGGACCTCTTGTTTGATAAACATCTTCAGAATTATGGACATTTACAGAATTAAGAAAAAATCAGAAAAATGACTACAGATAAATCTACAGCTATTTTGTAAATTATTTGAATGTCATTGCTGGAGAGATTTAATTGTTTTAAGAGAGGAAATTACATGTACTTTGCTTTCACTTTTGGTTCTACATATCTTAGTGAATGAATCTTTTATTATGTGGAAAGTATATTTGAATCCACAAAGAGAAAAGTTAACTGAATGTTCAGAATCATGTCAGATTGAAAGTCCTAATTATACCCCTGATTTTGGGATATGAAGTAGAGCAGTGCAAGCACTAGGTTCACATTAAAATTTTTAGTTTTTTAACTATAATGAAGAGGAATGTTTAAATTTTTTTTTGTTTTTCTTATTTTAATAAATGTTTAAAAATACATAATATATATACAATTTTAATTTTTTTTTTTATTTATATTGAAGAAATAGTTCTATTTCATGCTGTTTATTTTTATTTTGAATATGTTTAAATGATGCAAAATTAATAAGTAAAAAAACAGTAAATCTATATTATTGATCTCTATTCTCTAACTCTGTAATACATTATTGCAGAAATCGAATTGTTTCAAATATGTCCTACTGTTTGGCATGCTGAATCATATTGGTAGATTGGTTTGGCACACCACAGTGAAAAGGTTGCCAACCCCTGATCTATCTGATGTCATTGTTGGAACTCTCAGTTTGTACTTAAAACATATATTGAGTGGGAGATTAAATTAGAAATATTGATTTCATATAATTAAATAATTCTTTGATATAATATTGGAGTTTCATTTCAGGATCAATACTGCCTTAATTTAACATATTTGTAAACAAAGTGGCATGTGCTGTGTGCTTAAGCACATTCCATATTTATTAGGATTTTTTTAAAAAAAATATTTAGCAGAAGTGTAGGTAGTTTAAGAAACGTTAGATGTAACAAAATATCATGACTTGCTATTAATTTATGTTAATAATTGGTGTCTATACAAAATCAGTTATTTTATTTCTCTTTAAATTTAATAACTTATTGTACTCTCTCTCTTTAAACATATATACACACTGTGCTGTCCTTTTTCAGAACAAGTCCTTGTAATGTGATATATTTAAAAAATTATTTAAAATAGAAATTAAAATAAATGGGTATATTTTAGAAGACATTCCAACTCCAAGAAAACTGTCAGTTTTTTGGAAAAGTTTTTAATACACTAGCCTTTATGAATTTTTAGCTTTCAGCTTTCCTGGAATGAAACATTCTTGGTTTTCATATTTAAAATGTTTTGATTGGCTCAAGTGTAGTATAGGAGGGCCACTTTTTGGATCTGGCGATTTTATCTAAATGTCATGGTGAGATATCGAATTCATTCTAAAATAAATAATAAATAATTCTAAAAAAGTACCTTGGCGACCGCTTTTAGCCACCAAAAAAAAGAAAAAGGACTGCACCAAGGGCCCCCCCCCCCCTATACTACACTTTAACCTTTTGATTTAGTTTGCTGGTTACCCAATGCCTAGTCATTAATAGTTTAGAGCACCTTTCATTTTCATAGAATTTTGTTTTTAAATCTAGGTTTTTTTTTTAAAATTACAAGTAATCTGTAAATGATTTTACAGTAAATTTTTATTGAATAAGATTTTATTAGAAATTTTAATTTTATGATTTAATTGCTGGTATCACATTAAGAAATTATTTCATTGTATTTTGGAGGTTATCTTTTAATATTGGAAGAGCATTTTAAAATATTATGTAAATATATATTGGATGTGTAAACTTTGTTCCAGTATGCAAACAAGTTGTTAGTGAAATAAATTCAGCTGTTGCTAATGAAGATCCCAAGAAGACGATACAAGTTGGCAGTTTTAGAATTCAACCAGATGGTACACAAAAACAATCTCAAGTAAACATGATTCTATTTCCTTTTTAACCATATATAATAGTATTATGAAAGTTCTCTCTTTTTTTTTTTTTTTAAATTGTTGAATATGTTTGAATCTCTGAATTTGTTTCTATAATTGCCTGTAAAATTTTAAAAATATGCTATAAATTTTTTTAAGTTGTGAAAATAAAGGTTCTTTTGTCAGTTTTCAAGAATAAAAGTAGTATGCAATTCAGTATTTTTACAGAAAAGAAACACAAATTTTATTTGCATTTGTAGCTGAAAATGGTTAGTAGAGCTATGCCATTAAAAATAAGTATCTCAATTGTGAAATAAAGTTTCATTTTATTTAATATATGTAACTCCGCTTACCTTTTCTAATGCTATACATGATAGTGTCATATTAAAAAATAAAATCATTGAGTTTAACTTATTACTTTGAAAAGGACAATCATTATGACAAGTGGATATCTTTGAGAAGAGTTGTATCATTCACTTCTATGTTATATCTTTAAAAAGAATTATTTAAAGAGTAAAACCTATTTTTTTCCATCTCTTGTTTTATAGCTTTGAATTACTATTATGATTTTAGATAAAGTATGCTGGATCTGAACTTCATCTCAATGAAGTTTTGGAAACTGTATGTAATTCTCTAGAAGATTTTGCCCAAGCCAAGGCCAAAGATAGTGGAGAACTTACCTTACTGAATCTTTCAAAGGATGTAGAGAAATTAAGTACTCATGAATTAATACAAGATCCTGACCTTAATCGTAGCCTGAAATATTATGTAAGTCTTTCTATACAATGAATTTACTATTTTAGCATAATTTAGTGTAAGAATAAAATTCTGTATGTATGTGCTTATACAATTTTCATTGAAAAATGATTAAGACTTTGGTTAAGTACTTCAGCTTTTGTTTATATACTAGGTATAGCATATTCTGCATTCTTGCTTTTGGTTTCAAAAATTGACTTATCTTGTGAATTAGTAATTTTTGAATTCTATTGATTATTAAATTCAACTAGCTGCATTTCATTTTAAATGGTTAATATTTTTTTCATATTGATATTTTAGTTGTGAATTAACGGAAAAAATACAACCATTGTACAACACTGGATGGACATAGGTTTTATATACTATGTATAGAACATCATGGAGAGCACCCCACTTGGTAGCAGTTACCTTTTTAAAATGTAGAACAATCTCTATCTTCAGTTCTTTCCATGGCTCTTATAGTCGGTTGAAAAAATAGTTGAGCACCATGGCCCTTTTAAATAATGACTGAAAGTGATAAACGATCTCAATTGAAACGAATCATTTTTATGATACGTCCCCCACTGGATTTATAGTTACAAGGTTATAAATGAGCGTTATTTTCTTCATTTATAAAAGATATTACTCATGCATCTTTTAAGTTTTGATGGAATATGCAATGTATTGCTCAAAATTTGGTGCTAGTTTGATATCGGGGGTAATAGCGCCTAATTGTTTATGTTCGCCAAGATGGGCGATAAGATTACAATATGGTTACCTTAATAATTTTACCGTCTGTCGATGTGGTTGCCATGGGGATAGTGTATATTAGAAATAACTTTTATTGTTTTTTCCCCCGCTGTAGCCTTATTAATTTCAGACGATTTTAATAAAAATTTCTACTTTCTGTAAAAATTTAACCATTTTCAGTGTAATTTTTCTATTTGCGTCTTCTGTTTAATTCTGTGCTATTTTCGAATATGGATATTTCTAAAATGAGTGAGTACTACAATATTTTTTTCTTAAAAGAATAAGTGCTGTGCTTTTAATTATCGCTATAAATCGTTTATTTTCGTTTTATTTTACGTTTTAAAAATGTTTTTTTTACGTTCTTTGCAATACGGAACTTGCAGTGCAAGTTTCATATTGCAAGCTTTCACTACTTTGTAATTAGAATTCTTAAATTTTAACATACATTATGTAATTATTTTATTCATAATGTAATACAAAAATGCAATTATTACTATGTGTAATAATCGTATAATATTTATTTACAATTGTTTCTTTTAACATTTATTTATAAATATTATTACATATTTTGTTATTTATTTATAATTATGTAATACGAGTAATCTTATGCATTATTATTTTACAATTCGATGATTATTCTTTCTAATGACTGTTGTTAAATCGTATTATATGAATATTATATGTAATTACAATAAAATAATATTATAAGATATTATTATATGCTGCTTATAATACTATTATTACTACATGTTACTTTTTATTACATATTTATTGATACTCATTATTTATTGATTGATCTAGGTTATTCTCAATCTCTTCCTATATCCTTTATCCGAAATACATTTCAATGTATTTCAAAACAATTCTTTAAAATTATTGTGTATCATTAAATTACCGCTACGCCGCCATATTGGATTCCATTCCAGCAACAAGAAGTGCTGCTTGGCGCTATTGCCCCCAATATCAAACTAGTTCCCAAAATTTTTTCATGTGTTGCTTCTCGTTCCACTCAAGATGGGTTATTGCCAAATGAAGTTTATGCATTCCAATCTCGGCGTGTTGTGTGTCTTGAAAACAGGATATTAAGAGGACATAAGGTCAACTCAATTTCCATTCCAATTTTGGCATATCGTGTGTCTTGGAAAAAATAGAATTGAATCGACATAATGTCCACTCAATCCCCTTCCAATCTTGGTGTATTGTGTGTTTTGAAAAAAGGGAAACAGAGTCGGCAAAAAATAGTGAACTCGATTCCACTTATTAGGTTGTTTTTTTTTCGCTCATTGCATCAAATTTTTTTCTTCCAATTCCCTGTTCAACAAGTTCATACAATTCAAGTATCGGGCAAATCGGTATGGTTTGACAACACAGCATTCCGAGATATTCTCCTCTCAGTGCATGTCTTGGTGATGATGGGACGGTAGGGATTAATTAATCAGTTGTTTGTACTCGGGCAGGTGTTCCAAGGACACGGTATTTTGATTCCCTGGTCTATGCTCCTATACAACATTATATTCTGCCAACTTAAGTGCCCAACATACCATCTTGACAAGTTTTTCTTATTTGTTAATTTTGTCATAGCTGTGTGGTTCGTAGTCACCTTAAATGTTAATTGGGCAATATACTATCTTCTTTAGAGATAAAACAAAGAAATATACCATTTGAAGAACTAATTAAAAAGTATATTATTAATGATAAATCAATTATGTTCAATTTAAATTCTATAATAATATATATGTATATACTACTGTGAGAAAAAATGTACATTATTTAAATAATGGCTCTCAATAATAACTTTTTAACATGTGCCACAAATTAATTTACGATTTATAAATAGACAATGAATTTATATTTGCATAACTAATATTACGTTTTGTTGATAAACTTATTTTAGTTATAACATTTTTACAATACTATTGAAACTATTTTGTTTCATTACTGGAATAAGCTGTGAATATATTTTAATTATCTCCTGAAATATATTTAGTGCTGACTGAAATATAAACATTTCTCATCTTTAAGTACACATTGGCAATGTTTTTTTTAAGCAGGATTTCTGTGGTATACTTAATATTGTAAAATTTTCAGCTTTTGTCTAAAATATGGAGCAGAAAATTCTAAATGTTAATGCTAAGTTTGCTTTTATGTTGACATGCTTTGAAACATGATTATGTTTTAAGTTTTATATAGTAATCTCTCTTTAATAGTGATTATAATTAAATGTTCATTATATCATATTGAATTCATATTTTCTTTTTATAAAATTCTTCTATTTGTATGCAAACTAAAATCTACATGATTCAAGAATTCAAATATAGCTTGCATTTTTATTTATATATTTTTTTTAAAAAAATTTTTTAACAGTGTGAGAGCTTTATTGAAGATTATGAGGAAGATATTTTAAAAATATTAAAGTCCTCAGGAGAAATGACAATTGAAGATATTACTAGAAAATTATGTAGTGACTCTGCAGGTAAGGAATAAATCTTATATATAATGAAAGTGAACATTATGTGATTTTTTTAAAAATTTATATCTTGATGCTTTATTTCTCTTATAATCCAATTTCATATTCAGGAAACAATTTTTATTATATATGATTTTGAAGTATTGAATAGCCTACGATTTAACCATCAAAAACTTCTCCAATTAGTTTCTTTTTAGTTAAATATCCACATTTATTTCTAGGTTACTGCAATGTTGCTCGTAGTGAACTGTGAATTTGAGAAAGATTGCGATTCATTTTCAGAAACAGCAAAGCCTTTGTACTTTAAAAATATTTATTTATTAAATTTTATTTATCATATTTGTTTTCTTTCATGTGGATTTTTGCTGTAATTATTCAAATCCAATTTAAAATAATGAGCCATTGAGGTGATTATAGTCCATTATTAATAAAATGTTAAGTGCTAAAATACAATGCATATTTTACTAGATTATTGAGTATAGTGTGTGCAATATGGAATAGATGTTTAAAAAATTATACAATTTTTGTGTAAACATGGTTTAAAATTGTCAGTTCTCATTTACAAGTATTATCAATAACTAGACCGACGTGATGATTGTTTGAGTTGAAACTTCATTTGTGACATTATAAACTTTTTACGATATTTAAGCTTCACTATACCAAAAGATGATTTTAAAAAATATGTTTAGTCTATTCAAATCAAATTGTGTGTATATTAGGAAAGAATAACCAAGAAAATTTTTTCTACATACCGCAAAGTTTTAGCTAACTTCATTATGATTGAAATTAATATAATAGTACAGGTATTCTACACCACTTAAATTAGAATTTATTGAGGCCATAAAAAAGGTTTATGCAAACTTTAAATTTTAAAAAAAACTAGAGGTAGATTCTAACTTGCAAAATCCAGTGCAAGAGAAAATGAAGCCACAGAAGAAATAATAATAATAAAAAAAAAATTTAATTTTTTTTTCTTTTATTAAGCACATCTAAGTGTGCTCAGGAAATGTTCCGAATTTTGTCTTTCTCACAAGAAAGAACAGTAATGTCATGAAAAGAAACTATTTTAAATCTATTAAGGCCCATAATTTGTATTATTTAAAATATAAGACGTCTCACAAGTAATTAAAAAAACTGCTTGCTAGAAGTAAGATTCTGATTATAAACATTGATCTTAAAAACATGTAATTGACTCTATAGCATACTTGAGATTAAGCAGTAAATTCCTTAAAATTATTTTAATCTGCAATATGTTCATAGTGAAATAAATTATCACAAAGTGAAACTGATCACAAAAAAAAAAAATAATAATAATAATCAGTGTAATTTAATATGACATGATCAATTGTAACATATCAAGAACACATTAAGGGAATTTGAATTAAAAAATTACATAATTTCAATATTGTCTGGTTGAGATTGTGTATTGTAAATTGGATTTAAAAAAAACTCTCATAGAGGTAGATACGCTTATATTACAAAAACTAAATATTTATTTATGTGTAATAAAAGCCACAATTAAAAGAATACTTCTGTAGGGTGTTGGACACAAAACTGCTTAATAGAGGAGGAACAAATCCAGAAAACATGTATACAAAATATAAGTAAATCTGAAATGTTGGAGGAAAATCACATTCTCCTAAACTTGCATAAACTCAGAGACAGGAATTTGACAGTTTAAGTAAAACATAATTCGTAGTTACATAAAAATATATATATATATTCCTTTCAAAGATTATAATAAATTGGCTTATAAAATGTCAAATTGCACAAGGAACAGGTTTCACACTCACTATTAAGTATTGTTCCGTACACCCCTACAAAAGTATATCTTCATTACAGAAGAAGCAAAGAAAATATATCAACTGAATGACAAATTTAATAATCATATTTTTAAATGATTGTTCAAAAAAAAAAATTCATATAATTGTTGTGGAGTACACATTAAATACCTTTTTAAGGAAATGAACTCTTCTAACATTTAAAAAGCAAAATGGATTCAATTCACTGATTGATTCCTAAGCATTTAAAATGATACTACTTCTGTGTACAGAAAAAACGAAAATAACACAGCCTTCAACAGTTGTCACAAATTGAAATTCCTTACTACACTGTGGAATACTATCTCACTAAGCTATTCTGAGAAATAACATATCAAGAGAATTCATCTAAATTACTAAGGTTACAAATTGAATCACTAATTATATCATTTATAAATTGATGAAAGCAAACTATAAAATGACGGTAAAACTAAATTCTCCTTGAAATTGCACAAAGTATCCTCTCGCAGAGATAACAATTTCTTTTATGATTTAAGTACAACAAATATTATTGGCATAAAAACTACATATTTCTTTTCACAGATAACTCCTCAGCTTGTAGGAGTTCAGGCATGAGAAAACCAGGTCTCTCACTCACTTATATTGAGTGCTGAAAGCCATAATTAAAAAGATAATACTTTATTAATCAAACTTGTTGGTAATATATACTGACTTATTTTTAAGAATATACTATTTGTGAAATATATCCAATAGCCATGATATCATAATTAAATATTGTCAACAAGGAAGCAATTTTTAAAAAATATAATTTAAGAATCATTCTATATTCTGACATTAAGAAACAAAACACTTTATTTCTCTACCAAATGTTCGTATTTATAGATTACAATATAGCTAAAACTGTTATTTACAGAAAAAATAAGTAAAAATAAATATTTGGAGAACTACAGATTAGCATATAGTGTTTAGATCATGAAAATAGAACAATAATTCAATGATTTCATTAAAATTTATGAGTCATTATCTACTAGCTGTACTCTGCCTCAGTCTGGTTAAATGGAAAAGAAAGAGCTTGTCTACTATCCAAGTGTTGATTTTTATATTGGGCATAATCTTAATGTATAGTCTGGTTTCATTAGAGATGTAGACCTAAAAATCTAATTGATTTGAGTTTCAAAACATGAAGAAAAACTGGGTGATTGCAAAAGATTCAATCAGATAATGAAATGCATTGCAAATCATAAAAATATAAAAGAAATAATCATAAGCAAAAATTAAATTCAAATCACAAAAATAAATCAGAAATAATAATATACACATAAATATCTACGGGAATTTGTGCGGGCATCTGGGTTTCAAAGAACTCATTATCCCGTATCTGGCTAATGTCTCTTTTGTGACGACTTATCGTTGAGTTTTCATGTTAAGGTGTGAAGCATTGCTATTGGACAAGCAGGGGTAGGCGGGGCTTCGAGGCATGGATCTTGACATCTCAATGGATTTTTGCAGTGAAGAATCTGGGTGGAGAGGGAGTCTTCCTATTGGCTGTTGGGAATTCAGGATAATGGCTCAGGAAATGGCTGTCCATATACATAAATCGGTTCATGTACTTCATAAAATAGTAACAAACCAAAATAAATACATATCACAAATAATCAAACCACAATTAAATATTAAATGCAAAAATACATAAATAGGTTCATACAGTTCATAAAATAGTAATAAACAGCCTAAAACTGGTAAAAAAAATTGCATTAATTTAAATTTAAAAAACTGTCTCAGGCAGTTAAAATATACAAAAATTTGATGAAATAGGTCTACCCTTGAGGGCAAAGGGTTAGTTTTAGAATGCTTCTGGATATACAACACATTCTTTGTTTTTCCATTTTCAATGTAGAGAAAGATTGTCTATGAGAGAAGCAATCTGTCTCTAAATCTAAGCGACATACTTCCTAAGATTGCCCCTGAGCTTTATTGATAGTGATTGCAAATGCCAATCGAATCGGGAATTGCAATATCTTAAGCTGAAATAGCATATCTGTTGGTATCGTAGGAAAGAGGGATGAGGAAATCTTCGCAATTGTGTGTGAAAGGTCCTATCAAAACAATTAAAATGACTGTAAAACTAAATTCTCCACAAATTGCCATAATGTATCCTCTCACAGAGACATCAATTTCTTCTATAATTTAAGTACAACATAAATATAAGTGGTACAAAAACGACATATTAAGTTTCAATGACAATTTTTTAGCAGTTAAAATTTTTAATACATATCTGGAGAAGTTTCGATGTGACAAAAAAAAAAAGGTCTCCAACACACTTATATAGAGCAATTCAAGCCATAATTGAAAAGATTATACTCTTGTGGGATGAGGGACACACAAAGCTAGCCTCATTACAGAAGAATACTTTATATGTGGCATGTTTAAATAGTTTATTTTTAAAATTTATATAATCACATCACAGCAATGATACAATATACATAAATCTAATGTAATACAAATCATAATTAAGCATTGTGGAGAAGGAAACATCATTAATATATATAATAAGAATCCATCTATTCTTATATTACAAACTAGCTGTACCCTGCCACGCTTTGCTGTGGCTCAGTCTGGTTAAAGAGAAAACACATGTTTTCGGTATATTTAAACATTTGTATTGGAAGTATGATTTTTTTTTTATAAAAAAAATGTATAAATATATTTACACAAAACTTTCCTTAGCTGATATCATTTGTAATTTTTAAACCAAATATTTGTAGTTATTACAGTTTATTTTTGTTTTTATGCTATGAACCTAAATTTATTTACATTGCCTTCATAGTGGAGACTTCAAGTTTGAAGATAAATTTTAAATGGCTCCACTCTGGATTCCTCGAGGGCAATGAGTTAGTTTTACAGAGCTTATGAATACTTCTGTTAAATCAGAGGTATGTTCACAAACTGTCATTTGGAAGCATGAATTGTATTTCCTGATGTTATATAGGAAATGTTTTGATTCCATAGTATATCTGGCAGGCAAGGTTTTTAATGGCTCAGGTGGTTCTCCAAGTAGAGGCAATTTAATTTTTTCAGCGGTACAAAACATTCCTTTTGTTTCTCCCTTAAATTTCAGTACATTGCAATAAGGATACACTTTCTTCACTGTGCTGACGAGAACATGCTGGCTCAACCTATAATCTTCCACTAGGTTGTAACGGAATGAAAGGTGATAGTTATTGTGTAATGTTCAACACAAAGTCATGTTTGAGACTGATGTGCTGTTTCTGGTTAGACATCATTCAACCATTCGCAACATACTGTATTCCTTTTGCTGAGAGCAAAGCAGATCTGATGTTGCAAAACACGAATATTTGTCTCGCAAATGTGCATCCTCAAATCAGGCTGCATGTTACTCTGCTGCGCCCTCAGCATGCGTTTATATCATTCTTTGTCTGTTTTTCTCCTTTGTTGATGCCCGTTCTTGCTCAGTTTGAAGTGCAGTTACACTCGTTGCACTACTTTTGCCTTGCGAGTATAATGACTTAAGTTTGATTTCCTGCAAGCCATAATCTTTATGTAGTGAAGCCAATTGACTGTACACGATTAAAAAAAGTTAAAACAAAAAGATATTAAATTTCAAAACATTAAAAAAAGGAAAAATCAGGAACACAAAGAAAGAGAAAAAATAAAAAACGCTAATTAAATATTTAACTTTAAACGTACATCAATTGACACAGCTCAATTCCAACGCAATGAGAGGCCCAAGATATCTTCAATTAACAATTCAATTAGCTTTAGCAATTGTTATCAACACATTTAAGGGCCTATATTTAAAATAGAGTGGCTTATCTCTAGACACCAAATGCTTCTTTATACACAGCGTATAACACACCCCCGTGAAATTCAATCTTATTTTTGTGTTAAAAGTGCATGTTATATGCCGGATTTTATGGTATTTGTTTTCTGGGTACTTAAATATCAGCATCACCCCAGCCAAATAGCCGCCATGTGAATCACATCATTTTCCATCCAAATGTGATTTTTTTTCCATAAAAACAAAAGCTGGAATCTTTGTTTAGATATTAAGGAGCAA
Source organism: Trichonephila inaurata madagascariensis (assembly GCA_019973955.1). Taxonomy (NCBI): domain Eukaryota; kingdom Metazoa; phylum Arthropoda; class Arachnida; order Araneae; family Nephilidae; genus Trichonephila; species Trichonephila inaurata. The sequence continues at coordinate 22,557 of BMAV01016819.1, read as the reverse complement.
TACGCGTGGCACCAATTTTGTTAAGGTGATGCTAATACATAAGTACTGTTGCGTGTTTCAGAGCAGAAGTCATCAATTGGTGATCTTTGAGAAATTTTGGATGGTCCGTATAAAATTGTGGCATTATTGACACTTTTATGAAGTTTAGTTTTAAAAAAATGAGCAAAAAAAAACAACATATTATGGAACATGGATTTTACTTTACTAAAAACTTTTAGTTGCCACTTTTAACAAATTTCAGATTTACCATTGAAATTTGAAAGTCACCTATGGTAATCATAGTAAATTCGTGGCAAAACACTTCAGTCTGTAGATCGTCGGTTTGTTAAAGCTTTTCATGAAGTTTATTTTCTAGGGTATGGAAACATAAATAAAGATGTAAATATAGCTGTAGTGATCTGCCATATAGTGGTCAATCCTATTAGAGGTTCACAAAAAATTATGAAGTTATACGTTAGGTGGTTCACGAAGTGCTGAAGGTTGGCAACTGCTGTTCTAGAGTAGGCACAAGAGAAAATTTTGTATCTGCACAAAGAACGAAGCAACATAAAATGTCTACCCATATAAGCACTGTAAAATTAACCCTTTAACCTCAAAAAGAGCCATTTTAAGTTTAAAAATAAACTTGGCACCTCACCTATGGAGACAATGTCAGTAATTTTAGATTCATAACATGGACAAAAAAACCATAATAACTTGGAGTATCCTGTTAAATTACAAATGAAATCTGTTTACAAAAGTTTTGTTTATGTATATTTACACATATTTTTTTATATAAAAAAATCATACCTCAAGGGCAAGCGAGTAAAGATATTAGAAATGTGATTTTTCTTTTCTTTCTTTTTAACCAAACTGAGCAACAGGAATGAATGGCTGAGTACAGCCAGGTATAACAAATTAAAGTGTTAAAAGCTATAAAAAAATTAAAGTTCAACATTTTGATAAAATCAACAAAAACAGTTTCAAACAAAGGTACTGTTACAACTATGTCAACCCCAATTTTGTATGTGTCGTACACGGTGAATTGACAACCATGTGCTTCCTTTCGTATAATGTTGCCAATACGCGGTTTTGATAATACATAAATACCAAAACGAATGCAAAATATATATCAGAAAATCTTAACTTTCCCAGTTGTATTTTGCAGTAACACCAAATAATATTTTGAAATTACACATAATAGATCCTTTGCGAGTCTAATGTTATTGCCCCAACTTTTAGAAATTTCAACTACTTAGTGGAAAAATTTACAGTCAAGAGCAAAAAAAAATAATTGTGTATAATCAGGCATAGAATGGTTTTACCTTATTGAATGCATATTGCAGCATTTGGTGATGTCATTTGATTTTAGGTAAAAAGTCGACTAAAAAAACAACATTAGTACAAAAAAATAAAAATTATATACTAATTTAATTTAGGATCACTGGAGAAAGTTAAAATAGGTGGAGGATTTCAATCGGTACGCTAATTGTTTGTAGAGAGATTTTGAAATCACACCAAACAGATCTGTAGCATACAAAATTTAAATTAGTATTTTATATATAAAATTTGTCCAAAAAAATATATCCCAAGCTTAAAAATAAATTCAAAAACGAAATACAATACTAACGTTAATTGACATAAAAAGAACTGAACTATCTTTATCATTGAAGAAGCATAATTTGAAAAAATGATTACAATCTTAAGACCACCTGCTTCCTCGACACATATTTCAGCCATCTGTCTGTTTTGCTTGTTCCCTGATGCCTATTCCAAATTGACGTGGAACTATCCCTCGCACTGGTTTTGCATGGTCAGTATAATGACCTAAGTTCAATTTTCTGCGAAGCAATTTTATGTACTAAAGCCAAATGACTGCACTTAAAAAGGTTAAAACAAAATCATATGAAATTTCAAAACAGCTTTGAGAGTGGCCCTTGTATCCAAATTCCTTTGGGGGCCCTTTTTCAGATATGAGCACCATGTTAGTGGGACCATAATAACTTGGGAGTATTCTGTTAACAAAATATATTTATATTATAAATGAGTGTTTTTTTCTTTTTAATTAGACTGAGCCACAGGAATGTGTGGCTGAGCTAAGTTAAAGCTTAAGTAACAAACTTAAATGTTAAAAAGCTATAAAAAAATTATGTTGATTTGTCGAATCGGCCGCTTCTAACGCCAAGTGTTTTCTCGCCACATCGATAAATGCGCTAAATCTGGTAACCCTTCTAAATTTGTTCTCCAGTGAAGGAGAAGTCGTTTTTGACAAAAACGCGCCAAATACGTGATTTTTCTAAATTTGGCGGAGAAGCGGCCGATTCGACAATTTCACCAAAAATTAAAGTTCAACATTTTGATAAGATCAAAACTGTTCCAAAGGTACTATTACAACTATGTCAACCCCGATTTTGTATGTGGCATACACGGTGAATTGGCAAGCATGTGCTTCTTTCTATATAATGTTGCCAATACGGTTTCGATAATATATAAATATCACAGCAAACACAAAATATACATAAAAAAATCTTAATGATTCCATTTGTATTTCAGAGTAATATCAAATAAAATGTTGAAATCAAACAAAATAGATCCTTTGCGAGTCTAATGTTATTGCTCCAACTTTTAGAAATTTCAACAACTACTCAGAGGAAAAATTCATAGTCAAGAGCAAAAAAATATTATTGTGTACAAACAGTCATAGAATGTTTTTCCCTTAGTGAATGCATGTTGTAGCCTTTGGTGATGTCTTTTTGATTTTAGGTAAAAGGTCGACTAAAAACAACATAAGAACGAAAAAATAAAAATTATATATTAATTTAGTTTAGGATCACTGAAGAAAGATAAAATAGATGGAAGATTTCAATTGGTACAGTACTCCTTGATGGAGAGATTTTGAAATCACGCCAAACAGATCTATAGCATACAGAACTAAAATTAGTATTTTAAAAATAAAATGTATCCAAAAAATAAATATCCCGAGCTTAAAAATAAATTGATAAACAAAATACAATACTAAAGCTAATTGACATAAAAAGAACTGAACTTGATCAATCAAAAAGCATAATTTGAAAAAATAATTACAATCCTACGACCACCTGACTCCTCAACACGTATTTGAACCATCTGTTTTGCTTGTTCGTTGATGTTTATTCCAATTTGACGTGGAATTATCCCTCTCACTGCTTTTGCGTGGCTAGTATCATGACCTAAGTTCGATTTTTTGCAAAGCAATTTTATGTACTGAAACCGATTAACTGCACTTAAAAGGTTTAAAAAAAACATATGAAATTGCAAAACAGCTCTGAGTGGGCCTTGTATCCAAATTCCTTTGTGGCCTTTCTCTGGATAAAATAAGCGGAAAATTTCAATCGGTACGCTACTCGCATTTGTGGAGATCACGCGGCCAGTCTCGAGTTATCAAAACTGTAACTATTTGGCAGAAAAATAAGTAGAGAGTATAGTATAAGTAGATCAAATAGAATCTTCATCTTCGCTTAATAAAGAGAAATAAATTTAGCTTAAAATTATATAAAGAAACACGATGTAAAATATAAGCAAAATCGTAAACATCGCGCGATGATGCTATCCGATTGTTGCCAAACCAACAAAATAAAATTTAAATTGTTAAAAGAATAATTTTAAAAAAACTGATTTATTAGAAAATTAATCCTAATTACGTATCAAAGAACGAAAAATGTATAAATATAACAATCAACGGACATAACTATAGTAAAAATATGTATTAATCACGAAAACAATGCGTGTAAAGTATAAATTTTCGCATTCAGAGAGAATCGTGACGTCATAACACTGGAAAATCATTTAAAAATTAAATTTTAAAAAATTTAGAAAGAATTACGAAATAATAAGTATCTAAGAACCCGTCCGGATTCAAATGCAACGTTTTGTCAAAATTTCAGAGGGAATGGTCCAGTAGTTTCGGAGATTAGCGGCTTTGAACAAACACACATTACATTTTTATTTATATAGATTAAAGCAATTTAGAGCTCAATTTTAAGTCTACATCGGTATATTACAATATAATTAAAACTATTACATTAATAGAAAGGGAACATAAGTTGAAGAAAGAATATTTTAAGGAATACAACTGTAAATTAGTATGTATTAATTAGATGATGAAAAAGAACAATGACTTATGATATCATGGAAATTTATCTCAGTTTTTATCTATTGTACAAAAACTTCCATGTTATTTAAACTTCTACAGGGAAAATATATATATATATATTTTTCTTGATGTGTTACTAGGGGTGATCCTCATCAAGAGTCTAGGAAAAAGGTTAATAATTTCACTTTAATAGATTTGATGTGATTATATTTTTTTCATAAATTTGATAACAAAGAAATTATTCTGCGATTATAAACATTTTAAAAGTGGAAAAAAAAAACCACTTAATAAAAGAAAAAATAAACTAATTACATCTAAGTGTGCTTGGCAAATGCTCAGAGGTGGACATGTAAAAAGAATTCACTATCGCAAATTTATCTGCTGTTGTTTAATCATCCTACAGGAAAGAACAGTAATGCCATCAAAAGAAACTCATATTTTAAATGATAAAAATCAAACTGCCTTAACAGATTTAAAATAAACACAAGTGGTTAATAAAAACTATTTTACAGCCAGAACATTGGTAACCATATTTTTCTTTTTTAACTAACAATTACAAAAATTTAAACTTGAAGGAAATAAGATTCTCATTCCCTACAACGATTTATACTCAAAGAAATATTGCTATAGTGATTATTGGATACATAATATATTCGAGATTAAATTAACAGTGAATTTCCTTCAAATTTATAAAAGGTAAAATAATTATTTTTTCTACAGTATGTTCATAGTGATGAATTTCAAGACATGTTAAAGTGAAAAAATCATTCCAATGCAAAACTACGTACAGGAAGAAATCTAGCAGAAATTAGATGTAGACTGTCAAATACTGAATAGAAAAACCATTTCACAGACTAAGCCACTTTCCAGGTACATTTCACACAAATTAGGCAATAGCGAAAAATTACAAAAATTTAGAAGAAATCCAGAAGTTATACGTACAAAATATATACTTTCTAAGCACGTTAAAAGATGCAAAAAAAAAAAAAAACAGAATATGGCTTTAGAATTACATGCTCCTCCAATTTGTATAAAATATCCTGTCATATGGAAAGAAATTTCTGTTGTAATTTAAGCACAACATAAATCTTAATGGTATAAGAATTAAATGTGTTTCTCATTAACTATGTTTTAATGCAAATTTTAATAGGTTTTAAGAGACAGGGTGAGAATCAGGTATCTCACCATCTTATAACGAGAACAATAAAAGCCATAACTGAAGATATAGTACTTTTGCAGGATGTGGGACAAAATACTATCCTCGTTATAGAAGAAGCAAAGAAAAAATACTATCTGAAGGATTAATTAAAAAGTATATTATTAATGAAAAATCAATTATTATGCTTAAATTAAATTCTATAATATATATATATATATATATATATACTACTGTGAAGGAAAATGTACATTATTTAAATAATGCCTCTCAATTATATTAACTTTTTTAACATATTAAATTGTAGAAAAATGTATTCTAAATTTGAAGAAAAAAATGATTTAAATTCCCTAAAACATAATTATACTGATAAAAACATATCAGGGGAAAAAATACGATAAAAACAGCATTGCTTTAATCAGTTATCACTAATATAAATTAATGCTAATACCTTATATTCAAAATCACACAGTGAAGTACTATAATAATAAAAAAAAATATCTGACTGACAAGGCTATTTTGATAAAATAATATAAGAAAATTCAAGTATAACAATTAAATTAATTCTATGATAACAAAATGAAACAGCAAAGAAACTCAGATTTAGAAAAGGAATTATGCATGCAAAATATTTACAAAATATATCATTTATAAATTTGATAAGATTGAAAGAAAACAAATAAAATGACTGTAAAACTAAATTCTCCACAAATTACCGTAATGCAGAGATATTCATTTCTTCTATGAGTTAAGTACAACATAAATATAAGTGATATAAAAACTATATATTAAGTTTCACTGACAACAATTTTTTGGCAGTTAAAATTTAATGCATATCTGGTGGCGTTTAGGTGTGACAAAAAAAAAGGTATCTGCCTCACTTATATAGAGCAATTCAAGCCATAATTGAAAAGATAATACTCTTGTGGGATGAGGGACACGCAAAGCTAGCCACATTACAGAAGAATACTTTATATGACAATCATGTTTAAATAGTTTATTTTTAAAATTCATATAATATATTCACAACAGCAATGATACATATACATAAATCTAATGTAATACAAATCATAACTAAATATTGTGGAGAAGGAAATATCGTTAAAATAATAAGAAGAATCCATCTAATCTTATATTACAAATTAAAGCAATTTAGATCTCAACCATAAATCTACATCGATATATTACAATATAATTAAAACTATTACATTAATAGAAAGGGAACATAAGTTGAAGAAAGAATATTTTAAGGAATACAACTGTAAATTAGTATGTATTAATTAGATGATGAAAAAGAACAATGACACATGATATCATGGAAATTTATCTCAGTTTTTATCTGTTGTACAAAAACTTCCGTGTTATTTATACTTCTACAGGGTAAACGGGAAATATAAATATATATTTTTCTTAATAATGTGTTACTAGAGGTGACCCTCATCAAGAGTCTAGAAAAAAGATTAATAATAATTTTACTTTAATAGATTTGATGTGATTATATTTTTTTGAAAGCTTTGATAACAAAGAAATTATTCTGCGACTATAAATATTTGAAAATACACTTAATAAAAGAAAAAAAATAAACTAATTACATCTGAGAGTGCTTGGCAAATGCTCAGAGGTGGACATGTAAAAAGAATTCATCATTGCAAATTTATCTGCTGTTGTTTAATGATCCTACAGGAAAGAACAGTAATGCCATCAAAAGAAACTCATATTTTAAATGATAAAAATCAAACTGCCTTAACAGATTTAAAATAAACACAAGTGGTTAATAAAATTTACTTTACAGCCAGAACATTGGTAACCATATTTTTCTTTTTTAACTAACAATTACAAAAATTTAAACTTCTTGAAGGAAATAAGATTCTCATTCCCCACAATGATTTATACTCAAAGAGATATTGCTATAGTGTTTAATGCATACATAATATATTCTAGATTAAATTAAAAGTGAATTTCCTTCAAATTTATAAAGGTAAAATAATTATTTTTTCTACAATATGTTCATAGTGATGAATTTGAAGACATATTAAAGTGATAAAATTATTCCAATGCAAAACTACGTACAGGAAGAAATGTAGCTGAAATTAGATCTAGACAGCACTGTGAAATTCTGAATAGAAAAACCATTTCACAGACTAAGCCTCTTTCCAAGCATTTTTTAACATTTCATTCAAATTAGGCAATAGTGAAAAATTAAAAAATTCAGAAGAAATTAAGAAGTTATGCATACAAAATACATACTTTCTAAGCACGTTAAAAGATGCAAAAAAACAACAACATAAAATGGCTGTAGCTACACAAATTTGTATAAAATATCCTGTCATATAGAAAGAAATTTCTGTTGTAATTCAAGTACCACATAAATCTTAATGGTATAAGAGTTAAATGTGTTTAATCATTAAAATATATAACTTAAGAATCCATCTATTCTTATATTACAAATTAAAATAATTTAGCTCTCTACCATATTGTCCACATCGATCTACTGCAATATAACTAAAACTATTACATTAATAGAAAGGTAAAATAAGGAGAAGAAAATATATTTTAAGAAATATAACTGATAAGTATATAATGATAAAAATAGATCAATGACTCAATGATTTCAAGTGAAATTGATCTCAGTTTTTATCTACTGTACATACATTAATCCTTTCATGCTATTAAGACTTTTATAATGTTCATAGGGAACATATGGGTACATATATATATTTTGTACAGTGTCTTACTGGTGGTGACCACTTACAAAGATTCAAGGGAAAAGGTTATTAATAATTTTACTTACATAAATTTGATATCAGTATACCTTTTTGAAAATTATGAAAACAAAGAATCAATTACTCTGACTGTAAATAACATTTTGATATTGAAAAAAAAAATGTTTAACAAAAGAAAAAAAACTAATTACATCTGAGTGTGCTTGGGGAATGCTCCTAGGTTGACAAACATTCAACATTTTCATCACAATTTTATCCGTAGCTCTTTAATGATCCTACAAGAAAGAACAGTAATGCCATGAAAAGAAACTTAAATAGTACAAATCAAGTGCCTTAAAAGAGAGTGAAAAGTGTAAGCCCTTTCATGCTTTTTAAACTTCTATAATGTTACCACAAAAAAATACATACTTTATTACAGTGCTTTACTAGAGGAGACCCAACGTTAAGTGTCTAGGAACAAGAATATTAATAATTTCACTTTCAAAGATTTGTTGCGATTATATATATTTTGGAAAAATGGAAAGCAAAAAATAAATTATTCTGTAACTGCAAATTGTGTTTTTGATACTGATAAAATAATCAGCATAAAGATGCTTTTTAAAAAATAAAAAAAAAAAACTAATCACATAATAGTGTGCTTGGGAAATAGTCCCAGGTTGACAAACATAGAACATTATGATCTGATTTTTATCTGCTGTTCTGTAAAGATTGTACAAAAAAGAACAGCAATGCCATGAAAAGAGTTTCTTTCATATTTTAAGTACAAAACAAGTATTAGTGGAATAAAAACTTTATATCTCTTTCAAAAGATTACCATTTCCTGGGTCTTAAAAAGTAATGTAAATTTGTAGGTTTGAAGTTGACATCGGGAGAAACAGGTCTCTCACTCAACTTATATTGAGTAATAAAAGCCATAATCAAAACATAATACTTTTGTAGGGTGTGGGACATATTAAACCAGTCTCATTTGTGAAGGAATAAAAAAAAAAAAAATCTGATTGACACATTTCATATTAGTATATATTCTTAAAACTAATTTATTATATTAGTTGCACTTGTTATGCAATATAAATTATGATTAAATATTGTCTGATAAGGAAATAATTTTTTTAAACATTTAATATAAGGATAAATGTATTCTAAGTTTGAAAATTAAAATAATTTATTTCTCTGCATTTCTTTTATGCAGATATATTACAAGATAACTAAATTTTTGGTATGGGTTAATTTTAGTTTCACAAAAACTACTGCATTTATAGAAAGGAAAAATAAACAAAAGTAAATGAAACACACATTTTTAGAATAAGAACTGTAAATTAGTCTATAATATATAGATCATAAGAATAGAACAATCACTCAATGATTTAATGTGAAATTTATCTATTAGTATCTACTATGCATATAAATCTTTTTATAATATTTAAACTTCTATAAGGTTACTAGGAAAAAGTGGATAATTTTTTTATATTGCCCAACTAGGAAGGGCCCCACATAAAGTTTCTACAGACAAGGTTATTAATAATTTAACTTTAAAAGATTTGTTGAATATGGAAAGCAAGGAATAATTTGTTCAGTAACCGTAAATTATCTTTTTGAAACAGAAAAACTAATCAGCATAATTGTGCACTTAATAAAAGAAAAAAAATACCTAATTCACACATTGGAGTCTGCTTAGGAAATGTTCTTAGGTTGACAAGAGTAAAACCTTTTGATCATGTGTATCTTCTTTTGTTCTTTCACGATTCTACAATAAAGAGGAATGACATGAGAACTATATTATACTTAACATAATACAAATTATGTGCCTTAATAGATTTAAAATAAAGAATGTATCACAAGTGGTTAAGAAAACTACTTTTTAGTCAAACTCTTGATACCATTTTTTTAAAACTAACAATTACAAAAACATTACATCTGCTTGCTAAAAGATTCTGTTTAAACACATTGATTTTAAAAACTAAACTTGAATCATCTAGCTAACTCAAAAAAATTTCCAGGCAAACAATGTGTGATAAAAAGAACTGTTCTAAAATATGAACACTATTGACTTCACACACCAAACTAAGTAATATAATTTCTATTTGATAATTTTTATTGTGTACCTGACAAATACAATACAGGTTATCTAATTGCTCATATCTTTACAAATAAAGTAGATGTAGAAACTATGTTCTGTTTATTCGACAGTGAAAAAGAAAGGACATCTAACTTAAATATTAAATGTATCATGACTGATGATGATTTGACAATCGACCTTGCTTTTTAATAAGTGTTAGGGGATTGTGTCAAACATTTTCTTTATAAATAGCATCTTCATCATTCTTAGAAGAAACAGCTAAGCAATCTTGCTTCTAGTTTCAGAATGAAAAACAAAATTTACACCTTTTCTTTTGTAGTTCTTTTAGAACAAATAAAATTCAAGTCGTTTTAAAAATTCGTTAAAACTTTTTCTGATCAATTTGCAAATATAAAGCCTTTAATTCAATATTGTGATCATAACTATTGTAATAAGAGTTTAATTATGGAGTATGTCATGACGTCAATGTCCTTGTGTCTGTTCTGATACAAATATAAGTCTTTTCACAAATTAAAAAACCAACCATTTTAAATGCGAATTCAATCATCATATCAATATAATTTATTGACGGGGGAAAATGTATATATATATATTTGTGTGTGGTGAGCAAGTACAGAATTATAACTGGCACTCCACGCACTTTTTATCCTGCCAACATATTTTTGACGTATAATTATAGATTACGGATTCAAGACGGAGATATGTGCGTAAAGGAGACAAATTTGTGTCTAGTGAAATCATTGGCCAATAGAGATCTATTTTCCTAAGTTTATATACAGATACATGGCAGAAGCGTGTTTAGACAATGCTTCTGCAGGTGTATAAAACAATTATATAACATGGATATTCATGTGTGTGAGTACTATTTAAACATGTTCATTAATTCTTCAAGATACTCCATACTTTGAACTGTTTCTAGTTCTAATGAAATTGTTGAATGTTCAGTCTGGAAAACTATTTTAAACTAAAAAAGAGTCACTTACTAAAAAGAATATGAGGAATAGAAATCAGAAAATGAATTATATGTTATATTTCGATCGTAGCAAGCGCCATCATAACGGTGTATAGTTGTAAGCCCGTTGCCACTTACGTTATTATAGAGAGTGACAACGCGACCAGATTGAATTAAGTATGCATTTATTTAGGGGAATTATCTACAAGGGAGGGCTAAAATTTAGTAAAAAGTTATCGGGTGGTTGGATTCCACCAGGCGTCTCGTCGCTGCGCCTTCGTCTCGTCCCGTCTGCGTCGTCTCTCTCTCTGTCTTCCCGCGCAATCGTCTGTTGTCTCTTTATCCTCCAACTGCCTTGTCCGCTAGGTGGCTCTCTCTTGGCCTTACGTCATTAAGGGAATATAGGAAGGATATGATAACGTGCACATCCATTCCTACATTATGCTAAACTTAAGGTTCGATGACGATTAAAAAATCTTAACATATTAAATATATAAAATTTTCTTATCTAACATTTTCTATGAGCCTTTTTTAAATTTTCCCCCTGGTTTTTTATTTTATAGCTTTCAAAAAAGCTGTTTTTTCTGTAATTCTTTTACCTAGGATTCTTTTTAAGCTTTTAATAAAGCTTTCTCTGTATTTTAAACGATTGGTTTTATTAGCTGTTCTGCCTTTGGTCAAACTAAATCCTACCCACCCACAGATCTGAAATTTGCTTTCATTTTTGGTGCTCCGAACCGATTTTCAGTGTCAGTTTATCCATTGTACGGGCGCTCGGATAAGCTGGACTTTACCGGATTTTCCGATAATAAATTTCATTCCTCCAGTGCCCCTTGGCTCTGGAGGAATGCTTAGTCTACGTCATGCCTCAGGGTGTGCTCCGCTTTTAATTTATTCCTTCGATCAGTGTAATCACTATTTTTTTTATTTCATAATAAAACTAGATTTCAAAGGAAGTAGTGTGGCAAGATTTTAACATAAAATGAATAAAACAGAAATTAATATTAATGTATTACACTACCAGATATAAATTATGTACACTATATTTAGCGGTCATTACACAAAATTTGTAACAATGTGTTACTTTTGCTGAGCAGAGATCAGTTTAGGAAGGTGTTTTCAAAAATAAACTCACAAGAGTCTTACGGAGAGTTATAAATAAAAAAATCCTTTTTATCAGCTATTAGATCTACAAACTTAAAATTTAATAATTTTTTTTTTGTTGTTGTTCAGCTGAAATATGCAAAAAAGCTTCTTTTTTTGTTTGTTTAATTTACAATTAACTTCTTTGTCCTTCAATCTGTATTGTTTAATTTTTCAATTTTCCCGTGCGAAGAACGGGTATACCAGTTCGTAGTTATATATAAATGAATTAATGTACCTTGTTTATTTAAAATGCAGATAAAATATTCAAGATGTCTAAAAATCCATGAACATTAAAAATACTTCAAAACGTTGACTACAGTGAATCAGAAGAGCTTATTACTCGAAAAGATCTATAGAAAACAACCCAGAATCTTACATTTCGTAAGATTCTTCTTTATTACATGAGGGGACGGAGACTCAATATAAAGTTTTATCAAACATTGATTACGATAGAACAAACGGCACACACCAGAACTTTCCATTCACAATCGGGGTCTTATATTCTAGAAAGAGATTATTCATAACTACTTGAGAAGGACGAAACTCGTAAGGCAGCCGTTTTTTTGCGGTACTCCAATCAATATTATTTTTACTAATAATGAATACTTCCAAAGACGGTCGGTAAATATTTCAACGGGCAGGGTTTCCATATTGATCAATTCAGTTTTAATGTCACTCACAGCAGACAATATTACCGATTATGTCTTAGAACAACAAATTAAAATAGAAGCACAAATCAACATGAATGAAGGACAAGGCAACATTGAAAAGGCACAAGGAAGAGATTCAAGACAACATGGAAGAGGCACAAAGTAACACATGCGAAAGACAGAAGAAAAAAATGGAAGATACACATACTAATGATGTCATCCCATCAGAATATAACCACATCCTGGAACAGGCTATGACTGAGGCATTACCTACATCTAACAACGATAATTCAGCACATCACAGTTGGTCTGAAAAACAGGACAAACGGCTGACTGATACTGTGGATCAATACTCATTTCAAGAAAATACGTCACAATTGCTGTCAGAAAAGAAACAAAAAAAAGTCATTCTCAGGATCGGAGTGCCAATAATAATAAGGAACAAAGGGGAAAAGGAAAACCATATTTCGGAAAGAAAAAAATAGATGATAAATGGAGTTTTGTTGAGCTTAAGAATGAAAGAAAAATCAAAGATAGGTGCAACTGCAAACTAACCTTGAAAAGTTACAATGCGAAATACTTCCCGAGGAAGGACAAAAATGCTTCGAGAAATTTTGGGGCATGAGCTGGAAAGAAAAGAAAGTTTACGTCAGAATGTCATCCATTTGTAAACGTAAGCAAAGAGAAAGATGTGCTGGGACATCATCGAGGCGAGAAAGTTCTGCGGAATTATACCTCTTTGACGGCAAAGGGAATAGATATCGAGTATACAAGCGGATGTTTTTAAACAGCTTGTGTCTTGGAGAATGGGTCATCAAAAAGTGGATTATACACAACGACGATGATGTGCCAAAAAATAATATGAATGATAAGCCCCGTAGACAAGTACGGAGGTTTTTTGATTCTTTGCCGAAACTTGAATCTCATTATTGTCACAAAGACTCATCCAAATTGTATTTGGAGCCACTTTGGACATCAAAATCTCAACTGTATAATGCATATAAAGACGATTTCTGTCCACGAGAAAAAGATGAACCCTAAGCATTACAAGTTTCTGTAACATTTTTGAAGACCTTGTGATATGGTCGATCTTTGTCGACTATATCGTGGGGTTTCAGATTGGAATCTTTCTCGAATTTCAGCAGTTACTCTGTCTATTGAAGAAAACGTTGTTCGCCTCAAGTCACCTTCGTACGATAACTGAACATCTTTACTTCCGTCGCCAAATATATGCTTCCTCCTGATTCGCGCGTCTTGGGGGTTCAAAAGAAATTTCAAGCTCTTCTCAAACTTTTAGCATATATTAAAGCATCATCCTAGCACATATTTTTTGAGCACATTGATGTATATTTAGTCCCTCTGTTTGCAAATAATTTTCAGCATCATTGACTTCACACAGTACCGGTTGCCAGAAGACTAAGTAACATAAAAACGAATGCGATTGCATAGCGATTAATAAACTTCCTGCATCTGTGCGTGTTTTGAAGCTTTCACTCGTTTTCGTCGCGCGGGCGCGATTTGGAGTTTGAAATATTTTTTGAATTTAAATATCGCGGTACTTGCTGCCGCCCCTTTTCGTATGCCGCACGGGGCCATGGCCCCCTCGGCATCCCCTCATTACGCCACTGCTTTCAATAACACAGTTACACTCTGAATCAGCAGCCACCATATATGGACTAAAATTAAAATATTGAAAACTTATTTATACAAAACATTTTTCAGTTTTATTAGATACATGCCCTTAAGACAGTACCGACCTCCATGTGAGATTCGTGCTCTCTAAAGCACTAGCATGAAATTTTTACGATAGAAGATATGCATTTAACAGCATAGCGCTTCCATTTGGATTTTGAAATAAGCATAAATGAATCAGCTTTTCTAAGCTCCCTCCAATGTGACAGTCTGCCTCTTATGATATGGTGAGCATCCTACATACAATTTTTGTGTGTACCTTACATCTTTCTTTATATTAATGTTTTTATAAATTGTTTACAACTACAATGGATTGTATTTTGGTCACAAGAACATAGATAACCTTACAAAAATATACATAACATGTATTTGTTACTTAATTTAAAAAATACAAGGCAACACTTCTACAGCTTCCATGGACCAGCACACCATTGTTTAATATCAACTATTTATATTGGTCCTTTATAAGACCTCATGGATTATAGCAAGAGTTAAGCAACCTATATTTTTATTTTGGATGCCTACAAAACTATATATGAAATAAGATTATACTAAAGTGAATGTGTAATTGATAGGCTACAGCCAAGAAATATTAGATACATTAAATATGTCCAAAGTTTTGGAGATAAACAGTTTACAATTCTAATTTTTTTTTAAAAAAAAAGCAGTTATAAAAGAACAAAAGTAATACATATTTATTAACTATATGGTGATATGAATAAATATTGTACGTAGCTAAACGAATATTTAATTTAATTACACTATAAAGATATTAATTTATGAAAATTTCAACAGTGATTGATTGTTTATTAACGTCGCACTATAAAGCAAAACAAGGGATATTGGTGAATGACCTCATAATGTCATTCAAGTAATGAGGACGACACCCAAACTGACACTCTCCTCTCCAAATTACTTTGAGCCTAGACACATTTAATGTGTATCAGCTCTGGGGACAGATTTAATGTGTATCAGTGGGTTTTCAGCAGCACTAGGGCACAAACTCATGACACCTCAACTATGAGTTTGTGACCATAACCACTAGGTTATTGCGGCCACAAAATTTCAATAGAAGCTGATAAATAACATTTTAGTGGTAAATTTTAAAACTAAAAGAATAAAATTTTTCCAAAATTTAAATTCATGAAGATGATTGTAGGTTCTCTTAACCCAGGTCCTAAATTGGTCTGCCATATCTTCCACCTCCTGTTATTTATCAATCGACCATACATTAAAAAACCTAATACTTCATAAAGCATAAATGTTCCAAGTTTTTTAATCACAGTATGTTCAAAATTTTAGGTATGCAAATAAATTAATTTTTTTTTGTCTGTTGCATTTCAGCAAGACAATGCTGTACTTCATTTTCTCTACAATTTTCTTTAAAATTTTGCCTATGCAACAATAATTTTAATGTTATCACATATATTTGAAACATTAATGTTACATTGATTATTTATTCTAGCAATAATTATTATGGTACAATTTACCGTATTTTCCTGTATATAATCCGCAACGGCGTATTATCCGCAAAGCCTTTTTTTCCAGTTAAAAAAAAAAAATTGTATAATCCGCGGCAGTTTTTACGGCGCAAAATATAAACTGCCGATACTGAGCGTCACATAAGATAAAAAATACACAATATAATTAAAAATAGAAGTAGGAAAGTGTACAGAAAACAAAATTTATTACGATAATCTCAATACAACAAAAAAATTCTCCGCCATCTATGTTTTAAGTTGTTAAACAAAACATTGCACGCGGAAAAAAATATTTTTATTTTTTAAATTTAGCAAGTTAACAGCAAAAAAATTAAGATCGAGACTGCTTTCCCATTCTCTTTCTTTTAAAATCCATTTATTTATTCTCTAATTCTGGCCAGTGAGGTTTTCCACGATGATCGGCTCTTTAAAGTCGATCACTATTTTCGAAGTTGGTCTTGTTTTTTCTCCACAAACGAATATTCGATTCTTCAACTTTGAAAAACCTTGCAGCTTCCCAACTTCGGTAGCTTTCTCTATAACTTTCAACTTGAAGTTTGCAGTGTAACTAACACGCTTTCGCTTCAACATGAAAACTTTCAAAGGAAGAAATAGCTCTAGTCAAGAGAAAATTGGAAATGACACCAGCGACTAGTAACTGTTTTTTTCTTCCGAGGAACCGAATTCGTTTTTGAATGTAATTGAATAAAAACTAGTTATGGCTGAATTACATCAGCCGAGTCATGAAAGCGCCATCTATTATTTAATTTACGAAACATAAACGCGGCATTTCTTTCAAAGCTTTATTGTTAACTTTTCTGATCTAGAATGTTTTTTCTCAGATAATCCGCGGCGGCGTATAATACGCACAACGAAATTTGAAACTTTTTTAACACATAATCCGCGGATTATATACAGGAAAATATGGTATTTATACAAAGGAATCTTACAACTTTTCTGTTCCATCAATATCTGTCAGTTAAAAAAAGGTTACATAGCTCTTTCTTTATGTATATGTATAACATTTCAATGAAATTGTTGTGGTTAACATAAAATTATTATTTTTATATGAGTGAGTGAATATTAACGTCACACTGTTCAGCTACATGAGGGCTTTTGGTGACGGACCTCGTAATTTTGAACCATGGTCAAGTAAACAGGACAACACCTGAGCTGGCACCCTCTCTCCTAACTACCACACCACACCAACAGGACGACGTTTGAGCTCTCGACAGATTTAACGTGCATCGCTCCCTTACACAGCAGGTCTTTAGTGACACTGGGCTCAAACTCATGACATGCCGGCCATGATCCGATACCTTAACCACTGGGCTACCACAGCCTCTATTTTTATAATATAATGAAATTATATAAGTGCATTTTCTAAGTTCATTAAATATTTAAGGAAAATTTTATTTCTTAATGGCAAGTCAACATAAGGAGTGTAAGTAATATAATATATATTCTTATTAAAATAAACCTCAGGAAACTAATGAGGTATTCTTGATTACAAATGTAACTAATACTATTGTAATTTCTGACACATTTGTATGAAATAGAAATGAAAGTCTGTTATTGAAAATAAAGAACATTACTTCTTTAAAAAAAAAAAAGTAAGCACATGGATCAGTTAAAATCTCCACAGAAGCCTACTTAAGGAGCCTGATTTATGTTTAATAAGCTAATGTGACAAGCCAGGTCATTTAACATTGTATTGCAACGTCACACACAATGGGTTACCTAACTGAAATAAATATTTTATACCTCACCTGTGTAAAGGTAACAGTTATCACAGTTTTGAAATTTTTACAACATGCAGTCTTTAAGGACTCTCATTATGTATACCATGTACTATTAAACACAATAGAAGTTGAACTCTCAAATTATGATTCTTAATAAATCACACTTTCCTCTTGTATATTATTAATTTGCATCTCTTGTTTGGAAAATCAAATTTTATATACAAAATTATAAATCTTATCTGATTCTACAGTGTGTGTGTGTGAATTTCAATACTAAAAATTAATAAAGATTTATTATCTTGAGTTATAGCTAGGGCTTTTCAAGAATAGTTAAAGCTTTCATAAAAAATTCAAATACTTATTTAAACTTTCACATAAATTAATTTTTGTAGTTTAAGAGGGGGAAAAAACATTCAGACTTTAAAGTTTTTCATTAAGTATGATATATAATTCTCAATAACAAAAACAAAATATATAAATACAGAAATTTTTCTGCTAAATTTTAAGATTTTCTGCGCAGGTTTTATTTCATATTCTTGTCTTAATTACCTCAAATATTAATAAATTATTAAAATATATTACAAAGTAAATATGTTATAAATAAGTAACATTACTTACTTAAGTTTTTTTGAACATGAAAAATTAAACACGTATTATTTTGATAAATCATCTATCATTTAAATTGTAAGTAAATTTCTAAGCATAACATACAACAAAAAATGAAATAAAATGTCTGATAGCCATTGAGTAAAAAGATGAAACATACATATTTGAAAAAACTTTTACACACAAGTATTTTATTTGAAAAGGACAATGTTAATCACAGCACAAAACTGATGCTTAAATTCTGACAGAAATAATGA
>BMAV01016818.1:0-151358 GCA_019973955.1 Trichonephila inaurata madagascariensis | reverse complement strand
TTAACCAGCAATGGATACGGTTTCTCATGGTGATTGTTTGCTTCACCTGGTGTAGTATCTTCTCTCTCCCCCCGTTTAAAAAAGTAGGAAACTTACTTTTGGAACGTCCCTTGTAAAAAGTTTTCTTTCTCTAATATGATATGAATGCTGAAAGTGGGGGCCCAACTCGCTTACCAATTTCGTCACCTGATTCTGGAATCAAATTTACGAAAAACACCTTTCAAGCATAAGAATTTTGAGTTGGGCGAAAATTAACACCCCAGAAAGCATTTATCAAGCAATGATTAAATGTTTTATATATTTTTATATTATAAATTATACATATTTTTTAAATAAAATATTTCATTTGTGGATAATTTAAATGGTACAGTACTGTTAAGGGTATTGCTTAATATCTCATGAATATTTATTAGTCAGCTTTTTAGATTCACTCTGCCTTGTTTAAGTATGGATTTTAAAATATGACTGAATTGAACCCATTAAAATCATAAACTAATAAAAATATTAAAGAGCAGATGCAATCAAAAAGTATTAAAAAGTAAAGAACTTGGTACTTACGTTCCATCGCAACCAAGTCAACTTTCATGATAACTCACTTGATTGTGTACGTGTCGCAGGCACTGAATTTGTAACCATATGCTTCGTTTCATATTTATCCGCTTGCTGCCAAACTAAAGCTAACCGTTCGTTGCTATGGCAAGCTCGAATGCTAAAATGTGAATTGGGGATTTACTGAATTGTAAAATAATAAAATTTAATAATAATAAAAAAATTATATATAATAATAATTATATTATTATTAAATTATATATTGTTGTTGCCAGTGGCGCACACAAGGGGGTTCCTGGGGGTCCGGACCCCCCAAGCCCTTGATTTTTTCCGATTGGTTATAATTCTAAATATATCATACGTAAAATTTAATTAAATATTTGTTATTAATGATTAATTTTATTAATTAATGCTAATTATTTATCCAATAATTAGTTTCTTACTGTGTTTTGTTCATGAAAATCGACAAAATCAAAAATAGCATGATACAAGAATAATTTTTAACGACCCATTATTCCTCAAGAGGACTATTAGTAGGAAGAACGCGGACCGACACTTACAAAGTTTTTCTAAAATACATACATCAAAAACAAAGATAATAATCTGGTAGAGATTAATATCTGCTAGGCACTTTTTCATATCCCCAGGTGCTAACCTCGTTAAGCAGGTTGTAAATATTAGTTCTAAGAATTTTTTACTTTGAATCATAAACATTTTAATATTGTTTAAAATGTTTTCAAAAAAGCCGTGACATATTTTGAAAATGTGGCGGTAAAAGGTAACGAGCGGGAATATGCCTTTTGACATCGGTTGCCAAATTGTTGGCGACTTTATCACTCGTGTTGGCAGAATGGAAAAGTACCAGTCCTTTTTATGCTGATGTTCTAGAAAGTATTGAAGTTTAAGTTTTTGAAAAGGGGGGACATATCTCTTTTTCTGTTATATTTTCAATCTTTCACAATTCATCTGTAAATGAATACAGAAATTACGTACCGTACCATCGACCATTTCACAGCCCCCTCCCCGCGCCAAATCAAAAAAACTTCTCTAAATGCTGTAATAATTTCCTCATAGATTTCAACACATATTCCTACTGTATTAACCCGATGGCAAATAAATTGATGAAGATCTAGAACTAAATACTGTACTTAATAAAACGCACACACCTGAAATAAACGAAAGATATAATAGTAACTAGATTTCAGGTAGCCAAAACGTCACAACTGCATCCAAAATTGAGTCTTTTGTATGTAGACGACTCAAAATAAACTCGCATGAGTAAGAATCTAAATGCTGTATTGCAGATTCGCGATATTTCTAGTTTCGCCATTTTTCTAAGCTCCATAGTGTTTCGTGTACCTACGCACTATTCTGTATTTTTGGAAACACTCCTTTGTTTGGTCTCCCGTATAGAAAATAGATCCCAAATTTTAATCATCTTTTCACCAACGAAATAAAAAAAAATGAGGATAGTACTACAAATTTGTTGGATTCTATTTTAACTCACCCCGGGTTTTTGAATTTTTTTTTGTCGCCAAAGTGGTGATAACATTGCTAAGTTAGCTATCCTTGTTTGTGGATTTTAAAACGAGAGGTCGACTATTAGTTAGCTGCAATTGATAATTATCAATCGATAATTAACTTTGGCAACCTTACTCACTATATAACAGCGTTAATTGAGCCATTAGCATCTTTTACACACTTGATTGCTAGTTTATAATTACGTGCGGGGCCGGTTGCTGTTTAGAATGGGTCGAGTGTTTAGCAATCTTTTTATTATTTTTTTTGAAGCAAAAGACGCAAAAGGAAATTATTAAATACAAGAAGGTTTGGTTCCTGCAAAGTATGAATGTATCCGAAATGTAGGAATAATATTCAGAAGAACGTAATTGATGGTTATATATATTACGTTGATCGGGATTCGAGGATTTTATGCAAATCAGTCGCAAAGAACAAGGCAGTTCTTTAAAAGAGATGAGAATTTATTGTCGGAAATCCAATTCTTGAAATACAGGATTCAGCAGTAATATTCGCAGAATAAATCTCAGAAGGTCTTCACACCTTCAACAGCACTCAGACACAATTATCAGTGTCTAAAATCAGGAACGTCTTAAGACTTCTTGAGGTCCTGGGCCCCCCAAAAGTATACCCTGGGTCCCACACACAAATGTAGACCCTACTTATGACCCTTAAAAATAGATGGTACATTGCATACATTGTCAAATACTCGTACAAACAATAACCAGAAACAAATAAATGTGCATGACTTACAATCGCAGAAACCTGCTCGACAGAATGCCATATATGACTGAATGTATAATGATGATGTATGGTAGTAGGCCTAGGCCTATACATGGACAACGGTCATCACATGTAAGCCAGTTGGCATATCGTCCGAAATTCCAAGTTTTCGGAGAATACAACTGGAAATAACATTTGACCATTAAATTTATTCTAATTATTGTCTTTTTTAAAGCTGATTCAAGAATGAGACGAGGCCCCCATTGTGACCGAGGCCCTGGGCTCTGGACCCAGTTGGCCCCTGTCTTAAGACGTCCCTGTCTAAAATACACGTATATAAAGGATTATTCACATAAGCACCACTCGTCCAATTAAACAGCCGAGCTAATCGGTAATCCCGGTCAAGGTAAGTCTACTAATCGCCAGTCAAAGCAATACTGACTAATCTCGCTGGTCAAAACCATACTATTCAGTCCTGTGACCGTCTCTATTTATAGCCCTCATGGATACTTCGAGAAAGATCCACTTGCGTCATAGATCGTGAAATTAGTATATTTCTCCACTAATTTCTTGAAGAATCCATAGGGTCCAGAACTCTCCAAAAATGGTTGCCAAAGTCGCATACTTGGTAGCCAAAAATGATGCCAACTTGGCTCTATTACCACGATTTTGCCTAGTTCCCATTGACTCGCCATTATAACATAAAGTACGGTGTTGCTTGCGAACATTACAGTTTTAACATGAAGCAAATATAACATGGAGTTATACATCCAAATACAAATTATTTGCACTATTAACACAAAATTCTTAACAATATATTATTATTATATTTTTTTAGTATAAACGAATCACCCGGCCTCGGGGTTTAAAACCCAAACAGTCACTAAACAAACTCTAACTTTTCCTTCAAAATCATGTTGATGCAGACATGTTAAAGGCTTCATTTGTTCTAGAAAAATCTATTGACAAAGTTAGATTGAATGCCTTAAAACAAGAAAAAGATAACAGATTTTTTCGACAAAAAGGATTAATTATATATAGTATGTATATTCTTTAATAGTTGTTTTCAAGACATAAGTGTATTCTTTTTAATATAGGACTTTTAACTTCTGTTTTATTTTTATACTGTATAAAATGTACTTTTAAAAAATTATGTACAATTGTTGCTTTATTACATAGTTTTAAATTTAAATGTGTTAGAAAAAAACTTCTCTTCTTGTATTTTGAGAGTTTTTTCTCTACCCTCTTGATAATTCAAACTCTTGATAATTCGAAGTTTTTCATTGGTCCCTCTCCAACTTCGAATTATCGAGAGTCGACTGTATATATATATATATATATATATATGAATTAAGATGCCGCTCGAAAGTAGGAGAGAATCTGCGAGAGCGTGTGTAAGAGCGTAAGGAAAGGTAAGGGGTCTAACCAGAGTCATTTGAGTAATTTTGAAATATTTTTAATATCTTTTTTTAAAAAGCTATTTCTACAATAATTTTTTCTTGTTTAAACATTGTTTTCTTCTCTCTTTTCAGAATGTTCTTAATTTCCTATTTTTCATAAGTTAAATTCTTCCAAGAAATTATTGCATAAGTTTTAAAACGATCCGTTTTTGTCCTTCGGATTTCAATTTATTCTTTTCAAAATGGACTTAATTTCCAATTTTTAGAAGCTTATTTTACATGAATTTGTTCTTTAAATCATAAAATGTTTCTATTTTTTCTTCTTCGAACACAACGCCATGTTTTTCCCAGTTTCCCTGGACTCGACCTTAAAAAAAGCGCGTTGGTGCTTTATATGATATTCATATTGTATGATTTAATATATATAATTTATATATATAATAATAATATAATATAGTTTAATAGTAATTATAAAAAAGAATAAAATCATATTTTAATATAAAAATTATTCATAAGAATATTCTATATGACGTAATAATTATAAATGAATAACAAAATAATAATTATAAATAAAGAAAATAATAATAAGTATAAATAAAGAAAATAATAATGAGTATAAATAAAGAAAATAATAATAATTATAAATAAATAACATTATATATGTAATAATATTTATTAATAAATAACATAATATGTAATAATATTTATAAATAAATATAATAAAAAAACAATTACTATAAATAACGAATATTGTATGATTATTACATATAATAATAATTGTATTTTAATATTAGATTATAAATAAAATAATTACACATAATATATATAAACATCAATAATCAATATCAATTAAAAAGTATTGGAAACTTGCAATATTTCAAAAACTGCAAAAATATCAAGGAAACTATATTGTAATGTTATCGCTCATCTTGGTGAACATAAACAGCCCCGGATATCAAACTAGTTCCTAGTTCCACTAGTCCCCCCCAATTTATACAAGATTTTTTGTTTTAATATGCGTGGGAATAGTTCTGCGCTATTGGCTGCATATCGCGGAATTCGGCGTCGTTTTTTAATTTGACGGAATTGGTCGATGGTATAATACGTTAGTACCATTAATATTTATATTTGATTCATATTAATGTCCCACTTCGAAATAAGACGAGGTCTATTGAAGATGGACTTCGGAATTCGAATCCCGGTCAGGTGAGGAGAACGACACCTGAGCTGCCACGTTCTCCAAACTTCCACATCACGCTAACGAGATGACTTTAGGCTTCGACACATTTCACGCGCCTGTCCCTCTACCCGGAGGGTTCTCAGAGAAACTGTGTTTCAAAACCCGCGACTCGACAACCCTCCGGCTACGAGTTTGCAACCATAACCTCTTGTCTACCAAAGACGGCCACAATGTGTATTTCTTAGAAGCTTGTTGGCGGCTTATTCATTTGTAATGTACTTTTAAAAGATCGAATGTGAAATTTAAATTTATACAATCATTTATATAAAGAAAATTTTTTAACATTTTTTTTTTTATAAAAGTTTCAAAATAAATGTAGTTTTTGAAGAGTGTTTTGTCTGCTTGTTTACATAAGCGATTGTATAAAAGTAAAGGACGCTATTTAAAGAATGTCTTTGCATTGTGTTTGAAGAAAGATTCAAGAGGTTTACTCCCCTGAGGGTAAACTGCGTAACTGAAGGACCGAATATGTACAGAAGACCTGAATGTATAAGTTATTTGAAGGAAGATCTACTTTTTAGATTCTAAGTCAGTCATTCTACTATATTTGTTTTCAAAAACAAACAACAAAAAACTTGGACCGGTTCTTAATATAACGGAAATTTAGACAATGAGCCCTTAAAAAGCAACATGGTGGAAGCATTGAATTCTTATATTGTTTCTTTCTGTCTCATAATATTTTTTTCACTGCAATTGTTTTTCTTGTTTGTAAATTTAGCAACACTTTTTTTTAAATACACAAAATGGCTAATAAAGCAAAAAAATGTGCAAATTTTGATTTTCTTTGCAACGAAATATAGTTCTATTAATATTTGTTTGTTTTATTTTAGTCTTTAAACATCTGAAAAGACGTACACATTGTATTTTGTAACACACTAGATTTAAACTTCAGAATTCATTATTACATTATTATTATTTTTGTAATCATTTTTAAGGGATAGCATCAAAATAGTTTTATAAACACGAGAACAAACACATGCTCCAATGTATTCTGCTGAACACTCGACGTGTAGAGAAGTTCAAGCACGTTAAAATTGTCGTGGCTCAAAGTCCTCACGTTGGCGTGGTGTAGAAGTTCGGAGGGTCGAGTTCCAGCTCAGATGTCCTAGTAACTTGACTTAGGTCTATCGCTAATAGCTCTCGCGTTGCTTTAAAGTGCGATTATTAAAAATGAAATCAAAAGGTAACGTATTTTGTTCTTAGTTAAGTGAAGTAGTTTCAAAATGAGTTTCATTCCCTGCTGCTCAATATCGGCATCATCATGTGGCTAAAAATTACGAAATACAGTCGAACATCTATATTGCGAATTTTTCTGTATAGCGAACTTTTTCCTGGGACCTTGAGCATTTCACGATTTTCTTCGTAAAATAACCTCTCTATAGAGAAATGCAATTCCTATATAACGAAGTTTTACTTTTGTGAATCAATTTTCTGCATATTTCGAGTTATTTTCTCCTTAACACATTTCATGGCGGTCGTAAATCTTGCACTGGTTTTATTAGATCCTAACTCGCTGAGAGCAATAGCATTCTGGACGTTTTATCCTAGAAGTGCAACCTTTAACCTCCATTGCCCAGTTCACTAGAAGCATCTTCGATATCCTCTTTCACTAACAGTGGAGTTGTCCCATGTTCCCCCGTGTTCTAATTTTAAAATAATGTATGTTTAATATTACTTGTATCCTTTAAATTATAAAATGTCCTTAAAATTCATTAATTTTAGTATAAAATTATTTTCTTAATATTGGAAATACAGAGAATTCTTCGACATTCTTTTTTCTGGTTTTCCTTGCAGTTTTTCTTTCTTTCTTTCTTTTTTGGTAGGTAAGATATATAAAATAAACATGTATTAATTTAAAAAAGGGTGTGAATAATTACTTTTTTATATATATAGTGTTTATGAATTTAAAATTTGTTTTATGGGGTTTATGAAGTGTATTAAAAGATGAACCTCTATATAAAGAATTTTCCATTTCACGAACTTTTTCCTTGATTTAGTGACTTCGTTATATAGAGGTCCGACTGTATATATAATATGACATTAACATGCTTGTAAATTTAGTTGTTTATTTTAATTTACGAAGTACATAGGCTGACATTAGAATATATGTATAAATCCAGTTGCTTATTTTAATTTTATCAAACATACTTATTCTAGTTTTTCAGGTTTTTTAAACCTTTAATAATTTTTATTTGACTTATAGTTAAATTTAAAATGTATATGTAATTTATTTATTTACTTTAATAATATTTAGTATCGGGACAAAAAATTGAAATAAAATAGTTTCTAAGGAATTGTAGCAAATGTTTAACTTAAATTCTTTGAAAGTTTTTAGACGGCCGCGGTAGCCGAGTGATATAGATATCGGACCTTGGCTTGCCTTGTCACGAGTTCGAGCCCAGTACCACTAAAGACCCGCCGTGTAGAGCAGCGATGCACGTTAAATCTGTCGAGAGCTGAAATGTCCTCCCGTTGGTGTGGTAGTTAGGAGAGGGGCGTGCCAGCTCAGGTGTCGTCCACGTCACTTGACCATGGTTCAAAATTACGTGGTCCGTCGCCAAAAGCCCTCGTGTAGCTGAACAGTGCGACGTTAATATTCAATCAATCAATCAATCATTGAGAAAGTTTTCATAGATATTTCTCCTTCCATATTTATTAAAATTTTTCTTTTGGTAAGGTATATATGCTTTTTCCCATGTCATATGATGTGCATGATTTTTTAAAAGTATTCTTTTTGCAAGGTCGAGTCTATTCTTAAATAATCATCTTAGGATTCTAGCCGTAATTGAGAAATACAATTGTTTACATTAGTTTTTATTCAGAATAAAATTATTAGCATTGAATTTTTCTTTTTTTAAAAAAAAATATTTTTTGCATATTTTTATCTTTAAGAGGGGTCCAGCACGTCCGTTGGAGCCCATGTTAAATTGCCTAAGTTTATGTATTCTTTTTTTCTCAGAAACTACTTATTTCTCATAGATAAAACTTTTACAGCAGGTTAGGTGTACTGTTAATAATACTGTAAGGAAAGATTTTGTATTTTTGTTAAAAATTAAATTAATTAAGAATTTTTTTGTAAAATTTAGTTTTAAAAAATCATATCTAAAAATGCTTTCTATATATATGTAATAATTCTCCCTAGTATCTTTTAACTCTTTTTAATAATCTATAAATAATCTTTGTTTCTTAGGTTCAAAACTAACGTCCGAATCTTAATCGTAATCGACTAATGTTGTTACATCATAAATCCCTTTTCCGCCCATTGTAACCAATCAGAGCTCTTATTACAAAAATGTCACGTGGTCTTCACCGTCGGGTATAAAAACCGATGCCTCTGGAAATCCGCTCTCTCTTCGCTCATTCCTCTGTAGTCATGTAACCGGCTGCTTTGTGTTGTGTATTGTAGTTTCTTTGTCTGTGTTGTGCCGTCTATCTTTATATTTATGTGTTTCATGATACAATAAATTGGATTTACTAATTTACAAGACTGCCTCGTCAATCCAATCATAGGAAATGCATCAACATACAGGAATCACTCACCACCGGCCACGCCCTAATCTTTGGTTCGCTACAGTAATAACATCCACTCACCACGTCTTACAATTATTTTTACCGTACTCCAGAAATATTATGGAAGTATTTCATATATCTAATTCCCTCCGTTTAAAAATGTGTAAACATGTTAGAAGTATGCTCGCTGAAAATTTGAGGATTATATGACAAGTTAATTTTGAGAAAAAGGTGCATAAAGTGAAAAATATTACATTTTGAGAAAACAGGCTTTAAAGTAAAAATGTGTAATTTTCTGATCGTTTACTTTTTTTAGTACTTTCCAGAAGCGTATGAAGCATTTTTATTTTTACTCTCTTTCGTTGGACTACACGAATCTTACGTGCATCTAGTTTTTTGAAGCATGACATACAGTTATTACTTCGTTCAATATCAGAATGTTTTAAGATTATTAATTTTGCTACATTGTGAGTGACTTACCCCTGAAGTTGCTCCTTCACTGTCTTGCCTACCGAAAGTGTGGGAGAATTAAAAGGAGAACCAGAAATTTCCATTATAACCAGTATTTATTTTACTCAAGCACACTAATCAACAACAGATTAACCTTTAAGTGAATGTCCTAGGAGTGATAGGGAGAAAGCAATACACCTTAAGCGAACAAGTGCAAGTAACCAATTTAATTTAATCTAATCTATCGTTGACTGCAAATCTCCAATTCACTAATTTAATACAGTGGCAAACACCTCTCTTAAACTTAAGCTGCGAAAATCAACTTTATTCTGTCTCGCCTTCGTAGCAACTGTAACAGCTTCTCAACGCCTTACTTTTACAATTACAAAACTCTGACTTTATTTAGTCGAACTAATCTATATATCGGGGTTTCTTCTTGAGAGGGATGGCTGTGAATTAAACGCGAATGCTTGCCCAAAGATTCCCCATGAAGATTAATGAGAAGATCGCGTAAAGATCCGTCACAACATGACTCCTATTGAACTGTGCAATAGCCTTATTTACCCCTAATTTTAGAGTTTTTAATTCCACAAATGTAGATCTTGCAATCACTGACCGTATATGATGTTATTAACTAACTCATTTGGGTTCCAAGTCTTTCTATGTAAACACTTTCTTAATAACATATAATCACCTAGATCTCTAAAAATTAACTTCATTTAATTCATTATCGTACATAGCACGTGTGTATGTGTTTATGCTCAGAGTGCATAAACACATAAAATTTTACCTTAATGATATATGACCCCTTAAGGTATCCGACTACGTTCGGGACCGTGATTTTAAAAAGGTACATAAATAGATAATTTTCATGATATTTAGTGTCACTTAGATTAGAATACATGTATAAAACTGTTTTATAAGGACATTTTGACAAAAAAAATTATTTAAATACAATATTTCGGCAAAAAATTAACTTAGAATAACCTTTTTCAAAATGTTCTCCTTTTGTGAAAAATGCTTCTATTATAATAATATTTTGCCTGTATACAGCTTAGATCTCTGTACAGAGGCTCATCTATGATTTTGAAAAATTCACATTATTTTCAGAGTTACAACCCATTGAAATAACTATCAGCGTTTTTTTCTTAAAATTTCTTCCTTCTGTTGTCGTAAAACATGGATAAACCCTCTTTTAAGTTATATATTTCAGAAATCACAGAGTTGAGCCTCTGTACAGAGGTCTGAGCTAGCTATAGACAGGCAAAATATTATTAAAATAGAAGCATTTTTGATACAAGGAGAATATTTTGAAAATGGGTCATTCTGTGTTCATTTTTTGTCAAAATAGTGTACTTAAATAATTTTTTTACTGTCATACTATTCTTAAAACAATTTTATATACATATTCTAATCTAAGTGACACTAAATATCATAAATATTATCCATTTTACGCTTTTGCAAAATTACAGTTCCGAACGTAGTCGTATACCTTAACTTTTTTCTCTGTGTTGTTTCGGTTTTAAGATCCAAAAGTCGTGTATCCATAAACTTTTGGATAAGCCCTATCAGTGAAATTTCCCCACATGAACATCATACGGATTTGTGTTCATCAGAAACTTATACAGGCGGAAACACGGGTGCTCCTAGCAGAGCTCATTTGATGCGCGTCAAGAAGTACCTTCATTTAAAAAATAAATAAAAATACTTCTAATTATCATATATATATAATTTTAAACAGAAATATTCAAACTTTTAAAAAATATAAAAAGTGAAAATCGATAGTTTTTTTGAAAATTCATGTGCCTCCCCTTAACTTGTTTTGCAAATATGTCATTAATGACTTTTGGTTATTTATGATTTTTCATAATATACAGCGTGACACAGGTTCTTTTTTTAAGATTGCGTCTACGTAAAAAAATATAGACAACGAATTATTCCTTTAAATATACTTTTTTTATTCCTAATAATCGTCTAAAGCTTCAATTACACTTGTTACAGGCATTTAATTAAAATTCGAATGTCTGTTCTAATTCAACCTGTGGAACTGCCTCCAAAACACGCGTCGAAGCTGTTTGTACCTTGGGAATGTCATCAAAATAGTTCCTCTTTAATTTTTGAAAATAGATTCTGTTTTGGGAAATATAAAGAAATCATAGGGGGCTAAATTAGGCGAATAAGGTGGATGAATTAGCATGCAAACATTTTTTGTCAAAATCCAATGAACAGTAAAGGAATTGAGATTGAGTGCATTATCGTGTAACAAATCTCAACTGTTTTCACCCCGCTGTTCCCGAAGAGTGCAACGATTTTTAGTTAACTATTGTTTCAAAATATTGTTACGTAAATCGGGGTTCGAGGATTTTATGCTACAGTCTGAAAGAGTGTAACAGTTTTTCAGGAGTGGTGGAAATTTATTGTTGTAAAATAAGCCTTGAAATACAGCAACTGCATTCGCAGAATAAACCTCAAAGGGCCTTCACACCTTCTACGGCGCTCAGATCCAACTATCAGTGTCTAAAATTCAAGTATGTTAAAGATTATTCTCAAGCACTCGCTCGTCGTAATCAACAGCCGAAGTAATAACTATTCGCTGGTTTATTTTTCAACGGTCAAGGAAATACTGACCCAAGGTGAGAGACTCCCTATTTATAAACAACGCGGATCTTTCGACCGTCATAGATCGTAGATTTCTCCAGTAATTTCCAGAAGCATACTTAGGGTCGCCAAGTCACCAACATGGTCGGCAAAAATGATGCCAACCTGGCTCTATCACCAATATTTCGCCAAGTTTCCATTGAATCGCTATTATAATGTAAGGAACGCCGTTGCTTGCGTATATTACAGTTTTAACATAAAATGAATACAACAGACTTTAACATTAACGTATTACACTACCAGATATAAATTATTTACACTATTTTAAGCATTCTTTACGCAAAATTCGTAATATTATTTAAGCTTGAGGGAAATTTTTCTTACTTTCGTTCCAAAATTTGTCGTTTTGTTTTAGAAATAAATTAAAAGTATGTGTTTCATCAGTTGTAACTATCGATTTTAAAAGACTGTATATAATTTTTTAGCGACTGTTGCAATGTCTCAGCAATGCGCAATTCTCATTGATTTGTGTTCCTTGGATAACGTGTGTGAAACAAGTTTTGCATATATACTTTTTTGCCTAAATCTTCAAGCTGGATGATAGAAATGGTTTATTTGCAAATGTTTAAATGGGCTCAACTGTTATTTTCAATTATGTGAACCGATTATTTGCCCAAACCTCCCACTTAGTTCGAGCCTTACTGCCACTGAAGACCACCGTGTCTTCTTAACGTAAACAAACAAACACCTCAATCCTTTGCATGTTAAAAATGTATTCAAGGCTTGGTTCGAGTTCTGTCGACATGGGGACATATTGGAATTCATAATTATTGCTCTATTTTCATAAGATTCATTCCGTTCTTACGAATTATACCGATAAACCCATTACGCTAAATCAAAAGATGTCGCCAAATACTGACGTATTTTTCAATTCCCCCACACGCACACACACACATTTAGCTCCCACTTTCTATATATTTATTTATTTATCTTGGTGGAATTTTCAATCGTTAATAAAATACATTTTAAAGCGCTCAATTGAGCTGAAATTTTAAATACATGATTATTTTGGATGACGATACAGAAATTTAATTTTAATTAATAAAAATTAATTGATTAAAACTAATTATTTAAAGAATTACAGATACACAGCCACGTTGGTTTCATTTTTAGCGACTTGTGTCAAAACTTTAAAAGATTTTTTTTTCTCACGTTTTAAAGCATTCAGTTGAACTGAAATTTTATAGACACGATTGTTTTGGATGACAATACGATACTTTAATGATAATGAATAAA
Organism: Trichonephila inaurata madagascariensis; assembly: GCA_019973955.1. Lineage (NCBI taxonomy): Eukaryota > Metazoa > Arthropoda > Arachnida > Araneae > Nephilidae > Trichonephila > Trichonephila inaurata. Next base: position 138,074 of record BMAV01016818.1, on the reverse strand, counting down.
AATTAATTACCACACTTAATGTTGTTATTCTGTCCTATGTATATACATTATTTATATTAGTTGTAATTATTTAATGAAAAGTAGCTAAAATATCAAATTTTTCTTTGTTGATCTAAGTAGGAATTGACTTAAAATTTTTTTTTTATATTACTTGTTGTATTTGAAAGTGGGTGATGGCAGTGTTTTCCTCTGCTGCCTGCATATCGTGGCATTTAGCAGCGTTTTTGATTTGATAAAATAGGTCGACAGTATATATATATATATATATATATATATATACAGATGGGTGACAAAATAATACGAACACCGTGAAAATGGCATGGCCCATTTCAAAGACGCACAGCGCGCATGTCATTTTGCGTTGCAGTCCGCCGCCTAGCGGATTCGAAAGGTAATGTATCAGTCGCTCAACAGCTGCAATAGGTGTTGCACGCGTCTATTGTAATTTCTGAAAAAGGCAATAATGACGGACCTGTCAGAGTTCGTAAAAGGTATGATTTTTGGGAATGAGGTGCGCTGGTTGCTCGGTGACGGAAACAGCTAATTATTTGGGGCGTGCAAAGTACTGTATCTACCGTTATGACAGGCATACAAGAAGTACGGGAATGTGGCGTCTGGCGAAGCACAACAGTGGACGGAAAGAAAGCTTACCGGGGGGATAAAGAGTCTTAACCCGCATAGTGGCCCGAAAGCGCAAGCAATCGCTATCCCAAATAACGTCTGAGGTGAATAGTCATCTTCGTAACCCTATTTCAGCAAGAACCGTCCAAAGAGAACTGCATGCTTCGAACTTGTATGGAAGAGTTGCAATTCGTAAACCTTTGGTAACAGCACGTCATGCTTTACAGCGACGCCAGTGGTGTAGAACACACAGACAGTGGACCCCACAACAGTGGCAACAAGTCATCTGGTCGGATGAATCAACGTTCTCCTATTCCAGACCACCGGACGAGTTTATGTGTGGAGAACACCCAAAGAAGCATTTGCTCCTGAATGTATCATGCCGACTGTGAAGCATGGAGGTGGGTCCCTTATGGTATGGGGGGCGATATCTTGGCGTGGTCTTGGGCCACTTGTTATTCTGCATGGCAAGGTTCAAGCTGCCCACTATGTTGATATCCTGGGGGATCAGGTGCATCCATTTGTCCAGACTTTATTTCCTGGAGAATGCCCATTTTATCAAGACGACAACGCTCCTATCCACAGAGCTAAAATCGTGCAAGAATGGTTTGCAGAGCATGAGGGGGACGTAGGTCATCTTTCTTGGCCCCTCAGTCACCTGATTTAAATATTATTGAATATTTGTGGGGATATTTGGAGTCAAAACTCCGTGCTCGATTCCCCCCACCATCTACGATTTCGGCATTAGAGAGCGCTCTCCACGAAGAATGGCTTCATATTCCATTAAAAGTTGTTCATGACCTCTATGCGTCCATCCCACGTCGCATACAGTCTGTAATTCAGTCAAAGGGGGGTCCAACTCCCTATTAATAAAGCATTTCTCCTCTTTCATAGGTGTTCGTATTATTTTGTCACCCATGTGTATATATAATACGTAAGTACCCTTCATTCTAGATAATCCGCGTAATACATATATTTATATGATATATAATATCTTTTTAAAATTATTCACTAATTTTTGAGTTATCAAAAAAACTTTTCTCTTCATTTCCCCTACATATTTAAATCAGACTTTGTGATTTAAAGTTTAAAATATTGTTTTTCATAAAGTTTTTATTTGTATTTAAACATAAAATGAAGAATTTGACGCCTATAGTTTTTAATTGAGAAATTAGTAAAAGAAAATATTTTGGAGCGCTTTACTGTGCTCCTTTTTGGAAAAATGTGCGAAAAAGCACTTTAATCATTAAACTTTTGGAATAAATTTTTTAACGAGAGTTAAAAGCTAATGCGCATATTTTTATTATAATGGAAAGTGTAATTTTATAAAGCATTGTTTATAATGAAACCAAGAAGAACACTGAAAGGTACTTAACTCCTTACTCGGAAAATTAAACAAGACGACAGAATAGAAGTCGGATTTGAATAATGTTCGAGCTACTTAATGGATAGAAAACTCTTTGTCTGTTTATAAGTTCTTTTTTTAAAATTAAAATATTAAAATACTTTTTTTCGATTGTATTGTTTTATAAAAAAGTATAAAATGCACACGCCTAATTCAGTGATTGCTGGCTCTCAATAGCCATTTTATTCTAATAAATTTATTTTTAGTTAATTTTTACGCTATTGATATTTTTAGGTAACCTTTAAGACAATTTTTGATCTAATTTGAAAGTCACTAATATAATTACAAAAATAGTCACTTGTGGCCTATACTTCAGTTTCACTATGTATCTTTTATTGATTAGACAGTTAAAAACGCAATTTGCGGCAATCGATTTCCAAATGGGTGTTAAGGCCACTTTAAAATTCCAGTTTTTGAATTATCAGACCTACAGACGTGATATTTGGTATGCACGTTTTTTTTTTTGTTGAGTAGAGACATGCTAAAAAAAGGTTTTACGGAAACTGACTCCCAAGGGGAGGATATGGGGGTATACAAATAAAAGAATTCCCGTTTTCAAATAATCATATCTCTACAGACTTAAATTTTGCCAAGCATGTTTATTTTGTTGAAGAGATATGCTAAAAATGGGTTTTGCGTAAATAAATTTTAGGAATTTCGTTAAGGGGGCTTAAAATATAATTATGTTTTCGTTATAGACATTTAAGTTCTGTCTTTTTCAATCAAGAGGCAAGGGTCAATAATTGGATCAATACAATCATTACAAGGATGATTCTTCCCCTCTTGAACTCTGACAGCTGCTCATACTGTCTTCGATGGAAGCGTTAAGGCATGCCTACCTCAGCGTTTCCTTTGTAAAAAGATTAAGTACACTCAAACAAGCTCTTACCTGTTTTATACTCCAAGTAGAATGAAGTTCGACGTCCTCTAGTGGCATTACGCAATGCGCAATTACGCTACAATTCTAATTATTTGCATAACTGCCCGACATGAACCTTCATGCCAAGTTTCGTTACAATCCCACAATAATTTTTTGGTGCGTAAATTTTTATGGCACTTTGTAATGGCCTCCCCCCCGGGGGGGAATTTTCCTCATCATCTAATCGACCTAAATCTGTGGAAGGTAAAGATTGATGACCCAGACCTACCATGATAAATCCTCCAATTATTAAGACTAAAGATAATATTCAGAGACAAGCAAACTGTAAAGGGAAACCTTAGAGTGATATAATGAGAGCTCAAACCCTACGTGAATAAGCGCACGAAATCCGAATAGCTTAACTTTAATCAATGTTATCATAAGAATTTTAATTTCCTTAGTTTATACTAATAGTTAAAGTCCGTCCTATAATCACGCGGCGAAATTCTGATCCTTACTGCTTTCAGCGACTCCGCTCCTGTTCCTTCTAATCCACGATTATTAACATATACACTAGCTAATTTGCATTTCATGGTTTCTTCCTGTGAGGGATGGCTGTGAAATAACGTGATTGCTGGCCCAAAGATTCCCCAAGAGGATTAGTAGAAATTCTCGTAAAGCCCCGTCACAACTTTTGTCCCACTATTCTCTTATCTCAAAACTCTAATTTTGAGGTTTAACTGTAATGTGTCGAATTAATGTAAAAGTTGTTTGTAAATTCCAATACCGGCTTTACCAACATGAATAGTACTGGTAGTGGTAGCCTAGTGGCCTAGGTTGCGAGCTCATGGGTTTAAGTCCAGGGGCCGCTGAAAGCCCTTCGTGTGTAGAGAGGCTGATGCCCATAACCAAAAAGTTTTTACGGCGACATAGTGTGGAAATTTGGAGACTAGGATACCAACTTAAGTATGGTTCATGTTACTCGAGCGTGGTTCAAGATTACAAGGTCCGTTGCTAATAACTCATGTGCAGTTTCAGAGTGCAATGTTGAAAAAAAATCAAATCAAACATGAATAGTAACATGTAATAACATTCTATATTACAAAGTACCTTTATAGAACACATCTAATTTTATCATATTATAGTTGTTCTGTTGGCAAGGAAGAAATGTTGCGATTTTTCGTGTTTGAATGGTAGAAGAATTTCATATCGATATATAATTCTGTCCGCCACACGGGACTAATAAAGATGATCCCTGCTTTTAAAAACTTAACTTTGATTTTGCGTATAAAAGATTTAGAGAAATGCCAGCAGCTTCGTGCGGCGATATCCTCTTCTAGCGTGGGACCGTACAGGAACTGAACATTCTACAGAGATAGTATAACACAAACAAGTCGAAGCAAACAACTTGTTGCCATCTCGCAAAATATAAATACGGTAGATAGCGTTGGTAAAAGACACGACATTAAAACTAAATATTTTACACAAAATACATATAAAATAGAAATTGTAAATAATAATAATAATTGAATGGAAATTAAGAGAATTAATTAAATACAGTTTGAATGATAACGAAAATGCAATTCGAATAATAGAAGGACACAATTCCATCCAAACAGATGCATTTACGTGCTCATGGCAATTGGTGGCATAAAAATTGATTTTCTTTCTTATGATTAACATTTCTTATTCATAACTTTCGTTTCCTTCTTTATATTTGAAAGTTTATCCTCATGTTACGAAATAATACCTGAAGAAAGTTTCGTACTTTGCCAAGAATAGAATTCTACTTTTCTAATTTCTTCAAACGGGAGTCATTTCTTTTCACATCCACCACACCCAAACCTCATCAGATAATAGAAGCCCTTTTATAGACTCTTAGGAATGTTTGTAATTTGTGTGTCACTGATTAGAAAATAGACCTCTACTTTTAACGAAATTATTTTAGTTTAAAAAAAATAACGGAGTCCCCGCGCATCCTTTGGATAGTTTGCTTTTAAAAGCAAAGAAATGAACGAGATTTTAATGGTTATAATACATTAATAAATGTCCCTAGAGTATGTATATACGTATTTTATATGAAAATAAACACCATATATTAAATTACTTAAGTTAATGCATTATTGAACAATAATAAACAATTCAGTATAAAAATAGAAGTAGAATACTGTGCATATCATGATATGTGAGTCCCTTGAAGCTTTTTGTTTATGTATTCTAACTTTTTACTATTAACATTGGAAATAATTAATGAGATTGAGTACCCGTTCTTTTCTTTTTTTTAGTTTGGATTAACTTTTAAAGTAAAAATCAAAAATTCTCCTAACAACTGTTTAACCCTCCAAGCGGTCTGCACGTATAATCCCGTCATTCCAGAGATGCTTTTTCTGCCTTCAAGCAAAATTTCCAAAAGCGTCCGAGCCACATTCTTAAAAATACGGCTCAACCGCTTTTGAGAACCCCACCTGACGACAAAAAAATACTTGCGGTGCATTTTCGAAGCATCTCCAGAATGGCAAGACTTTAAGTGCAGACCGCTTGTGACATAGCCATCTGTCGATAGCTATGTCATGGGGGTTCCGCGTAAGTTAGAGGTGTGGGATTATCGGAAGGATGAGACATTCTATAATTCTTAATACAACTTTTATTAAGAATTTAACTTAAATTACTTATATAACGAACAACCTTATATTAAGTGAGAATAAACCAAAGTACGGCCGTTTAACTAAGTCAGATCGCGCAATTAGATCACTTATCGATATAACTAATTAGATCCACCTAAATCTCAATTCAATATTATACTTGCGTTCAGAATATAATCCTCCTACCTTGGTTGAAGACTCAACGATTCTGATACTTTCAGGTAGACTGATGTACTCGTGTCAATAGTTGCTCCTTTTATATATATAGCGAGGGTGGGCGTCTCCTTGATTCTTGAGTAGGCCGTCTAAACACAATTCCAACTGTTACACACTAAGCTTCCTCTAAGATTGCCATCCATTCTCACTAAACTTTCTATCCTTTTAAAGGATATCTTATTTGCATTGTTGCTTCGTTTTTCCTCTTGGAATTGGGTTGGAAAAGTTTTGCCATTAATCGTGGCCGTCAAAGAACGTAGGAGTTATGTTAGAAGAAGAACGCGAGAGATGTCACACGCTTAAAGGGTTAATAAGAGTAAAAATTTTATGTTTTCTTGAATTGTACATTTGTGTGCTTATATATATATATATATATATAAAGCTATATTGTGGACTTCTGAGTTTCATTTTCAGTTTTTACCCACCACTATAATATTTTTACATTTTACCCCCTCCCCTCCACCAATTTTAAAGCCGCAGTATCCCAGTGGTCACTGTCGCAAACGGCGTTGTCCAGCAGTGAGTTCGATTCCTTATGAGAGGGAAGACTCGCCATGGAGTAGAACTAGTTATCACGTTAAATGCTTCGAGTCTCAAAGTCCTCGCGTTGGCGAAGAGTAGAAGTTTAGAGAGTGGGGTGGCAGATCAGATATCACACATTCATGTCATTTGACCATGGTTCAAAGTTACGACGTTTGTAACCAACAGCCCTTGTGTTGCTTTGTATAGTGCTATGTTGAATGAGTGAGAGAATATTTGCGTCGTTCTATAAAGCAGCACGAAGACTATTGGTGAACGGGCCTCATCCTTTTGAACCACGGTCAGGTGACGAAGACGACACCAGAGCTGACACCCCCTCTCCTAACTTTGTAATGGTCTTACCCTATAGGGATGCTTCCTCATCATCTTCTCGACCTATATCCGTAGGAGGGAAAGATGGATGACCAAGACTAATCATGATAAATCTAATTTATTATTATCAAAGATAATATTCCAGAACAAGCAATCTATAAAGGGAACCCTTGAAGTGATATAAAGAGCAACAACCTTATGTGAATAAGCGAACGAAATCCGAATATATATATAAGCTTAACTTTTTAATCAATCCTATCTTAATTCTAAATTCACTGATTTATTCTAGTAGTTAAAATCCGCCTTTTAGTCACGTGGCGTAATTCTAATTCTTACCGTATTGAGACACTGCTTTCAGTGGCTCCGCTCCTTCTGATCTACGATTATTAAACTTTAACTATATATACACAAACTAATTTGTACCCATGATTTCTTCTTGAGAGGGATGGCTGTGAAATAACGCGATTGCTGGTCTAAAGATTCCCCAAAAGGATTATTAGCTGAAAGTCGCGTAAAGCCCCGTCACAACTCCCCCACCACATCCACGGGATGACGTTTGAGCTCTCGACAGATTTAGCCGCTTCCCTACACGGGAGGTCGTCAGTGGTATTGGGCTCGAACTCATGACTCGAAAGTCACGACTCCGTTACCTTGACCACTAGGCTATCACGGCCTCATAGTGCTATGTTAATGAAAAATCAAATCAATTTAAACAATTTCGATTCTCAATAATGTTCGATGCTCACCTTTTTTTTTTCTCAAAAATGTGATTTTCGCGAATTCAGCTTGTGACATAGCCATCTGTCGATAGCTATGTCTTGGGGGTTCCGCGTAAGTTAGAGGTGTGGGATTATCGGAAGGATGAGACATTCTATAATTCTTAATATGACCTTTATTAAGAATTTAACTTAATTTACTTATATAACGAACAAACTTATATTAAGTGAGAATAAACCAAAGTACGGCCGTTTAACTAAGTCAGATCGCGCAATTAGATCACTTATCAATATAACTAATTAGATCCTCCTAATCTCAATTCAATAATTTACTAGCGTTCAGAATATAATCCTCCTACCTGGTTGAAGGCTCAACGATACTGATACTTTCAGGTAGACTGATATGCTCGTGTGCAATAGTTGCTCCTTGTAAATATTAGCGAGGGTGGGCGTCTCCATGATTCCTGAGTAGGCCGTCTAAACACACTTCCAACTGTTCCACACTAAGCTTTCTCTAAGATTGCCATTTTTTCTCACTAAACTTTCTATCCTTTTAAAGGTTATCTTATTTGCATTGTTGCTTCGTTTTTCCTCTTAGAATTGGGTTGGAAAAGTTTTGCCATTAATCGTGGCCGTCAAAGAATGTAGGAGTTATGTTAGAAGAAGAACGCGAGAGGTGTCACAGCTGTAATAACATCTTGATGGATATCAAGAATACCTTTTTTTCCCGAACACTGAAATGCTTAACACGAATATTAAAATAAACCAGAGTAATTTTTCTTCTACAGAATTTGAAGAACAATTATCTATTAGACACAGAAAATTCTTTAAGTAAAAAATACGTTTTATGTACTCCACCCCAATTTTATTCCCTTCATTGATGGGGAAAGTCGTTCTGCGTAGTTTTCCGAATGAATGTAAAAGGAAAAAAAAAAAACAGAAAAGATTAGTCTCATGTCATTTCAATTATTCGGAAAAAAAGACAAGTCACAGAAGTTCGTGTTTAGCTAAAAGCAAGATTGGTTCGAATTGAAAAGAGACAGGTGAAGGAAAAAAAAGTCCAGCGCGAGAAATAGAAAACGAATGCCTGTGAGTTCTTTTCAGTTCACTTTTTTTTTTTTTATTAAATTTACGAGAATGAAGAAGTTTTTGGAAGTGTCAGAATACTAAAATTAGATTTTCCATCTTTTTTTTTCCTTCGAAAAACTTGAAGTAACTTCAGAAGTTTTTTTGTTGGTGTTGATAGTTCTTTAAGCAATTGCATGTGACAACTTACGACAATTTTTTTTTTTTTGCACATCCATTTTATTTCTTTTGAAAGCAACAAGCGTTGAAAAGGAAGTTGAAATGGGAAATTGAGTAGTTTTCGGGAAGTGATAGTGTATTTGGAAAAGAAACATGTTATGTAGCGAAAAAAGAAATACATCACTGCGCGAAATGGAATTTATCGAATAAAAAAGACATTTTGACAGAAAGAACTTTTATACTTTTTTTCCCCCGATGAATACTTTCAAATAGTTGCTGTTCATGAAAGTTTCTGAGAAATTTGCAGCAAGACCTTAGGCAATGTTAACTTTTATTACTACTAGCCGTTAACCGTCCACTTCACAAGGTATTTTATGATAATGTAGGTATATATATACAGTAGGATCTCTATATAACGAAGTCGCTGAATCCTGAAAAAAGTTCGTTATATAGAAAATTCGTTATACAGAGGTTCATCTTTCAATTTTTTTTAAAAAACCCACACAAAACAAATTTTAAAGTCATAAACTCTATATATATTAAAAAAAAAGTAATTATTTACACCTTTTCGTAAATTAATAATATTTACTTTATATATTTCACCTATCAAAAAGAAAGAAAAACAGCAAGGGAAGTATCTTGACGCCTTTATCTACTTCCTGAAGAATTTTTTTTCTTTGTTGCTCAAGCACTAATGTCTTGAAATTTTTTAGTTACCGTTTCATTTTAACATTTTCATCAGTTACCAGTACGACTGATCAACACTACAAATGAACGAGACTAGTTCAAAGATGCAGGGACACGAGACAACTCCACTGAGTATGAAAGGGGATATCGAAGATGTTTCCAGTAAACTGGACGATGTGGGTTAAGGGTTGCACTTCTTGGATGAAACGCTTAGAATTCTATTGCTCTAGGTGAGCTAGATACCTAATAAAACCAGTTAAAGATTTATGACCACCATAAAATGAGTTGAAAAAAAGAATAACTTGAAATGTCCAGAAATACTTTAAAAAATGGGAGGGAAAAAAATTGAATCACAAGAGAAAAAGTTCGTTGTATAGAAAATGCAATCCGCTATTGGGAGGTTATTATACGAAGAAAATCGTGAAATGTTCTTGGTTCCAGGAAAAAGTTCGCTATATAGAAACATTCGCAATACAGAGGTTCGTAATAAGGAGGTTCGACTGTATATATATATATTTACGTTGATCAGTCGCAAAGAACAAGACAGTTCTTTAAGAGCGATGAGAATTTATTGTCGAAAATACAGGATTCAGCAGCAATATTCGCAGAATAAATTTCAGAAAGTCTTCACACCTTCAACAGCACTCATACACAATTATCGATGTCTAAAATACACGTATATAAAAGATTATTCACGAGCACTCACTAGTCCATCAGCTGACTATCGAACTAATCACTTCAATAGTCAAAAAGCAATACTAACTGATCACTAGTCAAATCCAGACTGACTAATCACTGGTCACACACACACAAAACCAGACTGACTCATTTCGGCGAATATCTCTATTTATAGGGCTGGTGGATCCTTCGGAGAAAATATTTGTCATACATGTGATTTCTCCCCCTAATTTCTAGAAGAATCTATAAGGTTGTGACATCTCTCGCGTTCTTCTTCTAACATAACTCCTACGTTCTTTGACGGCCGATTTAAAGGCAAAATTTTCCAACCCAAATCCAAGAAGTAAAACGAAAACAAAATGCAAATAAGATAACCTTAAAAGGATAGAAAGTTTAGTGAGCAAGGATGCCAATTTTAGAGAAAACTTAGTTCGGAACAGGTGGAAGTGTGATTAGACGGCTACTTAGGAATCACGGAGATCACGCCCGTTGTACAAGGTGCATACTATTGCACCGCGCCCTACCCGAATATCTGAAGTTGATTGGGTCGATGATTATTCCTCCAAGGTAGGAAGATTGTATTCTGAACGCTAGTATAATATTGAATCGAGATTAGGCAGATGATTAGTTATATTTTGATAAGTGATCTAATTGCTTGATCTGACTTAGTTAAACGGCCGTACTTTGGTTTATTCTCACTTAATATAAGTTTTTGTTCATTATATAAGTAATTTAAGTTAAATTCTTAATAAAAGTCTTATTAAGAATTATAGAATGTCTCATCCTTCCGATAGTCCCACACCTCTAACTTACGTGGAACCCCCAAGACATAGCTATCGACAGATGGCTATGTCACAAGGTCTTCAAATCTAACGCCATAATCTTAATCGTAAACAACTAGTATCAGCCCGCCCATTTTAACCAATCACACACACACACACACACACACACACACACACACACACACACACACACACACACACACACACACACACACACACACACACACACACACACACACACACACACACACACACACACACACACACACACACACACACACACACACACACACACACACACACACACACACACACACACACACACACACACCTTATTCTTAGTATCAAGCTTTCAATTGTGTTAAAAAATATCCTTATAGCCCTCGCCTTTTGATGGTTTGAAAAAACATTATTTGAATTTCTAAATCGGAATTTTCCTATCCCCATCTCCCCTTGGGAATCGATTTCCACAAAATCCGTTCTTAGAGAATTTTTACTCAACAAAAAAAATTTTTTTTGCCGAATTCCTATTCTGATGGGGGCCGAATAGCTGAAAAACAGGGATTTTAATGTACAACACTTCCTCAAGCACTCATGAAGGTTGATTTCCGCAAATTTCGTTCATAATAGATCTCTACTCAACAAAAGAAACTCGCTTGTCAAATTTCAAGTGTTTAGGTCTGAAGGTTAGAACCTTTTACCTTCCGTTCCGTAAGCACATAACATATCCATTCTAAAATGATCAACATAATACGGAGGTTGTTCCTGGCTTATAAAGATACCATCGATACACTCTCCCTCGCCAGTGAGTCAGCGATACCATAGTTATGGCGAGCAAGTGAGTTGTTGCTGTTGCGTCATTTTGTGTTTCACGGCTTGAGTGATGCGTCATGTGATCTGACGGCTTTTGGTTGCTCTTGCGGTGGATAGATGGCACCACGTCTGCTCCGCGAAGATTTGCGTTGTTTCGAAGTTCAGCCAGGGTCACCAATGAAGGTTAGAACTTGATACCTTCCGTTCGTAAGCACATAACATATTCACTATACTAAAATGATCATCGCAGTACGGAGGTTGTTAATGGCTTATATAAATACCACCGCCACAGGTCTCATGGTCCAGGAAATGTTATCTATAACTCCCCTATGGGAAATGAATTTTATAAAATTCTATCATAGCTGATTTCTACTTAACAAAAGAAACTCATTTGCCAAACTTCAAGTCTTTCGATCTAATAGTTTAAAACCGGGATAACACCTCCACGACCTTTTCTTGGGAGTCAAATTTTGCAAACCCCGTTCTTAAACGTTATCAAATGTAGTAATCGATCTCTAAATATGAGTGGGAACGGTTTACCAATATTGGCTGCAAATCACGGCATTTGGCGACTTCACATATCCACTCAAAACTTCCACCTTAAGCAAGGGGTTTTAGAAAGAAAAAAATAATGACTAAAAACAAATTTTAGTATCTTTCCCGCCGGACTCCTTTTAAACTTCGGAACGATATGATCAATGGTGTGGATTTGTATAAAACCCAACACAAATAAACAAACAATCGTATTTATATATATATTTTTATTTCGAATTTGATACTACAGTGATGTTTATGAATATGCAATTCGTGTAAGCTCACAAATATTTTGAAGTGTTTCCTTTTTCCGCTAATATGGAATTCTTGTTAATATTTGGCGAGTTTTATTTAACTTCCTTGAAAAACTTATAATCTCTCTAAGCAAAATATTTACTTAAAAATATCGATGCTTCAACATTTTGGCAAATATCGGCGAGAAGTGTTTCAACACGATACACATTTTAACCGATATTCAAACATCCGTATTTGAATTTAAAAAGTAAACTTTATGAGTATAAATTTTTTAAAGAAACTGTTTTCCTGCAAAAATTCTCATGACAGTGAGAAATGTTAAACAAGAATTATTGCAAGAGTTCTCAAAACACTTCTACAGAAATAAAGTTTAATCTCCTTGACATGTTTAAGGAAAGTTTATTCTTAAAAATGCTGTTTATAATAAGATAAAGAAAAGCAATTGAACGTAGACTCTTGTGTTAGAGCATAAAAGCACTCTAAAGAAATGCAAGAATATTAAGTGAGTGCTTATTAACGTTGCAGTATGAAGCAACATGACTGTTGATGATTGACCTCGTAATTTTGGACCACAGCCAAGTGACGAGGACGAAACCCGACCTGGAAACCCCTTCACCAGAACTTCATAACTTTAAAACTTCCATACCACGCTAACATGAAGCCCACGAGTCTCGTTAGATTTAGCATGCATCAGCTCCTCTACACGGTAGGTATTCAATGGCATCAGGACTTCAACCCAGGACTCGATGGCACCAGCAACTTGTTGGCGACTAGGAGCACTCAGCTATTGTGGTCAAGATCAAATGTGGTAACCTAGCTTCGCTTTTTTACACGCTTTTATAAGTTTCACTTGTATGTAATGGAATCTTCGGACTCGACTTTTACCCACTTTAAAAGGTTAGATTAATTCGAAATTTTGCACACTTGTCAAGGACCGATGACAATACATTAATTTCATAATTTTGTTCCATTGTCCTGATTAGGATCCTCAAAAATAAGGATATCAATATTTGATGACTAATTCATTATTTATTTTCCAGATTTGGTGACTAATTCATTATCTCATTTCCGAATTTGGCGACTAATTGCATATGCTATATCCAAATTTGGTGACTAATTCCATACTCCATTTCCAAATTTGACAACTAATTCCGAAAATGGTGACTAAAAGACGCTAACTCTCAAAAGGTGGAACCCTAAAAATGAAAACACTTGTTATTAATACAAATAAAATAAACAAAATAAGTGTTCTTTATGTAAGAACGGCGAGGGTGGGTGAGTTGGTTGCGTGGTAGATGCGGACACGTAACATTTCGTGGTTTGAGCAGACACATTTTTTCCCCCATCTTAGAACAGATAAAGGGTGCAGAAAAATAAGGAAATAAATTGTTTTAAAAATCACAAATATAATTTAAAACAGTATTTTAAGTGGCAAATCTCTTTCACGTGAGATAACGTGTTTTTTTTAACCGAAGTTTTCTGTTTTTACACTCGATTATCGAATTACATGGATAAATGCATTTTTGCCAATAAAATTTAATTATTTATATTGAATTGTTAAGATATTATAGTGTGAATGCATTTTATACATAGCGAAATGTAATAAGAATAAAAACTTTCAGAGTAAATATAAAAATTAACAGTAAGTAACAGTATAATGAAGGGTATGTACAAATTTCAGGGATTTGTATTTTAGAGTCAAATAAATATTAGAACAGGTGCAATTACCATAAAATTAATTAGTTTTATTAATGGAAGTAAAGATAAATAAAACAGATACAAGTAAATAAAAGAAAAATAAATACAAGTAAATAAATACTAATTAAAAAACCTTTATTATAAAGGTATAAATGTCATTTACTATTGGATTTAGTCTCACCTGGTTACAAAACTTTTAGACATTTTTCTAAATTGTTTAATGTTTCGAATTCTTTTACGATGTTTTCAATTCTTTCAACCAGTTTTGCACATGCTTTTTCCCTTTATATTCCAGGGGTCACCTAATTCTCTGGTTTTACATTAAAAGCCACTTTTTGTGTTTCTTCCTTTACTATTTTAACTAATAAGTGGACATTAGATTGGCTTCTGCCAGTGATTGTATTTAATTTGGAACTCCACCTTTCAACAGAATTTGTCCTATGACACTGTCCATATACATTCCATACTTTAACGGGCATATTTGTATTGTCCATCCACTGCTCGAATGGCATTAAAATGCTTATAAATGTGTGAGAAATATTGTGTAGTTTACATGAATTTGCAACGTAAAATTTAGGAGCAGTTCTTGCTTATATTTAGATTTTTTACATCGAATCTGTTGATGTATCAATAAGTTGTTCCTTCTCCTTTATTGTAGGTTTTCCCCACAAAATGTAAAAATGTGCATTTAGTTTTACAAGATATTGTACTAACGATTAAAAAACTCGGATAGTAAATAATAAAATATTAACAATGCAGTAGGTAGTACACATAAAGATTTTTTAGTGTTTTGTATACTTTTATTAAATTATAATAAATGTTTAAAACAGTATTGCAAAATAAAATTGTTGTATATTAAACAAAATTTTTAGTCTCTTAATGACAGGGTTAAGCTTTAAATTCTTGTGGGTATAGAAATTTCATACAGAACGTGAATCCATTTTGAGTATATATTTATAAGTTTCTTTTAGATTTTTTTACTAGGACTCGTGGAGCCCTTGGGTATGCCTCACGGAGCCCCAGGGGTCCGTGGAATATAGTTTGAAGACCACTGGTTTACACTTTCAAAATGACCAAGATAAAAGGATTTTAGTATTTGGAGAAGAATCTCTGTACCTTTTGGAAAATAGAAAGACCTTTTTCTTAAATGGAACATTTAAAAGTTGTCCGAAACAATTTTCTCAAATATATACAATATACGTCAACTTAAGGAGTAAAGCAACTGAGACCAACGTTTATCCAGCGCTTTTTGTAATTCTGCCTGATAAGAGACAAACAACTTACATTGCAAAGTTTCAGGAAGTGAAACGTTGGTGCCCTAAGTGGAGAAGCCGGACATTATAAAATTGGATTTTGAAGCTGTAGAGCCATCAAAAGTTGTATGTTAGAATTTCTTAGTTTGACTATTTCCGGTTGTAACTTTCATTTTAATCCATGTTTGTGGTGTAAAATACAAGAAATGGGTCTAGTAAAGGCATATAAAAGAACGGAGATTTTAAAATGTCGGTAGAATGATTTCGCATTACATTAAATGGAACACATAGATGAAGCTTGGAGCATTGTATGGGAAAACGCTTTTAGCATTGACAAACTTACCCCATTCATTGATTATTTTGTCGAGCAGTGGATGGACAATACAAATATGCCCATTAAAGTATGGAATGTATATGGGCAGCATCATAGGACAAATTCTGTTGAAGGGTGGAATTCCAAATTAAATGCAATCACTGCCAGAAACCAGCCTAATGTCCGCTTATTAGTTAAAATACTAAAAAACAAACACAAAAAGTGTCTTTTAATTTAAAATCCAGAGAATTAGGAGACTCCTAGAATAAAAAAAGGAAAAAGCATGTGTAAAAATTGGGAAAGAACTGAAAACAACATAAAAGAATTCGAAACATCGAACAATTTAGAAAAGTGTCTAAAATCTTAAAGTTTTGTAACCAGGTGAGACTAAATCCAATGGTAAATGACATTTATGCCTTTATAATAAAGGTTTTTAGTTAGTATTTATTTACTTGTATTTATTTTTCTTTTATTTACTTGTATCTGTTTTATATACTTTACTTCTAGTATACACTTACTTGCATTAATGAAACTAATTAATTTTATGGTAATTGCACCTGTTCTAATATTTGACTCTAAAATACAAATTCTTGAAATTCGTCTATACCCTTCATTATACTGTTACTTACTATTAATTTTTAAATATTTCTCTGAAAGTTTTTATTTTTATTACATTTCGCTATGTTTAAAATACATTCACACTATAATATCTTAACAATTCAATATAAATAATTAAATTTGATTGGCAAAAATGTATTTATCCATGTAATTCGATAATCGAGTGTAAAAACAGAAAACTTCGTTAAAAAAAAATGTTATCTCACGTGAAAGAGATTTGCCACTTAAAATACTGTTTTTAAATTATATTTGTGGTTTTTAAAACAATTTATTTCCTTATTTATATGCACCCTTTATCTGTTCTAAGATGGGGGAAAAATGTGTCCGCTCAAACCACGAAATGTTATGTGTCCGCAAATTCCATTTCGCAAATACCACACCACCGGGTGGGTTAGCAATTTATTACCATAATGTAAGTCTAGTTTTTCTGAAAATAAAAATTAAAAAAAGACTCGTGCATGTGAAAAAAAATTATGTTCTAACTGCTAAATATTTTTTATTTTTATAAAGCAATACGTTTAGAAGTGATGATACTAATTAACATTATAGCAATACGTTTAAAGGTGATAATACGATTGACATTTAATATTTCTTCTTACACACTTTTATTAGTTAGACCTGTATGTATAGAGACGGAATCTTTGAAATATAACGTTATGGTACTCCTCCGAGGCTCCGTAAACGGAGAAAATAAGTACCCTTCAGACCCGTGAATTAATATTCATTGAAGAGCAAGACTAATTCCAGCAGGCACGTAATTCCGGCTCCAAATATCAAACTCAAGGATAAATTCAACAAAGAATAAATGATAGTTTTAAAAACTAAAAACTAAAAAAAAAAAAAAAAAACCCCAGTTTTTTATTGTAGATCGAACTAAAAATGAAAAACAAATTATAGTTAAAAAAAGCTAAAAAAAAAAAGTTTTATAGTGAATTGAACTAAAAAGTAAAAAAATAATTCTTAATATAAGAATAAAATGATAAACGAGAAAATTAATGTTATTGGGATAAAAGCGGGGTTCTCTTCCGAAATGCTGAGTTAGTGTAAAAATGTAGTACAAAGCACACATACCCCACGCTTTTACCACAATGTTATTATTCTCTCGTTAAATCTTTATTCTTATATTAGAAATTTTACAATTAAATTTCCTATAACGTGTTTTCAATTTTTTGAAAACTAGTTTATTTACTTTAATTACAAACAATGTGGTGACACTTTTGTAAGAAGTAATTTAAGTATCTCGTATGTATTATTCCTTCCTGCATTGAATCACGCAAACAGAATTTCCATTGGTGTGCAATGTTCTATATTTTGCCAGTTACAAAAGTATAGAATTAAATATTTATGTTGTATTAAAGCAAAAAAGTACTTATTTATTGTTTCTGAATTTTATTACTGAAGCATGTATGTGTTGGTATCGTTATGTGGTTGTTGAATAGCTTTCAAATGAAGAAAGATCCAAGTAATAACAGAAAGGTTTTTTCGGTTTGAATTATAATTTATTCTGGAACACATACACACTTCAGTGATTCTACTAAATTTTTTCTTCCTGGAAACAATTAGCACAAACGTATAAATTCACAATAGCACATGTTCAAAAACGTACAAATGTTAAGCACAGCCATTCTAATGCGCAATCATAATTTTGCATACGGCAAATGAAACGTACTGTCAAATGTTTAACTTCTAAGTTATTGCTTTCCTAAATCTTCGTTTTATAGGCTGTGAAGTAAGCTATTCAGAAAATATTTGGTTATATATCCTTAAGGGGGTTTACCCATGTGACGGCCTGTTTTTTAAGCATTTTTAGGGAATTTTTTTTTGATGACTAGTAAAAGATAGAACTCTTATATGTCTTTTAAGAGTACATATACAAATAATTAGCCAAAACTATCCTATAGAACGTGAGTTATAGCTGAACACCCCCGCTTCGAAAAAAGGAACGTTCACTTCCTCCACGATTCCGGCTGATTGACTTATCTGAAATAAAAATTAACGGTGTTTTTATCTATTAGCTTGAATGCACCAAATGAACAACACTCAATTGAAAATATCAAAAATTGGACTTTTTGTAGACTTCTGAAGAAAAAATTTCGAATTTCCTGGTTATTTTTTTTAAATATTTTTGTTATAAGAAAATAGAAATATTTTGAATTTTAGAATGATCGTTTTTCATTTGGAGCGTATATATGTGCTAAGTCTACCCTATAAATTTCTTGAGCCATTCTTGAGATACAATGGAGGAAAATTGAAAAACACAGTTTTGAGAAAAATACGTTTAAAGTTTCAAGTCCGATTAAAACAATGAAAATCTTCGAACAGCTGCTCTTCTATAACACCTGCTTCTTTATAAAGACTTCAAATTTTAAAAAATCTCTTTACCATCGTATTCTAGACATGTTATAAAAGCAATTTATGAAAAAAAAAATTTTTTTTTTCTTTTTTGAATTTATTAAATGGGTGAACCCCCTTAAATAATTCCACTAGACCTGAATTTTTCTGGGAGTATCAAATCTGGCACCAAGGTCACTCCTATACTTACAGACGATCTCTCCAACTACCATACCTTTTCGATAGAGAAGCGAACAAAATCCTAAAATTGCCGTGACATTATAATTTAATCACCCAAAGATTTAATTTTGAACCATTTCTTCTCTAAAATTGTTTTTATTTTGAATCTTATTACGTGAGAAAAGAGAAACACAAAATAAAGGGTGTGACCTTTTACAGATAATTTATTACTTTAAATTATATTTTATATTACCCATATGTTGTTTCACGATTTAAAATTTATTTACTTTGTCCTTAAAGCTACTATGAGAGACATTGGCGATGGACTTCTTTACTTGGAACCGTGTTCAAATGAATTTTGATTCTTAGTCTCCTAAATTCCACATCACGTGAAGAATTTGAGCCTCGAAGGACTTAGAATACTTCAGTCCCGCTACATAAGTCTTTTATGGAATTAGGGCTCGAACATGCAGACACTTCATCGGTCATGAGCTCGGCGTCAAAACTTTTCGGCATTCATATTTTCCAAGGAAGCTATTTGTATGAAATAATTAAATGGCACAGGAGAGAGAGACAATCCTCTCTTCTTCGAAATTACCTCTTACGGCAGGAATTAAATTTTGTATCTATCAAAGACTTGCTTTTTACGAGGGACATTCCGAAACTAAATTTCGTCATTTTTTTCACACGGAAAATTTATTGCCACAGAAAATTGCATCATGGCATCATAAACTATAGACCTTGCTCTAGTTTTTGCCCTAGTCGCCCCCAACATCTAGACATTTGTCGTAACGTGTAATCAATTTAAAGAAATGACTCCATGCCCTGTGATGCAAAGAATTGCCGCGCAGCTTGCTGCATCTCAGCACTGATTCGTATGAATTTTTCTCATTGGTTAAGGTATCCGACTACGTTCCGAACCGCGATTTTGCAAAAGCGTGTAAATGGATAATATTTACGATATTTAGTGTCACTTAGATTAGAATACATGTATAAAATTGTTTTAAGGACATTACAAAAAAAATTTATTTAAATACAATATTTTGGCAAAAAATTAACTTAGAATAACCTTTTTCCAAATGTTCTCCTTTTGTAAAAAATGCTTCTATTGTATTAATATTTTGCCTGTATTCAGCTCAGACCTCTGTACAGAGGTTCCACTAGAATTTTTGAAATGCATAACTTGGAAGTCGGTTTATCCATGTTTTACGAAAGCAGAAGGGAGACATTTTAAGAAAATACGCCAATAATTATTTCAAATGGTTGTAACTCTGAAAATAATTTGAATTTTTCAAAAATCATAATGGAGCCTCTGTACAGAGGTCTGAGCTGAATACAGGCAAAATATTAATACAATAGAAGGATTTTTACAAAAAGAACATTTGAAAAAAGTTATTCTAAGTTAATGTTTTGCCAAATATTGATTTAAATAATTTTTTTTTGTCATAATGTCCTTAAAACAATTTTATACATGTATTCTAATCTAAGTGACTAAATATCATGAAAATTATACATTTATGTGCTTTTTTAAAATCATGGTTCCGAACGTAGTCGGATACCTTAACTTGGACGCTTCCTCATCATTAAGGTGGCTTTGGTTTCTAGGGTAATGTAGTGCATCTATGTCTCATAGTCGGTGAGGATTTTGAACAGAAACTCATTACTTTCAGTACTTTTACTTTTTCGGTAACCCAAAACATCATATATCATGTGAAGGACCTGGACAGGAGCAATGTGCAATAAGGACACCACACTGAGACCGTTTCACACCTGTCAGCTAACACCAATTTCGGTACTCTTGTAATGTAGCTTTCATTTGTTCATGCGTAGGGATGTCCACTTCGATTTCATCTACGATTCCCAGCGAACAACCGTTTGACGAAACATGGCGCTTTACAATGCACAGTCTGTAGGCGTTCATGGATGATGGACACACTACTCTCACTTCTCCATTCATACCGGATAACAGCATGCCCTTCTATTGGTAGCCATATTGTCAGCACACGTCTGCCTGCAATCGTGATTTGCACTCATATAACCTCGGGCACGCCGGGCCACTGCGACTCTCTCTTCTTCGGCGTTTTACGCATGCGTCATTCTTCCTATGCTGATGCTTCTTCCGTCGCTTAATCCCACCTCAGCAGTGGATGCGGTTTCTCATGATAATTTTGTACTACCTGACGAGTATTTCTCTTTCAGAAAAAAAAAAGAAACTTTTGGAACGTCCCACGTAGAATAATGGAAAATTCAACTCAAATATTAAAAAAAAAAAAACTTTTACTTAAATATAAGTTATAATTTATATATTCTACACTAGTATTTATATATTCTACACACTAATTTATATATTCTACACTAGTATTTATATATTCTACTATTTATATATTCTACACAAAGAATAATTACATTTATATATTTTTGTTGTTACATTTGTGTTTATGTGTGTATTATACTTATTTCTTCTGCTTAGTTTTATTTATATTTATTATCTATATATTTATTAGTAAATTTATATTTATTAAATTCATAATACTGTTTCCCACTAAACCGTGTCTAAGACGTCCAAAATAAAAATTAAATTTTTTTAGAATATAAAAGTAAGCTCGTAGTTAGTAATGGAAAAAAAGTACTAATGTAAAAGTAAAAGTTAGTAATGCAGTACAGAATGAAGCTGAAACAACACATTGAATTAATATTTGTAGACTTTTGTTTTAAAAAATGTTTTCTTAATAAGATATTTTTAACGAATAAAAGTTTCCATCGTTATTTCTCTTTTTTTGTTTTTAATTTCCAATATTATTTAACAGCTTTATTTTTAACAGGAAATATATTATCTTTCTATAGAAGATATTGAAGGAGTTACAAAATTAACGTCAGAAAAATACTAAGATAATGACGCATTTATTTTACATTAATTAAACTAAATTTCTTTATTAAGCCTGTTAAAAAAGCAATACAATGGTAAATTGTTCCCTCGCTAATTAACTTGATTAAGTGACTGTCCTTTAAGACTATTTTCAAAAGACGCATGCAAGGTATTTAGAAATAAATAACTTAGTTTTTGAATTAACCATCGTCTAAAATAACCTCTTACGTCTGAAACTTTTTTTTTTCAGAAACGAATATTTTTTATATAAGAAAATAATTTATCTTATTTGAAAACAATAGCTTTTTATTAAAGATAATTGCAATTTATTACTTAAAAATGCGCCTGTTCTTAAATACAAGGTCTGTTAGATCCAACAAGGCGAAATCTTTCTTAAAAGAAAAAGAACATTTAGGAAGAAATATTGTTATTATAGAGATAAAAGCTTAATTGAGATTATAAGGAATAATTTAAATTGTTACGAAAAATAAAACTTTTTGCTTTTTGTCTGCTTCCAAACCTTTTGAGAAGCAAAACAAAATTTTTTTATTATTCTCAATTAATCTTGTTTTCGTGCATAAAGGGATGCGATTTTAAATATTTCAAATAATTGTTTGAATAAACATAAACATTTTTTTTCTGGTAATGATTCTTAGAAAAGAAGAAGGCACAGCATAATTTGCATTTTATATAATTACATCAATAAAGAAGCAATAAGCAGTTACTATTTTTAATTTCTTTTCCTAATTAAAAACGGAAAGCTTGTTATGAATATTTAAAAGTATTTGAACAACTCTTTAAAAGCTTCATTAGTTCTGTAATTTTTATTATTCTCTGATCTGCATTTTAATTGCCCACGCAACTGAACATTTTGGAATAAATTAATGGATTCACAAAAAGAGCAGACGATAAAAGCAAAATATGACTAGAGAACACTTGGAATAATTTTGTTGATTGGGAACTTGTTATGATGCAATTATATTCGAAAAATAAAATATAATTAATTGTATGTTATGGCAAAATGGCAAAGAAATAATGTAAGTAAAGATTATTTAAATACTTCGTTTCCAAAGAATTTTCTCGAAAAATAACTTTTATTTTGTTTTTGAATTCTTAACCCTGGAAATATTTTAACTTGTAACAAAAATATCGTTTGCTTAAAAATCGATTTCTAATAAATATCAGAGTACATTTAAACCATATAGGTTTTAGCTCGATATTTTTATTTAATATGAAATGGGAAAAAATATCTAGGATTCACTGTTTGTGAAATGTAAACATCCTTTGCTTTGAAATTTTTTTTGTATTCATTTATTTAGATGCAAGCAAAAAGTTAATGACAAATATTTAAAATTTCTAAAATAATCAGCATTTTTTTAACTGCAACCTTATTTGTCATTATTATTTTACGACATCATTATATTTCCTTACACATATAAAAATATTTTAGAAATTTGTAAACATGAACGAACTTGAAATTTATTTACCTATATATTGAGAATTTTCAAATTTGAAAACGCATACTGGTAAGGCTATAGTATTTGACATAGAAAAATAAAAAATCTTTTCCCCTAGATGACACTATCAAACTTTTTTCTTTCATAAAAATATTTAAAAAAGTGAAAATTTTAAAGTGAGAACTGTTGACAAAAATGTTACATTGCAACGAAATTGTTACAACTTCCATAACATAAAATTACTGTAAAGCATTTTGTGATTTTTCCTTTCAATTTTTTTGAATTTTCAAGGTTTAAATTTTCATGAACGGGCCTTAACCCCTTCTTTAAATTCGGGTTTTAATGACCAATATTGAGGTTTTTAAAACCCCAGCTTGGAGGCTGGTTGTTTTTCGACACAGGGGGTGAAAAGCCCACTGGTCAGGTGTGGGACGGAAAAGGCAATTTCAACTTTTTCGAAAGGGGGGGGTAGGCCGGGGATGAAGCGGGGGAAAAAGCTTTGTAAAACGCATACAGGAAATCCTCAAAAAAAACTTCTTTTGGGGTTTATTTAGTCACGTCCAAATTTTGAATTCAGGGGGGGTTGTGTACACAGAGATTGAACGTTTGATTTTGAGAAGGGCGATAGGGTTTTGGAAGTTTTGGGTTTTTTTCCTTTCCCTTTCCCCGGGAAAAAGGAGTTAAAGCAATATTCGAATGTTGAATTGGACATTAAAATAAAAAAATAGGGTTTTAATTTTAAAATTTAGAATAGCTTAGGTTTTCTGATTTTGAAAACACATGTAGACACATTTCAAGTCGTAAAAAAAGAATTTTTTGATTTAATTCAAAACGTTTTACATTGAATTTTCAAAGAAAACTTTTGTACATTCCACGCTTTCACTCACTGTTTACTCGTTTTGTGAAAGTATTGCTTTTATATAAATGTGTGTCATTTTTCAAATTAGAATCGTCAATTAGCGAAAAGATCATATCTTTTTGGAAACTTTTGGTCACAATATCCAAAAAACCCAGGCTATTTTGTTTCTTATATAAATGTATGTATAGGAAACGAATACATATTCATATATATATGTACACGTAATATAGGTGTATACGTTATCAATGTATTATGACTGTTTTTACAATATTGTTTACAATACAAAATGTTGAAATGGAGTTTATAATCTGGGAAATTTTTTTCGTTGATTGATTGCATATTAATGTCACTTTTGGAAGAAATATGAAGTTTATTGGCAATGATCCTAGTAATTTTGAACTATGGTCAAGTGACGAGGATAACATGGACATGAACTCTCGCCTGCCTGAATGTGAGGGATCAACAAAGGGTATAAATAAAGATTTTCCTAAAATATGTACTTTATTTTGACTATTTCATGACGACTTAAATTCGATCTAAGCTGTGAGAGCGTGTCAGCTTAAGGGGGTTCACCCATGTGATGGGTTCAAAAAATCAAATTTCTTTTTATTCATAAATTGCTTCCTTAACATGTCTAGAATATGGCGGAAAGGTTTTTAAAACGAAGCGTTATTAAAAGGATTTTTAGAAGACAGCTTTTCCACCTAAGTTTAATTTTTTAAATCGAATTAAAATTTTAAACGCATTTTTTCTTAAAACATGTTTTAAAATTTTCCTCCTTATTCAAAACTTTACCAATGATTCAAATTTTAGGGTACTACACTATATATGAAATGAACTGATTATTAAATTAAAATATTTTATTTTTTAAAAAATAACAAAAAAAAGAAACAAATTTTTTTCTTCAGGGGGTTAAAAAAAATAATTTTTAATTTTTTTAAAAATTTATTTCATTTAAGTTAAAATTTAAAAAAAAAGTAGTTTATTTTTTCGATAAAATCAGCTAACTGTGGGTGACTTATTTTTCAGGGGGTTTGTGTTCGAGAAAATCCGGCATGGTAGGGCAAAAAAATTTTTTTGATCTTTTAAAAAAATATAAAAACGAAAGCTTTCAATTAACTTTTTAAAAAAAAAATTCTTTTTAAAAAAAAATCTCCATTGGAACCCCTTAAATAATAATTAAAGGGAAATTTAGGTAAACGGGTCCCCCAAGGAATGCTAGCCTGAATGCCCTTCGGATTATATTGACCAGAAACAATTTTGAAAAATTTTTTTTCAAAAATTCTTTAAAAATTTAAATTTTTCCTCTTCTTTTTTTATTAGAAATTTCCCCTTTTGACCAAAAAATATTCCGGGGCTTCGTAGAAAATCGTAAACACCATCACAAAAGAAGAAGGATTACAACAAAAAACATCCATCCCTTTCCGGGATTCGAACCCAAACCTGGGGCACTGCAGTCACCCACTACCCCACTATACCGATGGGGTTTCCCCCAATTTGATTTTTAAATAGCAATCCTCATTAATATAAATCGCGGTTCCTTTACAGAAAGAGGTTATAATCCATAATGGCATAAAAACTATTTCCCCCAGATGATTAGTAAGAATCGCGAATAGAACCCGCTACAGCATCAGAGACGGCACACCTTTCCCCAAATTTCCACATCACACCACATGAGGATTCTAAATTTCGATCTATTTAGCGTACAGCTCCATTGCACTACGAATTATTTTCCAGGAGAATTTTTGCTACCGTAGCAAAATCCTATTAAAATTTTCTTCTCAGCAATCGAGAGATAAATTACTTTTCCGAGAAATAAAACTTAAAAATTTTCAACGATAAACGTTTTAAAAGAATTGCATTTTAATGGAAGTTATTTGCGTTAAATAGAAATTAAAACTGCTAGAAAGTTCGAAGTACAGTAAAAAAGTGAATTTTTTTACATTTTGAATTGTATTTAAATGTAGATTTAATACTCAGACAATTTTTTTCTTTAATTTAAAAATAAAAAATGTTTGCTGCATTCTCTTTTTTTAAATTTTCCTATTCAAATTGAAAAATAATTCGGTTTTATAGGGAAAAAAAAAAAAAATTTTCTAGCTTTAAAAAATTTCGTCGTTCTTTAAAATGCACCAAATTCTTCAAATTTGTAAGTGGAAGCTCAAAGTCGTATGCTTTAAATCTCTGACGTCCAAAAAAAAATTTTTTTTTTTTAAAATTTTCTAGATCGTGTTTGTAAACATTAATAAAGGAATAAACTTATAAATTTTGCAACTTGAAAAATACCGTTTACTTTTAAAAAAGTTAATTCACTGGAGATTTCTTTGAAAATAAATAACTTAATGAAATATTATCTATTTAAGAATTTTTTAAAAAAGCCCTTTTTTTTTTTTAAAAATTTTGAAAAGTGGTAGTGAAATGAAATGAAATATATTTTGACATTTTATTATGGCTCACCTTTAACATTGCTAACTTATACATATAGTTAATATCACGAACAGGTAATAACTATCAAAACTTTTAAAATTGTTACTGCCAGAAACTTATTATTTGTTAATGCAAACCTATAAAAATATTTTAAACTTCTCTTGGGGAAAATATATATTTTTTGTTTTTTTTTTTTTATTTTTTTGATTCCATCGTTCCGTTTTAAGTGTTTATTTACTAGGGGAAATTTTTTTTTTTTTTTTTTTTTTTAATGAATTTCTAAGATTTATTTTTTGAGCTATTTTAGTCAATTTGGTTGATGAATTAGTTTTTTTTCCCGAGTAAGACATTTTTATCCCGTAGCGCACACAGGAATTTTTCGGGGGCGGGGTTGAAAGTTCACCATTCTTGTATCATGCTATTTTTGATTTTGTCGATTTTCAGGAACAAAACACAGAAAAAAATTAATTATTGAATAAATAATTAGCATTAATTAATAAAATTAATCATTAATAACAAATATTTAATTAAATTTTGCGAATATACTTAAATTAAAACCCAAGGGAAAAAAAAATCCAATCCCCCCTCCCTTGTGGGGCCCGGGTTGTATCTTCGGGAAAGAATTTGGTTTTCCCTGTAATGGATTCCCATCTCGAAAAAAGCCACCCCTTCTTTGTATTGCTGGGATCTCATCTGTAATAAATGTGTATATTCTTCTTTTTTTTCATGCTTTCTTCATTTGTTTTATATTTCCCAGGATACAAAACCCCGACAACAACAAAAATTAGTGTTTTTTAGTTTTTTTTAGCTGATTTTTGGGAAATTTTTAAAAAAGAAAGTGCCTCCATCCATAATAATTTAATTTTTCTTCTAACCCCTTTTTGAGATGGCTTTCAATCGAACCCAGTGGCCGAGTGGTTATGGGTTCATTCCGCGAACTCAGGGTTGGCGTTGGGTCGAATGCTTTGTTAAAACCCGTCTTTAATTGGGAGACAGGGACGTTTTTAAAGATTTTTTGGGGCCCCGGGGCCCCCTACGCAAAAATGGTTTTTAATTCTACAAAATGTCCCCCCTCCCTCTTATGACCCCAAAAGTGGGGAAATTTTAGCATACGCTGCAAAATATGGACAAAAAAACCCGAAAAAACAAATGGGTTTACAATCCAAAAATTTGGGCTCGGAAGGTCTGTGTGGTGATAGGCCCGGAAAAAAAAAAACCCGTCACCCATGTTGCCAGTTGACAAACGTCCAATTCAGTTTTTTTGGGGAATATCCAAATAACTTTGACGTTGAAATTATTCTATCACGATCTTAATCAGGCTGAGTCAAGAACGAGACAAGGCCCTGGGCCCGGGGCCTAATTAGCCCATTCCTTAAGACGTCCTTGAGTGGAGATAATGTGTGCTAAATCTGTAAGGTTTCCCTGGCTAGTGAGAAAGTTTGGAGGTGGTATGCCAGTCAGGGCATCTTCGCCATTTACCAAAAATTGGTTTGTTCCCAGCTTAGTGTTTTCTGAACGATTTTTTTAAAATCCATTGAGAGGTGCTGGTGCGAACAGAGTAACGTCAGCATGCATGGATCGATGCATTCACCAACAAGCGGTGACACTTCTGTCATCTCTAGGCCGCGAGTAACTTCTGGTGTTGTTTTGCAGCATAGGAAAACATCTTTGTTGTTCTCGGCCAGATCCACTATCCTTTGATTGGTTGATAGTTACCTGCCAATTGTTAAAACGGCATTGACCCCATAGCACTGAGAACTTTACTCACAAATGAACTGGTTAGGGCAATGTGGACGTCAAAATGGCACATGGCTATACTCCCATACCAGTCACGAGTTGAGCATCAAATGGTGCATCTTTTTGATCCCCATTTAGCGAAAAATGGATAATGGTTAGGGCCATCATGTACAAAACAGCCCCCTCTTAGTTCATATTCTAAAAGGGGTGAATAATGTGCTGCAGCCGATGATACTCCTCTTTCTTTGGTGGGTTCTTTAAAGCCCTTTCAATGGGGTAACTTCCATACATCAAACGTGTCTGCAAAACCCTATTATTTTTTCAGCCTTTCCCAAAGAACAAGTTTGAAAAGTGATTGTATTTTACTTGTATGCCCTGCCACCATCTCATTCAGAAGTTGAACTGTGGGAAATGATTGACAGAGATTGGATAATTAGCCCTCAGTACACCACTTTATTCTCAATGACTCTATACCAAGAAGTGTTGCTGCTCAGTGTATTGCCATCCATGATGGTCCCAACTACTGATTGATGTTTTTTTTTGTATGTTCGAGTATCCCTTTCAAAAAAACATGCTTATAGTTCGTACGCTTTCTATTCGCCGAATATTTATTTGTGCCCTCCTTCAGTGTTGCATTTTTATTTCATATTTGTAATTTAAATGGGACCAAAAATTTTGGGCACTTTTAAAATTTTTTTTTTTAAAAATTTGTATGCTTATAGAAAATATTACGTTGCACAAAATGCGACGTTTTTAATGTCATTTTAAAGAAAATTTAATAAGGAATTCAATATAAAAACAAAATTCAAATATTTAAAACGTATAAAACAAGTTATGCTGCAATAACTATTAATATACGTTAGACGATGATGATAGCAGTGAGTTATCAATGCTTAGTGGGGTATCCTTTATTTTTTATTACAGTTTCACATCAATGTTTCATTGAGCTGAAAATAGTTTTAAGCTCTTCCATCGTTATTACGTGTGCCAGGAAACAATTGCATCCTGAATAACTCCCATTTTATTTCATGGGTACCTCATTCGGACAAGAGTTTTCAAACGGTGCCACAAGTTTTCGATAGGATTGAGGTCAGGACTGTTTTCTGGCCAGGACAACAACTCTATGATCTTAGAACAATATCAGTCTTTCAATTACTTTACTGTGGGGCAAGGGGCAGAATCATACTGAAAAATAAATGAAGTATTGTTGGTAAACAGCTCCCTAATAGAAAGTAGAAGTTTAGATTCTAGTCAGGATGTAGCATCTCTTCTGTTCTACGTCTTACATATTTTCGGTCATCACTACCGAATGACGACATCTTAGTTTCATCCCTCCATATAACTTGTGACCACTAATCATTTGTTCAACTAATGTGTTCCTTTGACCTCTGCAGTCCCTTTTAGAGCTGCTGCAAATTGAGGTAAAGCTTTTTTTCGTGGAATTCTACCTCTTGTCTGATTATCTGCTAATCTCCTCCTGATTATTTTTGAACTGACAGAAACACCAGCATCCTTCAGATAACTTCTGAAGGTCGTTGATGACATTCTTTTGTCTCGGAGACATAGCATTTTTGTTCTTCTGTCATCAGCAAATGTGGTGCACCTTTTTCGGCATTTACCTGCTTTGTTTTTTGTAAAATATGTTTCCTGACATCCTAAACAAAACTTTCAGTCTCCAGATGTAGTCACTGAACCACCCACCTGTCTCACAATTTTAACATGGGGAAGACCACTTTCTCGTCATACATCTTTTTCTAGTTGTCCAATCTACTCTTTTTATTTTATGTCATTACTTCTTGACTAAACATCATAATTAGAAATTACACACTTTTTATTAAACTGCTAAAAATCCTATCAGTGAACTCTTACGCACCAGTTAATTGGAAATTTTAAAATACTGACTACAATAAATATAGCCTACAGTTGCACACAGACAGGCAATCCGTCATCAAATGTATCATAATCGTTAAAATCTGAAAATATTCTCTTTGTTATAGAGTGGGATGTGATAAGAAAGAAATTTCCTGTCCTCCTAAAGACTCACACGATAGGTTACATTCATGACTCATCTGCACCTGTTAAGTTTAAAGTTGTTCCCACTCTACCGTTGAAATTTGCTATGGCAAGAAAAGTTTTTTTTTTCTGTTCCGGATAAAAAGAATGTCATTTCAAAAATTTCATTTTTCTAATATATATAAAAAAAGAAAATTTTCAGCAGCTGAAATAATTCGTAAATTTAAGGTCTATTATACGTCAAATAGCGTTTTTTCCCTTTATTTTATTCGGGATAAGAGAAAAATTTGTTAAATTGCAGAATTCGTTAAATAGGGGTTCATTAAATCGGGGTCTAATTGTATATTTAAGTTTTTAACAAAAATTCAATTTCTGTAAAAGTAAAAAAAAAAAAAAAAAAAAGAATATTTTCAATTGTTTACCTAAGATTCGTGGCAAAAGTAGTTAGGTATACATTACATTAGACTATTTTTATTTAGCATTAAAAAATTATATCATTTTCATAACCATAATGAATTTATATGAAGGCCCAGTGGCCGAGTAATAGCGTATCGCGCTTTCACACCACAGGTTCAAGGCTCTATCCTCGGGCTGGGTAAGGTCAACTCAGCCTTTCATCCCTCCTACAGTGAGTCGATAAATGAGTACTAAGCTTGCTTGGGGACTTAAACACTGGGGATCTCGCTTCAGACTGACCATCTGCTCATGCGCTTCAGCGCCCAATGGTCACGTATACTGCGATGGGCACAGTAGGCCCTGGCCCTTATGGGCTGTTGCGCCACTGAGTTTGAGTTATGAATTTATATTATGTTTCTTATGTTACTATTATACATGATGTTTGTTTAAAAATATAAAATCTCATGAAAACGAGTTTTTATAAATATTATGTCTCATTTAAAACCTTTTAAAAAAACAAATGTGACGACATTTGAAGTATTGCTCGATTATTTTATTTATTATAGAGGATTTTATCGAAAAACAACTTTGTGTTAAATTTTTTTTCAATTAAAACCCAAGAGTAAAAAAGAATAATATTTTAATTAAGTCATTAAAAAAAACGAGAAATAAAAGGGAGAAAAAATTGTCTGTTGAGAAAGTGAACAATGAAAAAAAGAACCTATTTTACGACACCGACATAAAATAAGACCTTAAAAAGAGCCATAATCGAAATTAGTTTGTTTTTCTTCAACCATAAATTCAGTTTTCCTTTGTTTAGTAAGTGAAAAAAATGATTCCTATGTAATCATTTATTCTTCGCCGTTTACAAAAGAGACTCGGGTTCGAGGCTCCAGAGACTGAGAATAAACTCACCTGCCATTAATAAAAAGGAACAATTTTTAGCGTTTTATCGTGTTTATTTATTCACGCAGCTTGGGTATGTGTTTCAAATAATTCGGTAGAAGATCGCGCATAATATTTTTTTTTTCTCACAAATGATTTTTTGTTACGTTTAATGAGCAATTATATTTTAATATTTTTTCTTGGTTTATAAATTCATCTCTAAAACGGAACTTTAAATTATAAGTACGTCCTTTTTTTTAGAATTTGCTTATTTTTATGCTGTCACTTTCAGTGTATATTTTACTTTGTATATTCATTCTACCAATTAGCGCGGTGGGTTGTATTTTAAATAGTTTATTGGAAAAACCCACAAGTAATGCATTTATTTAACGATTTCCATTTTAGGTTGGCTTAATTAAATTTTATATTAGTTTTTCTTTCATCAATTCATTATAAAAAAATGAAGCTTTTATTATTTATTATGCCTTTTTTATATTCTTCAAGCTTATTTTTTTGTTATTGATTACTATGATAAAAATGTATCATTAGTAAATTCATGTATTCTGTTAGATCTATTCATTCTACTTTTTTTTTTGTTGATCTTAAGTACTGTAGTTATTGAATAATTTGAAAGATATCGAGTGCCAGTCGGAGTTTGTATTTCGCTTTATGCTTTTTTATTTGTTTCTACAAATTTCTATCGACATGTAATCATAAAAAAATGTTTGTGTTGTTATCATTAAACTTATGAATTCATCTAGGCTGATTTATTTCTTTAAAGTTGAAAAATCTTTTTTTTTTTTTTTTTGCTCTTAAATACTGATAATAAATATGCTAAAAATACACATGCTTATTACATAAAATTGAAAATTAATATTATCATATTCATTTTAAACCATATTTTTGCATTTATTATCTAATATATTTTCTATGTTGAAAAAAGAACGTCTAATTTCACAAGAAAAATTTAAAAACTTTTCTTAAGTCACAGATTCTGAAAGAAAGTTTCTTTTTTAAGACGAGTGTGTGTCTGTACAGAAAATAAGTACGATTAGAGTTCAGTTGTTTAAATAAAATGCGATCTGTGTTAAAATTAACTACTGTTGCCATCTGAAACGAGAAACCAAAGTTTGTTAAGGTTTTTCTGCAATATAATTGTAGAATTTTTGCTGGATAACGGCGCGGATGAATTTTTCTCTGAAGAAGACGAGGGAGGTAAATTTTAACACTTTTTGAATCGAAAGAAGAAATAATTTTGTTAAGAAACAAGCTAATATATCTCGGGGAGGATCCAGATGTTATGAATCTTCCATCTGAATACATTATTGATATAAAGAACGTTTAGTTAACTCCTTTGCTAGAAATGAAACGCAAAGGAGAACTGGGTGCCGTCTCGGGTGAAATCCTCGTCACTTGTCCGTAGTTACGAGGTCTGTCGCCAACAGTGTCCTCGTGTTACTTCGAAATGCGACGTTAATAATCAATCAATAGACAAAGCACTAATTAAAATTATCGCCAAATTGTCCTATTATTAATATGCCCCTTTTGTGACTTTATATAAACTGTTTTCGGCTTATGCCAAAGAGTTTGATACAGAATCGGAACAAATTTTAAAACGGAAAAATATTCCAATTTTTATATAAACTCATGACTTTTTGTGTGGACATATCCTTTTGCTACGATGCGTTCTTAAAATTTAGAAATATTCCATAAATTAGGGATTTTTTCATTTAATATGATGCGTAACAAAAACCAGTAAAAGCAGTACAGTCTTGGAGAGGCAATATGGAACACATTCTAATTTAGAAAATAATGATTCGGGCAAATATAAATGATTAATGTAATAGAATATGTTACTTTTACAGAATGTCGAATCCAGGATATTATATTGATGTAAAGGCATTCTTGTACCTGATTGTGTGATTGATTCTTATTAACATCGTACGCCCTTAGTTTTGAATCGTAGTCGCTATGAAAAATTGTACGAAGTTTAGGTCCCATTTTTTTAACATTATGCAATCAAAATATCACCTGAGAGCGCTACTTTAACATTCAATATAATACTTTTGTACAATTTGTGTCTTAGCTTAATAAGCCTTTACGTTTAATAGATCATATTCTTACTAGATGTTTTTTCACACGATGATCGACCTTAACTGGACATTTCTAGAGCTCATTATAGCAACATGCTTTAGTGTTCCCCAAACAACACAGTTTCAATAGGTAACAAGAATGAGAATGCCTTTTTCTTTAAAAAGGAACGAAATTGAAATCAATTACAAATTTTTTTAGACATCTCCATGCCAAAAAGAAATGAGGGCATCAAAGTTTTTTGACATTGAGAGAAACTAGTGCAAATTAAATAAATAGAACGACGCATTCCAAAACAAACAAATTTAATTAAAAACTGCATAATTTTTTTTTTCATTTGACGGATGAACTAAAAGGTAAAACTTAAAATAGTCTCAGTGAAAAATCGAATTCATTATTAAACGTATAATTAAAAAATTGCTTTTTATTCCCCTGCTTAATGAAACTATCTTGCTTTCGGCAAAGGCAGTTTTAAAGCATACTACAAAGCGGCTTAATTGTTACAAGTACTATTTTTTGTGAAAGAAATCTCTAATTTATTTTAGCAGATATCATTTGTATGAGCACATGCACTGAAATTTGACTGTTTTATTAAGCGAAGTAGCTTTGCATTTTCTCCGGTTTCCTAACTAAATTTTGTTAATAGTTGTATAAAATATTCCAAAAAATATATAGATATACCTCTTGATTTTTATAGAAGGATGTAGAGTTGAACACATTTTGTTTCATTCGCAAATTTAATGTCATACAAGGATTAAAACGAAATCGATAGAAATTAAAGGAACGAAAATGATGCAGAATAATGTCAATTCAATGCAGGAAGAAAATTATTTGGGCAATTTTTCTCCTTAGACACGCCAAGAAAGCAGCCAATTTAAAAAAATTATTTTAAGAACCACGAGACAAAAATGGAGGTCTAACAAAAGATTTCAACATCTGCAAAAAATAGAAATATTATCGCGATCTTTGCTTTTTTTTAAAGCAAATTAAAGTAATGTTTTGATAGCTCGAAAGGTTCAAGCTTTTATAGTAAAAATTTATTACAATCCTTACAACATTTATATTAAAAAAAAAAATCATGCAATGAATTGTAAACGAGAAAAAAAACGCCACAATACATTAAATGTATTACCTATTTTAAATCAATTGATCTTCACCAAATTATGCTTAATGTTAAAATTAATGAGAAATGCTTATGTCTTATTAATATTCTAATACAATGCATCCTTTTCTGATGTTTCTAATAAGTAACACTGACATAAAAATGGCAAGCTAGATTTCTTTTTTTTGCTTTTACTTTTAAGGTAAATTGTTTTAAAATTCTTCTGTTCTATCTGATACACAAACACATCATTCATAAAAGAAATTTTGAAATTCAAGAAAGCATGTAGTGGAGGGTTAGCTTGCATATAAACATGTGAAACGAAACAAATGACGAAACTTAGCATTCCTCAACTTCCATATCTTACCTGTCATAGAAAAAATACATTTTTCTGGCATCGGTAAACTACAATTGTTTATTCAAAGAGAGAGAAGAAAAAAGATGTGATGAAATATTCTATTCGTGGAATCGAACGATGCTCTCTTCATCACTTTTCCCACGCGCTAGATTCGATTTTCTTCCAAAAAAGTTATAAAATACGGCGATGCCAAAAGCGAAAACGAAAAAGATAAAAATAAAATCATTCGAACATCAACTGCAATTCTCGAGCGAAACTTTTTGCAAGTGGCAAAGGGAAGAAAACTCTTCAATAGATGGAGTTTTGGAGAAAAAGAAGCAGAAAAAAACGAACAAGAAAATGCTTATTCATAGACAGCTAAAGCGAACGAATCTTTTCAAGAAGGAGCCATTTTGTGATGGTGGGCCTCGTTCAAGACTGTGTGTGAGGATAACGATGATGACCGCCATCAAGACAACGACACTTTGCGGTCGTCCGAGAGAAAGCTTTGTGACATTTCCAACTTCTGGAATGTCGTTGCCACGAAGCAGAGAAAATTTCATGGGATCTCTTGCGCCATTTATTGGAATGGGTAAACACAAGAGAAGATTTCTTTGGACCAATCTGCTCCTTTGAAGTATCAGATGAAAGTTTTTTTTTCCTTTTGTACTATTATTGTTAAGAAAACCAGGACATCATATACTTTGAAAAAATCAATTTTTCAGTTTTAGTTCTAAAAAATAGCGCATATTTGTATGAATCTAAAAATGTATAATTCTTATATGTTTGTGGAT
The DNA here is from genome assembly GCA_019973955.1 of Trichonephila inaurata madagascariensis. NCBI lineage: Eukaryota > Metazoa > Arthropoda > Arachnida > Araneae > Nephilidae > Trichonephila > Trichonephila inaurata. The sequence goes on along the minus strand of BMAV01016818.1, from coordinate 102,412 downwards.
ATAATAGCTCTAAAGTATGAAAAATAAAAATGTAAACAAATGACCACATGCCCCTTTTGATATATATTAAATGTGTAGCTTCTTCTGAGATTTTTTTCGTTTGAATGAATAATAAATATATCTAAATGTGCATATAGTAAAAAAATAGGTTTTTACATATAATGTCTAATTTTTTAAAAAATAGATTTATATGTGCAAAAAGAAAAATTAAGATTCTCAAAATTTTAAGGTTTTATGATTATTTCCAAGAAATTGTGCAATTAATTCATTAAAAAACTGGTTCATTATGTTTGATACGTTGTTTTATATACATGTGTATAAAAGTTTTTGTATATTCAAGAAATATTTTTGTAAGAAATGGTACTTATATGAAAGTATTACAAGATCTCGAAAGTTATGTTCATGTTAACTAAAACAAAGGAACAAAAAACATATGAATTTGAAATTATTTTTGTAACTCTTGAAAATGAGTAAGGATTATATAATTAAGCATATAAAAATAGGCAAGCAAAGTACTATCCAGAGTGTATAATATGTGAAAACATTGTTTTGGTTTTTTTTTAGTTTTTTCACTTTTTCTCAGAAGCCAATTTTTTGCATTTAGATACATTTTAAAAAAAAACTATTGCACTATATGATTCCAGATTTTTTATATTTCTATAAGATATGCCTATGCATATAGTAAATCTAATTTTTTTTCTATTAAAATAGTGCCTAATTTTTTCAAAATGGTTTTATGTATAAAAAAAGCAGAAAAATAAAAATTTTCGAAACTTTAAAGTTTCATAATTTTTTTAGAAAAACTATACTAAAAAAATTTAACTAAAAAATAGGTTCACTACATTTTGTGTATTGTTTTATAAATATGTAACAAATGTTTTGCAGTAAAAAAAGATACATTTTTAAAAAATGGTACCTAAACATAAGTATATATTATGAGTTCTCAAAAATTATGTATTACTTAAATTAAGTAGGAAGAAAAACTTTTGAACTAAAAAGTTATTTTTATAGTTCTACAGAATAATTAAATTATGTTTATTAAGAACATAAGAAATCTAAGCTCTATTGGGAAATTTTTAAAGATATATGTCTCATAAACAAAGGGTCTTAATTTTGGCATTTTACTCTTTCGAGCATGTCCTGGTTCCCTTAGGCCCAGTAATTTTCAATACCTTTATTGACTTTATTGTACATCAGGATAGTTTCAGTAAAAGTATGTATGATTTTAGAAGCCACTTTTAATGTTTGAAAGAAAAAAATAAATAATTTGAAGTTATTTTTTTCCATTTTTGAAAAATGTTCGATGAATAAAATTAGCAAAATTCACCAACTCGTAAGAAAAGAAAATAATATTTTTTCAACCATAGACTTTCAAATAGTATTTATTTACAGAATTAGACCTAACTAAAGCTACATTTATTTATTATTGTAATGTTTTTAACGATATTACCGGGAACTGATGTTTTTCGAATTTGGTATCTTCATTGTATATTTTGTTTTTAATACAATGTGATGTAATAAAAATAGTAACACTTTATTGTAGGTATACTTTTTAAGAAAACTATTGCAATATTTTTTTCCAAATTTTTTTACTTCTATACAAAATACCTGTGCATATAGTGAGCATGTTTTTAGTCGAAGTAGTACATTGGTTTTTTAAAGAAACTATCGTAATATTCTACTAAAAAATAGGCTCACTATATTTTATGTATTATATTGTATATGTGCTAAAAATATTTTATATATTTAAGAGATGCTTTTTAAAAACATGGTACCTAAACATGAGCATGTATTATGAGATCTTAAAAATTGTGCCCAACTTAAATTAAACAGAAAAAAAAATTAAAACTAAAAAATTACTTTTGTATTTCTACAGAATGATTATAATTTCTTTATTAAGACACAGAAAATCTAAGCTTTATTGGAAATTTTTAAAGATATATGTTCCATAAGCAAATAGTCTTATTTTTGGAATTTTACTTGAGCATGTCCTGGTCCCCGTAAGTGCTTCGAGTCTCTTGTTTAAATACCTTATTAAATGTGTTGTGAATTAAACGCATCAAAATATCTTTAAATTATTATTTTTAAATGTAAAAAGCAAAAATAATTTAAGTTTGTTTTAGTATGTAGGTATTTGTAGTCAATGCTATATATATAAGACGCAATATATATAACATTTTTCATAAGTCAATACTTTGAATTGACCATTTTTGGATCCAATTTTTTATTTTTTGTTTGCCTATGTGATCAAAAGAAATGAATTCAAAAAATATCCATTAACTGAATTTTCAATAGAAATATTTCTGCGAATAATAAAATCTAAGCTTCCATTGTTATTCAAAGGACATCAAGTATAAATTATAAATTTTGGAACGGTTTCGGAAACATCTTCGCCATCAAATGGATTATTTAAATCAAAAATTTTCTGTAATTGTATTCTGACCTTGACGGAGATACATGCGGTGTCCTTCTCCTTTTATTAGCATTCATCTGTTTCTGGATAATCCGTTTTGTCTAGGAGCATATTAACAATACAAGAAATGAAGTATTGTTTTGCTTATCTTCAAATCCTGTGCTTGGGGAAACAACAAATGACCATAAACCGACCAAAATATACACGATTAAATATTCTGTTTCACGAATTAAAACAATGCTTTCCTGAACAGCATAACGGCGAACGGAAAGAATAATAATAAAAGAATCTTAACTCTAATTGGTTGTTGCGAGGCGATGAAAAAGAGTTGAGAGGTGACGTGGCTTCTTCCATTCTCATTACAGCGTTTGACGTTCTGTTGTCATTATTAAGGCTTAACGCTGACACAGACATAACAAATGCAGCGCATTGTTCTTTTTATGTTTTTCTTTGCTCTTTTTTCTGAAAAGAGCGGGAAAGAAGTAAAAAAGAAGCATGAAAGGTTCTTGTTGACAAGATAATTGCCGCTGTTAGTATCCCCGTGAATCAAGAAGGATGTTTGCTATTTTCTTGTGTAAAGAAGAAAAAAGATGTGTTTGGGAAACTTTGTTGTATGCTTTTTCGAGATTGTGTACTGGGTATAATTTCTACGCGTTGGAACCAAAATAAATGGAAAAAAAATAAGGTAATACTAAATTACATCTTTCGGTGTAATGGTCTTTTTGGTCTACTTTTTTTTTTTTGTTTTCTTTCGGGTCTTTTTCTTTATTCCTGCGCTTTTTTATTAGTATAAACGAACAAAAATTAGGATGCAGAAACCAAAAGAAATGTCAGCCTTTCATTTTTCATAAATCTATATACGTATATTTAAGAAAAAGACTCAAAATGTTGAAAAGAATAAATAAATAAATAAATAAAACTTTCGAATGATATAACACATTTTAGTCTTTTCTAAGTAAATGATTCGTTACTTTAAATAATAAATTTGTCTCAGAAATCTTTGCTTCTTATCTGGTATACTTGCTTAAATTGTTCTTGCCTGAGAAGAGAACAGTGTACACACACAAAATAACTGCTTTTCAAAACAACCCTCTTTACCGATTTGACTTTTTTACTCCTTTAAAAAATAGAACTTTGATGTAAAGAAAGGAATTTTAAAACAAATACAGTATAGCTATTTTTGCAAATTATATCTGTGTAAAGATTTATTTCCAAATACTTTTTTTTATTTCAAAATTAGCCATAAGGAATTGAACTCTTCAACATTTAATTGAGAGTAATGTTTTGATCCTGAGAACAAAACCTTCAAGAAAAACTCTTGAAGAGTTTCCGAATAAAGAAATTCGCATTACCTGAAATGTTTTTCCTGTTCGGCATTTATTTCTGTGGCAATTTTTATAACTTGAAAACCTTCATTCATTAATTTTGTTAAACAGAGGTTCTTTGACATGCCTTTCTCAGCAAATTGTTTTGGCCTTTTTAAATTTGAATACCATTTCAGAAGTATGAACTTCATTGGTTAATTGGTTGATTATTAAGTTGGATCTCTGGCCCTCAGTTGTTTCAGTAGCAACAAGAGGGCTATAGGCGATGGACATCACAGTTTTGACGTTCGGTCAAGTTACACAGAAAAGAGCAGTGGACACAAATAGAAAAAATGTAAAGTGAAAAAGAGATGTATTTAGAGAACGAAGAAGCAACAAATAATCAGTAAATAATTCATATAACATTATGAAAGAATCGTCACTTTTCTTATAGCTAGGTCCAAGCAATAAATTGCCAAATGTGGCGAGAGGAGAGAGAGTACGAAAACGAAAATTCAAGATTGACAAATAGATGCGTTTTCAAGTGAACTCCCTCTAGCAAGGCTTTTTCAGTAACCTTTGGCATATTGGCGATCTCACCAAAGCCGAGCTCGCCGACACCAAATGTAGATTCAAATGTCAACATTGACTGTGTAACTGTTTGTCACCAGTCAACACTTGCAACATTCTTAAAATTGTAATCGATTTGTCTTTTTATTTCGGTGGTTCAATGTTCGAAATATGGTGCTAATAATCAATTCGACATAGAATAAACTTTTTAATTAAAACTAGGATGCAACAAACAATGACACATATTTACCCTTAAGAAAAAAAATCTTCTAAGTCGAAAATCTAATGAAATCAATCGGTAAAAGTAACAGCTTTTTCTATATATTACATGTAATATAAGTACCAATTCGAATACTAACAGTCAACTGAACTATTCTCACACTGAGATTCATTACAAAAAGGATGCCAATTTTAGCAACTAAATTTATAATACCAAACGAGTAAATATCAGTAACTAAAATAAACAGTAAGAAAAATTAGACTTATAAATTAGTCGCGATAATAATAGGTAGTAGGCGAGTAATAAGTAGGCGATAATAATATGAAACAAGTAATGCAAAAAAAAAATTAAGTCAATTCCTACTTAGATCAACAAAGAAAACTTTTATTTTAGCTACTTTTTATTGAATAGTTACAATTAGTATAAATATGTATACTTATAGGACAGAATCACAACATTAAGTGGTCATTAATTTTTATTCATTATCATTAAGGCATAGTACTGTCATCCAAAATAATCGTGTTTATAAAATTTCAATTCAACTGAACGCTTTAAAACGGGAAAAAAAAAATCTTTTTAAGTTTTGACCCAAGTCGCTAAAAATGAGACCAAAGTGGGTGTATCTGTAATTCTTTAAATAATTAGTTTTAGTCAAATCATTTTAATTAATTATAGTTACATTATCGTATTGTCACCCCAAACAATAGTGTATATAAAATTTCAGCTCAAACGAGCGCTTTAAAATAAAAAAAAAAAACCTTTTGTAGTTTTGACACAAGCCGCCAAAAGGGTCATTAAGTCGCCAAAAAAAGATGCCAACGTGGCTGTACTTTAATTCTTAATTTGTAATTCAAAATAATTAGTTTTAATCAATTAATTTTTATTAATTATAATTAAATTACTGTATTGTCATCCAAAATAATCATGTATATAAAATTTCAGCTCAATGGAGCGCTTTAAAATGTATTTTATTAACGATTGAAAATTCCACCAACATAAATTAATAAATATATAGAGAGTGTGAGCTAATAGTAGGAATTGAAAAAAAAATAACATTTTCCAAAGTTAATAGATATTTTAAAAATAATTTCAAAGAATATATATTTCATATTTTATTTTGACTTATAATATACAAATCGAAATCAACTGCGTAGTTTCTTTTTTATTTAATCGAGATGGCGCGTAAAGTATCATAGTAGACAATCAAATAGTGCGAGTTATGTATTGCTGTTTTTAATTACTTTTGCCACAATTGATGCCAATAGCTGTTAATTTTGAAGAGATAAAAATTGTAACTTATCTATACCTTTAACTAAAGAACAAATAGCACTATATTTTCGAAAAAATAAGTAGAAGGCATATTTTTGTAAATTGCTGAATTAATCACGCAATGAAATTATATATTTTGGAAATGGTAACCAATAATTTAATACCAAGAGACTTCAGGGTTACTTATGAAAGAAAGAAAACAACTAAAAAATAATATCAGCTTAGTTCCTGCTGTTAATTCAAATGATTCGACTAATTTCTGAAGTATATATTTTCCGTTTCATATTAATCCTCCAAAAGACACTTCACTGTTTTTTCTATTTTAAATAAAAAAAGAGTTTAAAGTGTATTTTTCGTATTATTTTTCAAGGAAGCAGTCCCTTACATATTTTTTTAAATGAAATGTGCAAAAATCTTCTTTACTCTAAGTTTCTATCTCTTAAAAATATATAACGTCTGATAACACATTTCTCAGTCATGTTAAAGAGAAAGTGCCAAACAATCTCGTAGCATTGGAAGAGGAGAAAAAATGGCTAACCAGCACTGCTGGAGCTGCCAGAAGCTGAAATTAACAATTTTAACTAAGGTATTAACGAAATGGTACCTTTAGTTATCATTGAAAAGGTTTTTTTAAAATTTATTTAAGCAATAGAAAAAAGCATATGATGACAATTAATTGAAATACAAATCCAGTCTTAGGAAAATTAATTGTTTAAAAATTAAAGGAAGATGATTTATATACAAAACTCTGAAGAAAAATGATTTCAAAACGTTTCAATATATATTAATTGTACAGAAATACTCACCAGGATTTTTTCCCCGGAATTTTTGAATTTGTGAATGAATTAGTTAATTTTCCCCTAAAATAAAATGGGAAAATGGATTACGAGCTATGAATCGTGAAGAATAAATTAAGGTCACAAGCTCTGATAGTATTTTAGCCACCGTCAAATGACAAAGGAATTAATTTTCCAACTTTCACACCATCTTGGTTTAAGTCATAAACCAGAATGTCTCGTTCCATTAAAAAACCAATGAAATTGAAACTTTTCTGGATTATTTGGCCTGGGTTAAAAGGTAACTAAAAGTAATACAGACCACTCTATTTTGAGAACCCTCGCTCTCGAAGTATTAAATATTCTTTATCCTGAACCAAAGTGATTCCGAATCTTTACCGATGGATCCTTCCTGTCTGATAGTCCTAATGCAGTTGCCGGAGTTACCTCCGAATTTTTTTTTCTTTCTACGTTCCTGTGGGACGAGGTGCTGCGCTTGACAGTGAGATTGCTGTGATTCGTACAGCTCTCTCCTAGCTGCAGTGCCACTTGGGAAAATTTACTAGAGCTGTTATCCTCAGAGATTCCAGAGCTGCTCTGTTGGCTGTCATTTCTGATATAACAATCCCATAATACAGGACACATATTGGAGTATCGTCATGATCTTAAAAACCTGGCATTACTTGAGAAAACTATAGTCCTTCAGTGGGTTCCTGCCCGCTGTAGAATTCCAGGTAACGAGAAAGCTGAATTCATGGCTAAAAAAGGTGTTCTTGTCATGCAGAAAGCTTCTCGTCCAGTGTCCTTTTATTCCATTAAAAATCTTATTAAAAGATCTATTAGAGCCCGTGCTAAGGAAGACTTCTTCAATCGTGTTTCCCACAAGTCTTGGGTCAGTAAGTAAGTGAATATTAACGTCGCATTGCTCAGATACACGAGGGCTTTTGGCGACGAACCACGTAAATTTGAACCATGGTCAAGTGACGTGGACGACACCTGAGCTGGCACCCCTCTCTTAACTACCACACCACACCAACGGGAGGACGTTTCAGCTCTCGACAGATTCAACGTGCATCTCTGTCCTTCACGGCGGGTCTTAAGTGGTACTGAGCTCAAACTCGTGACAAAGCCAGCCACGATCCGATACCTATACCACTCGGCTACCGCGGCCACGTTACAAGTCTTGGAGGAATGCTATCTTGAATTTGTTTAATGGTTCAAGGCACTGAGTGGCCGCTGAATTCCGCCCAGCCACCGGGCATGACTGCCTGCGAAACCATCTGTATAGACTCAAAGTTGTTCCTTCCCCGATATTCACTCTGTGTAGCTCTGGAGACATCATGGATTCCGCACTTCTTCTACATTGTCCTGCCGACTGTCTCACCGATTGTTACTGGGAGGCTAGAAATATATTAGATTCATGAACTCTGCCTCAGCTTTTTTTGTTGTAATCCTTTTTTTCCCCTTTATACTTGTTCTCTGCTATAACTATTCATAATCTGCCATTAGAAAGAAAAACCTTCCACATCATGGGGAGACAGACCACAAGGCTTGTTTTCACTTGACAGTCTGCAGCCTCCAATAATCCATTCTGATGGGTCATCAAGAGTATCAAATCATTTGAGGCATTGGTGGTTCAGTGGTATATAAAGTTTCAATCGACGACAAATCACTAAAAGGTTACTTTAAGTTTGATAACAAATAGAATGCGTCTGCACGTACAGAAGATCTCTGATCAAAACGAAGAAAGTTTTTACAAGAAACACCCTCTATACTGAGTAGATTCTACCACATTAGACGAATTTTATTGGAATAAGGACGAGAATTCTGGATTTGAACATGGGTAAAACTGCTGTCTATGACCGGTAATCGTCGATGGATATTCCTGTTTTATATACGAGGCAATACCGTTTGATTCAAAAATAATGTAACCATTTTCAGAGTATCAAATTTTTATTGAATAAAGTTATTTACTTGAAATTTTCAATGTGGTTTCTTTTCATCGCGTACATTTTACATAAGCGTTTAGGCCATGCCAAAAGAGCTTTTTCGAACATTTTTGTGGGAATTTTTTTCAACTTCCCCTTTGATTGCTTTTTGAAGCCCTTGAAGTGCTCTTACTTTACATCTATTGAATTGTTTTCTTAAGTATCCCCATAAAAAATATTCGCAAGGAGCACAGCCGGGGGAGTAATAACAGCTATTTCTCAGAAGCAAGAAAATTAATTTTTTTGTCTTTCCGCCATTTTATAGTTGATTTTGCAGTATGATTTGATGCAGAATCTTGGCGAAAAAAAAGACTTTCTTTTTGATCATATGCTTCAAACCTTTCTTCTGATAGTATGTAGCATCAATTTTAGCCTTCAGTTCTACAAAAACGCTTTTGTTAAGCCTTGAGATGACATTTACATCCATACTGTAACACCAGACGGCTAACTTGTCATTTGCAAAACAGCTGCGTCTTTGCGACGTTTTTCGGGGGAAATATGTTGTATCTTCGTTTCGCCAGTTATAGATGACAGATGAAACAGTTCTTCATCCGAAGTTATCCATTTTTTGTATCTACCTTTGCCTAACATTAAATACAGTGGCTAAAAGCATTTTCTTCGTTTTTGTGTGGTCTTAATAGACATTTGATGGCAGACTGATTAATTTACTTTTTTATATCCAATTTTTTATCTGACAACAAATTGTTTATTGCAATACCTGTAGTTCATTTGCCAGAGCGATAAGTCTTTCTAGCTTCTTTTTTTCTTCTCCGTAAAGAATTTCCTTTCGTTCACATTTTTTCCTGGAGTTTTTGATCGCCAGCCAAATTTTATTTCTTTTCGAAGTTTAGATAGTATTACATTAGAAAAAAGATTTATTTTTTCTTCTGATTTTTAAATGCTTTATTTATAATAGAATTTGAACACCCATCTTTCAAAAGCCTTAAAATTTCGTTTCGGATTTGAGAATCTAACTTCACATCATAATTTACTCCTACTAATAAAAATGATTTGATTAGTAGCTCAAAGGTTTCATTTTAAAAATAAAAAGATAGTAAAAATATTGAAATTCACCATAAATAGTTATATGCTTTTAAAATTGGACACACTAATTTTAAATCACCGGTATGAGGTCGAATTTCATTATATAATTATTAGGATCAATGCAAAAAAATTTACGGGCTAATTGATGAGACACAGTAATATAAAACGATATGAGCCATTTAATTTCAAAACATGCCGTATCTTTCCTTCCCCAGTGACTCGAGAGACCACGGTGGGACTTGGCCCTCTCACATGCCGTATCACATTAACTAATTTTTTCTGGAAACACAATAATATTTAATAAATGCCAGACCATTTCAAAGAAAGCAATGTTTTTTTGTTTAAAGTATGTAAATCTGTGTACAAGCTAAGTTTGTGACTATACACTTTGGCTTTTTTCACCCTTTTTGTTCATATTAAGGTTAGGAAAATGCCTTCAAAACAATCAAATAATAACCTGAAGTCAAGGTTTTTGAAATGAGAAAAAAGTACGCGAAATATATCCGAAAGCAACAGAAACTGTAACAGAGAACTGACGCTAAATCCTAAAACACTCCAAACTGTTAATAAAAATAAAAATAAAGAAGCATTGGGAGAGTTATTAGAAACGCGAATGTTTTATATTAAGGTATCCGACTACGTTCGCAACCGTGATTTTAAAGAAGCGTATAAATGGATAATTTTCATATCTAGCGTCACTTAGATTAGAATACATGTATACAATTGTTTTAAGGACATTTTAACAAAATAAAATTATTTAAATACAATATTTTGGCAAAAAGTTAACTTAGAATAATCTTTTTTCAAAATGTTCTCCTTTTGTGAAAAATACTTTTATTATAATAATATTTTGCCTGTATATAGCTCAGACCTCTCTACAGAGGCTTAACTAGAATTTTTGAAAAATTCACATTATTTTCAGGGTTACCTCCAATTGAAATAATTATTGGCGTTTGTTTCTTAAAATTGCTCCCCTCTGTTGTCGTAAAATATGGATAAACCCACTTCTAAGTTATATATTTCAAAAACTCTAGTTGAGCCTCTGTAGAAAGGTCTGAGCTATATACAGGCAAAATATTATTATAATAGAAGCATTTTTCACAAAAGGAGAACATTTTGAAAAAAGATTATTCTAAGTTCATTTTTTGCCAAAATATTGTATTTAAATAAATTTTTTTTGTCAAAATGTCCTTAAAACAATTATATACATTATTCTAATCTAAGTGACACTAAATACCATGAAAATTATCCATTTATGCCCTTTTGCAAAATCACGGTTCCGAACTTGTCGGATACCTTAAGTGGAAATTTTACGAGCTATTTGTTTACATTTCGATATTATCCCCTCCTCCGCCACAGCTGATGAGCAAAATACTAAATTGAGGAAGAATATAAGCAAACTGAAGGTCAGATTACTCTAACTATGTTCAGTTACAAAATAATGGACATAGGGTGCCATTTAGTGGTCATTAAAAAACGTTTCAGCTGAAAAGTGATACATGCATCGCCCGCCCATGAGGTGCGTCCGTGATGAATGCATATTTGCACTGCCCGTCACGAAGGGGTTAATAACCTAGCCACCCGCCTAACGAGAGCATCTTGAGCTACACCCATCCACCCCCAAATTATGTGATTTCCCTGTTGTGTATAAATATCGAGATTTCTGGAATCTCTCTCTCTCTCTTCTGTCTTTGTCTGCCTTCAACATATAGTCTGTTGCAGTTGGCGTGTGTGTATTTTTGTTATGTGTGTTTTCTTTGTGATGCTGTCAATATATGTTTGTGTGTCTCTACATGTTCAATGCAATAAACTGGATTACTAACTTACAAGTCTGCCTCATCAATCCCATCAGTATGTAACATCCCCATCATAGAAAATGTATCTAACATACAGTAATCACTTCCAATGGCTACGCCCTATCCTTTCGTTCTTACAGTATAATCGTCCACCAGTAGCGCACACAGGAATTTTTCAAGGGGGGTCCGGGGTTGAAAGTCCAACAATCTTGTATCATGCTCCTTTTGATTTCGTCGATTTTCGGGAACAAAACACAGTAAAAAACTAATTATTGAATAAATAATTAGCATTAATTAATAAAATTAATCATTAATAACAAATAGTTAGTTAAATTTTAAGTACTAAAACTTAGAATTATAATCAATCGGAAAAAAAATCAAGGGCTTTGGGGGCGTCGGACCCCAGGACTTTTTCCCTTTGTGTGCGCCACTGTCGTCCACTCGTCACGACAAATCATACACCACTATAAGTTTTATTATATATATGTAAGGATAATTAAATTAGATTAAAAATTAAATTCCTATCCCCACTTAACTCATATTTTCATTTCATCTTCAAGTATCAAACTAATCACCCATTTATTTCTTCCGAACGTATGGCCTAGACAATAAACATGTCTAATTCCAGATCGTTATATTTAATAGCCCTATATGTCAGCATTAACATTCAAGTACAATCATAAAATCCGCGATACTTACCCCATCGGTGTTTTCAGTGCTAACCCACTTAAAACACACCGTGGCGTGTTTTTTCCTCCCTGCTCTTAGCGTCAGAAGAGATGTACTAATTCTAGAATAAAGACCTTTTTAAAAACTAAGTCTGATTCTGGCTCAAAACATGTCATATATGTATATATTTATATAAAATCTTGCTCAAATTTTCTTCCCAACTGGACAAGCATTCCTCGACTTTCTATTTTTGTAACTATTTGAACTCCCTGGGCAGCCAATAGGAGTCATTTTCCTCGCCACTCAGCATCTAATCAGAGAGCAGCCACCTAGCTCTCTCCCAAGCAAAAATCACAGCTTCCAGAACATCAGGAAGAAGCCAAGATAAGCTTCATCCCCCGGACCAGTCCTCTCCACCAATAGTCACGAAGTATTTTCCAGAAAGAAAAACCCCCACTATCGTCGCTTCCCCATCATAGACTCTCATATATGGGATGGAGGGCTGATTTCAGCCCATATGCCCAAAGACACGACGTAAAGCATAAAGCTCAAATTTTTTTTCAATCGTTAATAAAAAAACTTTGTATTCATCCACTCAAGTTCAAATACATTTTTTTAAAACTTGTAGTGAATGACACCTGATGTTAATACAGTTATTGCAAATATCAATTTATTAATTCTTTTTTTAATTAATGGATAAATAGTAACAAACAAAAATAATAGTCCAACAGCATATATAGAAAGAAAGATGGTTCATTGTGTCCCGTAGTGCAATGGACAGCGCGTTGGACTTCTTTTCCAAATGTTGTGGATTCGAATCCTTCCTGGGGTGGCCTAATTTCTGAGAATGTGATTTGTGATTGAATAAATAGTGACAAACAAAATTAATAGTGCAACATCATATATATAGAAAAAAAAATGGAAAATCGCTTTCTGTGTTACAACTTAACATTGTGATTCGGTCATATTGTTACGAATTTTGTGTAAAATAGTGTAAATAATTTGTATTTGGATGTGTAATGCTTTTATATATCTCATTCTAAATTAGATTTAATTTACTTTATAAAATTGTAATATTCACAAGCAATGCTGTCCCTTACGTTTAATGGTGATTCAAGGGGAACTTGGCGAAATCTTTGCGATAGAGCTAAGTTGACGTCATTTTTGCCGATTATCTTGGCGACCATTTTTGGCGATTTCGTGACCCTCTGGATTCTTCTAGGAATTAGTAGAGAAATTCACTAATTTCAAGATCTATGACGCAAACGGGTCTTTCTTTATATAATCTGCGAGGGATTTAAAATAGAGAGAAATGCTCGCCGAAAGTCAGTCAGTCTGGTTTTGACTAATGATCAGTTAGTATTGCTTTGACTATTGAAGCGATTAGTGATTGTTTCGGCTGTTGAACGAGTGATTTCTTGTGAATAATCTTTTATATACGTGTATTTTAGACACCTATAATTGTGTCTGAGTGCTGTTGAAGGTGTGAAGACCTTCTGAGATTTATTTTGTGAATATTTCTGCTGAATCCTGTATTGAAAGGATTGGATTTTCTACAATAAATTCTCATTGCTCTTAAAGAACTGTCTCGTTCTTTGCGACTGATTTGCATAAAATCCTCGAACCCCGGATCTACGTAACAATATGTATATACATATTTATATTAATTGTAATTATTTAATAAATAATAACTGAAATAAAAAATTTCTTTGTTGACCTAAGTAGGAATTGACTTAAATTTATATATATATATACATATATATATATATATATATATATATATATATATTGCTTGCTTCCTATTGGACTTCGAAACCTTTAAGGGAATTATGAATAACTCTGCATTATTTACTGTTAAATTTATATATTAATTTCTACGAAATTTCACTCAATGAACAAAATTCTAGTGTAAGCTTTTCTGAGAATAGAGTTATTGAACTAAGAGGAGATGTTGCTAAACATTTTTTGGAATTGTCTTTGGATCACTTGCATTAAAAATTAAGAGCAAATAAAAAAATAGAGAAATATTCAGTTAAATTAATACAAAGGGTCATCCCTTAGTTCCAGAAACGTTAAAATTAAGTTAGATTTAGGAATTTTAAACTTCAATAAAAATAATTTATTTCTTAACCATTTTATTAGTTTATCATTAAAGTTTTTAATTTTAATCCGTACATTTCTTTTTGAATTAAAAGTAATTACATGGTTCAGAAATATTTTCGTAATAAAAACTACGAATCTCTAAATTTTCCAATTTTCAACTGAACAACCGAGTGTCTGTGTTTAATATATACGACTATAATTTTCTTTTAGGTAGCATATTTTTATGCCTCGTGAAGGTAGTGAATTTCATTTTGATAAATCATGCAAAAATAAAATTAATGAAACTGACTTTTTAAAAAATAATACCGAAAAAAAATGGAATTTTGTTTTTAAAATGAAAATAATTTTTCAAAATAATACAAAAACCGCACATAAAATTTTGACTCCCATAACTTCATCAAATTTATGGCCCCTTTCCCAAAAAATTTTTTGAAAACTTGGGAAAGATTCTTTTTTTTCTATATTTTCTTGAAAGAACCAATGAGTATAACTTATTTTTTTATTAAATATTTTTCTTTTAGATAATTTAAATTTTTCAGATAAATTAGACTTGACAAACTAATCAAAAAGACTTGAAGAGATGACTTAAATAGAGAGTTCAACAGAATAAAACTCAATGATTAAATTTTTCTATTTGTTGTTTTTTTGAAAGAAAATCGATACGCGAAAATTAATATTCTTTTTTCTCCTTCCCCCTTGTTTCAGAATCTTATGTTCATCTAAAGCAGAACTTCAAATCCGAAGGTTAAAAATCAATATTTAATTAACTGGAAAGGGAAATTTTTTTATTTGCTAACATTTGAATTAGAAAGATATGTAATCGTTCCCTTGCCTGCATTTTCGGCACTTTGCTAAATTGGGTTCATGTGCAAGCATCTATTTCCTTTTTCTCATTTGAAGTAATTTCGATAACCCTAAGAGGTGTTGATTTGCTTTCGTATAAAATCAAACGGAGTGTAAAATATATCAGATTTTCACAAGATCAAAAACACTTTATAGATTTTAAAAAAATCTTCTATACAAATATTGAGTATAATCAACAATCAAATCGGAAAATAAATGATTCTCTTCGAGTAGAAACAAAATTCATAAATCAAGTAGATTTACACTGCCTTAATAAATTAAAATTATTTGAGAATTGTCAACACATTCTGAATATGTTAACAAATTTTCCTATTGAAAGATTTCAGATGGAAACAGTAGGTTCGAAGATAGTAAACAGTAGTATATACATAGAAATTAATGAGAATAAGACCAAATCCATGCCTTGCAGCACTAAATCATGTTTTAACAGTTCCCACTTTAAAATCGAATCTTGAAGTTGTTGACAGTTTCACTTATTTAGGTACTGAAATTAACAACAGAAACGATTGTACTACTGAAATTCAAAAGAGAATTATCATGGTTAATAGATGTCTTAATGGAATACGAAAAGATTTGAAATCAAATTTAATCAAAAGACTATATTTCTATTGTATAAAAGTCTTTCAATATCAGTATTAACTTATGCATGTGAAATTTGATCCATGTCTGGAATAGACGAGAACATGATTAATATCTTCGCGCGAAAGGAAGATTTTAAGATTTATTTTTGTAGGAGTTCAATAAAATGGTACGTGGCAAAGAAGATCAAATTTAGAATATTATTCATATGTAGAATCTGACATCGTTAACTATATATAAGTACAACGAATTAAATGGGCAGGCCACATTGTCAGAATGGACGAAGACCGCACCACTAAAAAAGTCTTCAATGCCCAATCATTTCGCACTCGGAGAAAAAGGGGGGAAAAATAAAATGTTAGGCCTGAAAAAATTTGAAAAAATTTTGAAAACTAAAAAATTGGGCTAGCCGGAAAAACTTTGTTATTTTTTGTCCCCTCCTTCCCCAAGGGAAGGGGAAAGAAACCAAACTAAAAGGGGTTTGGGCTTTTTCACGATGATCACACCCTCTATTTCCACCCCACAATTTAGGCATGGGAAATGGAGGGAGGAAAATATTCCGCCCCTGCCCGGGTTTCTTTTTTGTCCCTCCACAAGCTTTCAGACCCACTGATTTAACGAGCACGTACCCGGTCTACTGGGGGGTATTTGGTATCCCGGGATCGAACCCAAGCCCTCGGTCGATGCTCTAACCTCAAGGCTACCCACGGCTCCCCCTTGGAGACCAATGCCCCCCCTGGTGGAGAAGCCGATCTCTTCCCCCATTTTCTAACAGATCCCAGCCCATTGCCGACAGACGTTTGGAAAAAACCAGGCATTTCCCTTGCCGGGGAAGGAAATTTTGTAACTGGGGGTTTAGTTTTGGGACCTTTTTTTTCCCAGCTGACCGGACTGTCAAAAGAGGCGC
Source organism: Trichonephila inaurata madagascariensis (assembly GCA_019973955.1). Classification (NCBI taxonomy): domain Eukaryota; kingdom Metazoa; phylum Arthropoda; class Arachnida; order Araneae; family Nephilidae; genus Trichonephila; species Trichonephila inaurata. The sequence goes on along the minus strand of BMAV01016818.1, from coordinate 85,910 downwards.
CTTAACATTGTGTAATTTTCCCACAACTCGGTGATGATGGCGCGTCTGAGAACGTACAAAGGTGCACCCAGCCTCGGCGTTTCTTGGACTAGTGAACAGGAAACGAGACCTATTTGGCGCGGCAGAAGGGTAAGAAATCAAGGGAGCCGAGACCGGAAGGCGGCAGAAGAACAAGAGGGATTGAGACCGACAAAGAGATGAGAGATGGATGACTAGGAGAAATAAGATGATATAAAAAGGGCAGAGAGTCCGGACAAAGAAATGGATTTTTTGGGAAAGGGAGCCGTTTGGAAGTCCCTGAGCGATAGGAAAAGCGATAACGAGCCGCGAGTACAGCGGTCTCCTGGCGGAAGATCGGGGAACGGGGAGAGTGCGAAAGAGACTCGAAATATTAAACCCTTTTGCTATTGGTTTTAAAGAATATACCATTTTATTTTATTTTGATGATTTTCATTCTGAAATAAATAGTTATCCAAGAGCTGTGGGAAATCAGTACACTGGGCTGTCGAGCCACTGAGGAAGGAAGTGTATACATAAAGGGTGTCCCGAAACTCGACGTCAAGCGAACACGGAGTGAAAGAGAAAATCATATTAGTTCTGGGAAAAAAAATTCCGTATTATTTGCTTAAGTGATAACTAGCGTACTTTTAAAAATTCTCAGAATTGACACCCTCCATCACCTCATTAGATACTGCAACCCCAAATTGCACAATTTTACAGTTCTATCACTAACATCATCTTACATAATCGAGTTCTTAATTAGAATCACCAATCAGACAAAAGGACTTTGCAGGTTTAGTTATAATAAACGCAATTTTTTTAAGAACTTGTTTGAGAAAATTAAGTCACCTCACTTTGACTCTCCATGACAGGAAAAACGTTACAAATTACCCTCGGCAAAATTTTTCAAAAAATGTATAATTTAATTAAGATTTCAAAATTGTACAGCACTTGCTACTTTTCAATCTACAACAATAATTGTCAATTTTTTTTTATTTGTAAAAAAAAAATCTTCATTCTAAAACTGAATACCAAAACAATATTTGTGTGCACTCGAAGATTCTGAGAAATGGAACAAGGAGAACTGGAGCGGTGATGAAAAAAAATAATTAAAACAGAGATAAAGCGAGATACATAGGAATGTGCTACAATAACAACGAGGGTGCAATTGCACACACAGAACGGTAATAATCTCTTGGCATTGAAATCTATCCGTCTCACTCATATCGTACAGTTCTCGAGATAAACATTGAAGCCTCATAACTGTCGTATAAAAATTCTGAATAATTTATCACATGTTTCCATTCTTTCTTGAATTTCTGGTTACGTATAAAGAACCAAAATGAATCAATGAGCTAATATAAAATTGCTTTACTTCTGTAAGAGTTTTCCTTTTAGGTATCCGACTACATTCGTGATTTTAAACAGGCGCATAAATGGATCATTTTCATGATATTTAGGGTCACTTAGATTAGAATACATGTATAAAATTGTTTTAAGGACATTTTGACAAAAAAAAAAAATTTATATTTAAATACAATATTTCTGCAAAAAATGAATTTAGAATAACCTTTTTTCAAACATTCACATTATTTTCAGAGTTACAACCATTTGAAATAATGATCGGCGCTTTTTTCTTAAAATTTCTCCCCTCCATTGTCGTAAAACATGGATAAATCCCACTTCTAAGTTATATATTTAAAAAATTCTAGTTGAGCCTCTGTACAGAGGTCTGAGCTTTATACAGGCAAAACATTATTATAATAGAAGCATTTTTCACAAAAAGAGAATATTTTGAAAATGGGTCATTCTATGTTCATTTTTTGCCAAAATAGTGCACTTAAATAATTTTTTATTGTAATACTATTCTTAAAACAATTTTATATACATTTTTTAATCTAAGTGACACTAAATATCATAAATAGTATCCATTTATACGCTTTTGCAAAATCACGGTTCCGAACGTAGTCGGATACCTTAATCCGATACCAATTATAAGGGAAATTTTTACTGTTATACCTCTTTTCTGTGAAAATTTATTTTATTACAGGTGAGTGAGTGAATATTAACATCGAACTGTTCAGCTACACGAGGGCTTTTGGCGATGGATCTCGTCATTTTGAACCATGATCAATTGACGAGGACGACACCTGAGCTGTCATCCCCCTCTTCTACCTACCACACCACACCAATGGGAGGATGTTAGAGCTCTCGACAGATTTAACGTACATCGCCCCCCCTACAAGGCGGGTCTTCAGCAGCACTAGGGTTGAACTCACGACACGCCGGCCAGGAGTCCGTTACCTTGGCCAATAGGCTATCACGGTCCATTTTATTATAGGTGAAAGCAGGCATTTGAAAAAGAGTCAGGTGCAATCTATTAGTAGCTAAGACAATAGGTTTTAATTTTTTTCCCAAATAGGCTGTGTATTGGCAACTTGGCCTTTTCAAACACGGCAAGTCCCCAAATGTGAAAGCGATTTCATGGTGGCACAATCTAGTGGCGGCTCTCGCTAACAAATTTTGATTAATTTTAATTCAAGCTGTTGCCGAATGCTAAATATTGCGGTTATTTAATTTTGCCGAGAGTACCAGAGTCAAATTGATACTCAAGGGTTCTTTAACAGGCCACATAATTATATGATATACGTGCCAACGGGTTTTGAAAGGTTAAAAAGCAGATGATTTTTTGGACAATAATATTATTTAGCAAACAATATTTATTAAAAAAAATTATATTATTCTCTCAAAATATATTGTGTTGCGGTCACCTGGAGGAGGAATTATATCCAGACCTTCAACTTCCATTACTTTAACCATCCAATTACAGAACCTCAGAAGACTTTCATCAATCAATTGTCCAATCATTTATGCCCTCTACCTACCTGTATCACCAATCGAGCCGTTTCAAGTAGTAGAAACATTTCTATTTGTTACGACGTTGTAGCTCAGAGCAAAACAAATATTAATAAAAACATATATCACTGCCGGGGAGAAACAAAACAGAAGCCTGTACAAATCTCCTTTTTTCGCGATCAGTATTTTCCTACAGCTTTGTTTGACATCCCCCTATGGATGACTCGACGCAGAACGGTTTCCTTCTCCGTTGACGATGACGAAACTGTTGCAAATGTCATAACCGGGCCTTACCAAGATCGATTCGAATGTCCATTTAAAGGAATCGAGTGGGAAACAAAGATGGGGGCGGAGGGGAATCGGCAAATGGAATGTTTGGGATGGAAGGGGAAATATTGTCTGGGAAGAACGTTTCGTCTTCGTCATTCTGCCAGATTTGTCATTTGACGAAGAAAGGCATACGACGTAACATTTTTCTGCGAGGCGAGCGGTGGTCATGTGTCTGAGAAGTAGAATTCTTGCAAATTGTTTTGAGTTATAGAAGTTCTGCAATAATTCACTAAAACCGTCCTGTTGTTTCTGAGTTCACCTGTTTTCGTGTAAACACCCATAAATATAACTGGAGATTGATTTCGGTGAGGGGGCACTGTGCTGAAGTTTCTGGGTTCCAAAATTCAATAAGTGAAAGTTTAATTAAACAAGTAATATAATTTCTTTAAAAAAAATTCAATCCCTACTTAAGTCAACAAATAAAATTTTCATTTTAGTTACTTTTTATTAAATAGTTACAATTAATATAAATATGTACATACATAGGACAGAATCGCACTATTAAGTGACAAAATAGAAATCGATTTTCCTTGCAATTTTCCCCATTTTCCTTTCTATGTATGTTGTTGGACAATTATTTTTTGTTTGTTACTATTTATTCATTCATTAAATTTAATTATTCCAATAAAATAGCATAGTAAAAATAAATCACATTCTCAGAATTTAGGCCATCACAGGGGGGATTTGAACCCTTTACCTTACAGGGACACAACGCGCGATTTTCCTTTTTGTATATGATGTACTATTATTTTTGTTTGTTACTATTTATTCATAAATTAAATAGAATTAATTAATTAATATATAAAAACTGTATTAACATCAAGTATCCTCCACTGAAGTTTAAAAAAAATTATTTGAACTGAGGGATGAATATATATATATATATAGGCTTATTCTCTACAAACAAGAGATAACATCAAAACAATCACATTCGAAAAACACATAGATAGTAGGAAAATCACACAATGAAGGACATAAGAGTAACCTAGATTAAAAATTATAAAATGGATGCTGCAGTGTTATAAACATTACTGACTTAGGACAGCTAATATATAAAATAATTTATATAAAAGTGGGGTTGAACATGTTTTTTGGCCAGCCAACCTTCCCCCTTTATGTAAATAACACTGAGAAAAAACCAATAGAAAATAATGGATAGGAATATCTAAATCCATTACAAGATAGAGGTAACTTACCTAAAATTGCAAAGCCCGCGCTAAATCTGAGTGCAATAAATAAGTTATTGCCAGATTCTGGACCCTAATGCAGGTTTAAATCAAGTGAAGGGCTGAAATGTAGCACTTACAAAAGTATAAAAAGAATGAAAATAAAAATTAATAAGAGTTGTAAATTATAGCATAACTTTACTAACACTAGAGTAAATATGAATAAAATAATAATGAGAGTAATTTTATCTAATATTAGATTATGGAGATAACTATAACTATGAAATATTTATTTTTATAGTAATAAATTATTATCAATCTCAGAATTTTTAATCCTAACTATTTTGAATAGCTTTATTCATATAACTATTAATAAAATTAATTGGGTATTTCTGATTTAAGCAATATTTAGTAAAATGTTTATAGTTATTTATGTCTGATTTTTTTGACACCAGAAATTTATTACGTTGTATATAATTAATAACGATATTTCTGAATATAGAAACATGTACATTACTCTCCCAATGAGGAACTTTTATAATATTGAAATTAAATTCTTCTCTCTCTCTCTCTCTCTATATATATATATAGATAGGAGAGTGTTGTGAACTATATATATATATAGTAGGAATTCAATAAAACAGGACATTGATTTCAGTGAGGGGGCATTGTTCTGAAGTTTCTAGATTCCAAAATTCCTTAAATGAGAAGAATAATTGAAAAATAATATTTTAGTTGAAGCAACAGATACTTTAGATATAGAAGAAGACACTTCTTAAGAATGAACAGAAAGGTATTAAGGTATCGGATCATGTTCGGAACTGAGATTTTGCAAAACCGTAGAAGCGAATATCTTTTTAATATTTTGTGTCACTGAGATTAGAATACACGTATAGAATTGCTTTAAGGATATTATTACAATGAAAAAAAGTATTTAAATGCATTTTTTTGGCAAAAAAAAAAAAAAAAAACACTGAATTACCTATTTCCAAAACATTATTCTGTCATGAGAAAACGCTTCTATAATAATAATATTGTTGCGAATTTTGTGTAAATAGTGTATATAATTTGTATTTGAGTGTTTAATGCATTTATATTACTCTATGTTATATTTATTTCATGTTAAAATTGTTATACTCATAAGCAATGCCGCCTCTTACGTTATAATGGCGATTCAATGAGAACTTGGCGAAATTTTGGCGGTAGAGCCAAGTTGGCATCATTTTTAGCGACCAAGTTGGCGAGTTCGAAACCCTCTGGAATCTTCTAGAAAGTATTGGATCTCTTCACTAGTGTCACGTTCAATGACACGAGCGTTTATATTTCTGGAAGTTTCTGTCGCGCCTATAAATAAGATGCTCGCCGGTACGGCGATGAGTCTGGATTAAAACAGCGAGAAGTGAGGATTGTTTTGACTAGCGATTAGCTCGGCTGTGCTTGTGAATAATCTTTACATGCGTATTTTAAACACTGATTATTGTGTTTGATTGCTGTTGAAGGTGTGAAGACCTTCGGATATTTACTCTGTGAATATTGCTGCTGAATCCTGTATTTAAAGGATTGGTCTTTTGATCATAAATTCGCATCGCTCTTAAAGAACTGTTTATTTTCTTTGTGATTGTTTCGCATAAAACTTCCGAACCCTCGTATCTACGTAACAATATTTTGCCTATATAATCTCAGACCTCTATACAGAGTCTGAAATAGGATTTTAAAAATATACAGCTTAGAAGTGGACTTATTCGTATTTTAGTACATCATAGTCGAGAAATTTTTACAAAAATCATTGATTATTATTTCAATTGGTACTAACTCTAAAAATAATGTGAATTTTTCCAAAGCACTAGTTCAAGCTCTCTGATGAAGTCTTAGCTATATATAAGGAAAATATTATTATTATAGAAGCATTTTTACATAAAGGAGAATCTTTGAAAATGGGAATTTCTATGTTAATTTTTTGTCAAAATATTGCATTTAAATAATTTTTTACTCTAATAATATCTTAAAACAATTTTATACTTGTATTCTAATCCGTATGGTACTAAATATTTTTTAAAAAAATAATCGTTTGTACGCTTTTGAAAGATCACGGTTCCGACCAGAGTCAGATACCTTAAGGTATCCGACTACGTTCGGAACCGTGATTTTGCAAAAGCGCGCAAATGGATAATATTTATCATATTAAGTGTCACTTAGATTAGAATACATGTATACAATTGTTTTAAGGACATTATGACAAAAAATTATTTAAGTACAATATTTTGGCAAAAAATTAACTTAGAATAACCTTTTTTTCAAATGTTCTCCTTTTGTAAAAAATGCTTCTATTGTATTAATATTTTGTCTGTATTCAGCTCAGACCTCTTTACAGAGGCTCAACTAGAATTTTTGAAATGCATAACTCGGAAGTCGGTTTATCCATATTTTACGAAAACAGAAGGGAGAAATTTTAAGAAAATACGCCGATAATTATTTCAAATGGTTGTAACTCTGAAAATAATGTGAATTTTTCAAAAATCATAGTTGAGCCTCTGTACAGAGGTCTGAGCTGTAGACAGGCGAAATATTATTATTTTAGAAGCATTTTTCACAAAAGGAGAACATTTTGAAAAAAGGTTATTCTAAGTAAATTTTTTGCCGAAATATAGTATTTAAATAACTGTTTTCGCCAAAAAATGTCCTTAAAACAATTGTATACATGTATTCTAATCTAAGTGACACTAAATATAATGAAAATTATCCTATTATGCGCTTTCTTAAAATCATGGTTCCGAACGTAGTCGGATACCTTAAATATAAACTGTCAAATCAATATTGACACAACAATGATAAAACATTCTTATTCTTATAACTTATTTCAATTTATTGTGTTGTGTGTGTGTGTACATTGCAATAATAAACTACAGTATTTTCTCATATATATTTTAAGTTATTTGTATAGTTTTGTGCAATAAAAATAAAGTATTTTTGAACAAATGGAAACAACTACCTGATAGAACCACACATTAATCCAAAAAATTACACATTCTTATGTATTTTTCTTACGATTTTTATTTATTTTACGTCTAAGCGAACTAAAATAAACAGGTACATGCAAATATTCTACTTTTAGCAACTTTATAGTCCTGTAAGTGTTAAATAAAACTATTTTTACATCCTGCTAAAATGAGTTTGAAAAATAATGAAAAAGTCTAAGATTATGCTAGGATTCTGAAACTCACAGCTTTTTTTTCCAACTAAAAAATGAGATAGTTACTATGACAACCAATGAATTAAAACTTTGTCACACGATTTGACGTTGCTTTAAGCTTTCAATCGAAAAAGTTTCTGATAAGTCGATATCTTAATGCCCTCGTTCTTGCCTCCAGCAGCAAAAACATTTTCCATTTACTCCTTATTTTGTTCAAAAAATAATTTTTTTCTATTATTTGATGCGCAATTTTCTTTTAAAATGAGTTTCAAATAAATAAATAAATAGGCACAAATAATTTTTGCTTTTATTTTTGCCTATTTTTATCTATATTTTACGTATTTTCTAAGAAAGTAAACACCACTGACCCCAATAATGCAACTAACAATATCGGTTTAGTTGAAAAGTGACTTTTTTTTATACTCATATTCCTTATTTTTGAACTGATGCTCTTATAAAAATGAATGTCAAAAGCAATGTGCTCTATAATTTTAGAGCAGTTTTTTACGTTTGGATGAATTGAATTATAAATTGTCATTTGATGCTTTTTATAATATTAACTTGCTTTATGGGAATTTTAATTGTTAAGTTCAAATGTTCTTGAGCATTTTATACTCTAAACATTTCTTGGAAAATGATGTAGTTATTGAAATATCCCGTATTCTATAATCTTAGAAGTATTAATTGGGTATTTTTGGTTCTATTAAGTGCTGTTTAATTAAAAAAAATACCCAATTAGTTTTATTAATAGTTATCTGTATAAGGAAATTCTAAATTATGCGGATTAATTTCTCTTATTTTTAAGTTAATAGCTATTATTAAAGAATGCACAGTAAATATTTATATTTCCAAGTATTGTTTATATTTAATGGTGCTTGCGTATTATCGCAACAATCTCCAAATCTATTAATAATTCGCCAAGTTGGCAACTCCGACTTCCTATGTGTCATACGCGCTGAATTGGTAACCATGTGCTTCGTTTCATATAATGTCGCCAATAGGGTGCAATAATACGTAAGTACCTATTTAATTACCTACATATTCAATTAATAGATGAAATAACAGTAGCTTTTTTAAAAATAATATATATTTCAATAATTTTTTGTTTTTAATCTTGGAATTAAAAGCATAGAAAAAACAAAAATATTCATAGTATTACTCCTATAATTTTATATTTAACTTAATTTATTTGGTTCATAATTACTTTAACAAAAATAATTTTATTCTTATTGCTATGCTGCAATTTTTTCTGCATATTATAGCTTTGAATCAGTCTTTGGATCTTGAATCTAGCAATAACTTGCTCATTGTCCATTGATTCATCGGGATTTAAGCATTTTTGGAAGCATCTTTATTTAAGATACCTTTTCTTTAAAAAAAAATTTAAAACATCTATCCATTTTTTCCCCAATAGAATTTCATTCAGTATTATAAACAAAAAGGAGGAAGGTTGGTTAGTTACAAAACTAATTAAAGCCTTTATTTATACATAAAAAAAACTGTCCTCACACTCAGCATTGCTTATAAAATGGCACAGCATCCTGTAACGAACTCTAGATCCGTTCTGAAACTCTAGGTGGTAACGCGGACTGATCCGAAGCACTGCGCATGCGTGAGTGCCACGCCAGCGGCAGACAGTGATTACTTCTCAACGAGAGTGATCGATTTTTAGTGCTCCGCCAGTGAGCGTAGTGTGGAGACTGGGATTCAGTCATTACCTCTCGACGAGAGAGATTGTATTTTTAACTCCACCAGTGAGCGTAACTTGATTTATTTCTCTACAAATGTCGAGAACTTGGAGTAATGATTTTTACTTAAAACATGTAAATACTGTAATTCTTTTGTCTGTGAACTGTCCTGTGTGTTTGAAAATAAACCTTCAAAATATCAATCAAGTTTCCTCACTTACATGGCTAGGACTTTACAATACATTTGCTTAAGGTGTCCGACTACCCGCGACAAATTTTTTTTAAAAAAAATTAGAGGTATGGAGAATTTTTTGTGTTTTTTCGATTTATTTAGTACATTTTACGAAAAAAAGGTTAAAATTAAGGTATCCGACGACGTTCGAAACCGTGATTTTGCAAAAGCGTATAGACGGATAATATTTATGAAATTTAGTGTCACTTAGATTAGAAAATGTATATAAATTTGTTTTAAGAATAGTATTACAATAAAAAATTATTTAAGTACAATATTTTGACAAAAAATGAACATAGAATCCCGAATTTTCAAAATATTCTTCTTTTGTAAAAAATGCTTCTATTATAATAATATTTTGCCTGTCTATAGATCAGACCTCTGTACAAAGGCTCAACTAGAATTTTTGAAATATATAACTTAGAAGTGGGTTTATCCATGTTTTACGACAACAGACAGGAGAAATTTTAAGAAAAAAACGCTGATAATTATTTCAATGGGTTGTAACTCTGAAAATAATGTGAATTTTTCAAAAATCACAGTTGAGCCTCTATACAGAGGTCTGAGCTATATACAGGCAAAATATTATTATAAGAGAAGCATTTTTCACACAAAAAAAGAACATTTTGAAAAAAGGTTGTTCTAAGTTCATTTTTCGCCGAAATATTGTATTTAAATAATTTTTTTTCTCAAAATGTGTCCTTAAAACAATTTTATACATGTATTCTAATCTAAGTGACACTAAATATCATAAATATTATCCATTTATGCGCTTTTTTAAAATCACGGTTCCGAACGTAGACGGATACCTTAAGAAAAGAAAAAATAAATTTTTACTACTAAATGAGAGAAAAGATGGTTAAAAATTGACAAAATATTACATAAACGGAGCTCGCTCTGTGCAAATAGTAATTGAACCAATTATCAGTTTTTTAATTTTTATGTATTACTTTGCTATTCTTTTTGAAATGACTTTTAGGATAAGAAATATTTTAATTTTTACAAAAACTATAAAGCACTTTATCTTAGTTATTATATGAAATTGCTTAAAAAAAACAGTGATTATATTCACATAAAGAACTGCAAATTTTGTAATAAAGCAGTGATTATTAAATCTGAATATCAAAACACTTTTACTGTTGTACAGAACATACACACAAAATTTCTGCAAATTATTTTTAAAAAAATTTTGAGCAATCACTGTACCCGTTTGAGGTTTTCGAAAAAAAAAACACATTTCGAGTAAAATGCATTTTAAAGCTTGACATTTTATATAAAGTTATGGCGTCTGCTTTTACTAAAACACTTGTAGCTTTCGTTCTGGCAAATGGAAAATAAAAAACTTGGTATTTTTAAAAGCTAATAAAATTGCCTATAAAATAAAATCATAAAAATTGTCAGTTTTAAAAAAATCATGATTTTAGGGTAGTCGGATACTTTAAGTTTTCAATGTTTGTATGATTACTCTTATCTTAAATAATTATAAAAGACAAGAGAATTATACAAACACAAGGACGTGACAATTATAATTGTCACGTCCGTTCTGTCTCTAGTGGAGCTTTTTTCAACAACTCTCTCTCTCTGTATATATGTAATTTTTCGTATCTAAAGGACCTTCTTTAGCCTTATTATTAGTGTTTAGCGTTTGGCATCGGTCTACATGAGGTTCCGTGGTGCAGTTTTGAGGCCATTGCCTTCCGCCATTTTGATTTCTTGAACGTAATGCTTACTCTATGGAAATTCTACTTTCTTCCTCATACATAAGCTTGTTACCGATTTTAACAAAATACTGTATGTATATCTGAAAGTTGAAAAAATGATGAAGGTTTCTATGAAATTACATTTTACCTTCTAAATTTTGAAAATATTTTTATATCCATTTCAGTGATTCATTAATATGCTTTTAGATTTTTAAGACATATTTTGAAATGCTTTCAAGCATCGGAGGAAAATGATGTGATTCGAGAGAAATCTTATTTTTGTTCTTTCGAATTCTTTTTATTTCAATCAAATCGAAAATATTAGTCTACTTTTTGAAAAGAAGAGTATAATTTCCATAAGATTAATATCACGTTCACTAACTCCAAAAGGACGGCAGACGGAGAAGACTTAATTAAACATATCAAACGGTAATACTTTTTGTTCTATCAGATTTCTAGAAACCTCTATATTTGAGGACGAGAGTGTCCTGCTTTAAAAAACGCTGTCAAATATTCCCTTTAGAACGACAAATTCGTTTAGGGATCCAAGCTCCCTAAATGTAATAATTTTCTTTAATTTTCGCGCTTAATAAAGCGTATTTTTCCGAATGAGTTTTCAACCTCCTCGGATCGTCCCGAAAAGGGAATTCGATTCTGTTAATGAGGATTTTGGCGGGTAATTATCGAGAAGGTTTTGCGATTCCGATCAAATGCTTCCGCTCGCAATTACACAAGAAGATGCGAGTTCGGAAGCAAGATTCTAATTTAATTTTAATTACTTGGAATTTCGAACACACGCACTTTGATTAGCGTAATTAGGTTCTCATTACCAGATAAACATTCATTTGAAAGTTCATTAATTGAAATTTAATTTCCTCGCTACAACGAGAAAAAAAGGCATCACCGATAACTTAATTTATTTCAAATTTAGGGTCCTCAAAATGGCGGATTTGTTGTTAAAAAGTATCAGTGTTCGAATGAAGGATATGAATAAACACACTTTTGATTATACTATTTTTTACTTGTTCTTATCTCAGAAAGGTACTAGGCCGAAAACGCTTTTAGATTTTGCATTAAAAATACTGTATTGCATAGCACTTAAGACGTTAATAAATGTCATGGTCCGAAGGTCACGGGTTCGAGGAAGAATCAGACATGATTATCAAAGATAGTGTTACTTTTATTATATCTTTAACACTTTATGAAATATACAATTTTATAGCTTTTCTCTGGGAGCAATCTGAAATCTTAACTCTTAATTGGATGTACTAGATTATTGAAATTAACTTATCTGGAGTGGGAGAGCCTTGTTATGATCCTTCTCGAATCCAAATAGCTCGGTCAGCTCCAAGGTTGTTTACTTCTATAAATCCTGGTGGATTCTACGTCGACTATTAATCTCAAGACGCACGCGACCACCCAGTCACTGTCTTCTAACTCTTGTAATTCAGCTTAACGATCAACGCTTAAGGTATCCAACTACGTTCGGAACCGTGATTTAAAAAAAACGCATAAATGTATAATTTTCATGATATTTAGTGTCACTTAGATTAGAATACATGTAAAAAATTATTTTAAGGACATTTTGATAAAAAAAATTTATTTAAATACAATATTTCGGCAAAAAATTAACTTAGAGTAACCTTTTTTCAAAATGTTCTCCTTTTGTGAAAAATGCTTCTATCATAATAATATTTTGCCTGTATATAGTTCAGACCTCTGTACAGAGGCTCAACTACGATTTTAGAAAAATTCATATTATTTTCAGAGTTACAACCCATTGAAATAATTATCGGCGTTTTTTTTCTTAAAATTTCTCCTCTTTGTTGTCATAAAACACGGATAAACCCACTTCTAAGTTGTATATTTCAAAAATTCTAGTTGAGCCTCTGTACAGAGGTCTGAGCTACATACAGGCAAAATAATACTATATAATAGAAGCATTTTTCACAAAAGGAGAATATTTTGAAAATGGGTCATTCTGTGTTCATTTTTTGTCAAAATATTGTACTTAAATAATTTTTTTATTGTAATACTATTCTTAAAACAGTTTTATATACATTTTCTAATTTAAATGACACTAAATATCATAAATATTCTCCATTTATACGCTTTTGCAATATCACGGTTCCGAACGTAGTCGGATACCTTAACCATTATCTCACATACTCAACGACTGGAAAATAGCAGCTATATTTTCCCCTAGATGAACACAAATAGTACCCGTTACATACTTGTTGATCATAATTGTATGTTTGTAACTCTTTTGTCATAATCACTGTAACTGAGCAGCAGAAGCACCCTCTAGAGACCACTGAATTTTCGTGCAGACCATGTGAGGAAAAAGTGTAGTAACTATGAAAACCGTCCATCTTCTTTACCCTTAAGTTTCTATTATTGATAATTTCTGTCTTTGGGAAGCTTAACCTAAATTAAAAAACAGTTGTTATACTAAAAGAGACTTCATTGAACCCAACTCTGAATTTATAACATTTAGTTTAATTTTTAAAATCCAATGTTCTACAATCACTCTTAATCTCGGGATCGTGGGTTCTAGCCCCCCATTGGACGCCAATTATGGAGTATTTAACAAAAAAGATTAAACTAAATGCGGTAAATTCGAGATTGGGTTCAATGAAATCTATTTGATTGTAACAATTATTTTTTAATTTAGGTTAAGTTTCCCAAAGACAGCATATCTTCTTCAGCCTTCTGCGGGTCAAGACTGACTCACTGATTTTCCTCCAGTTGATCCTATCAGTCACGAAGGCCTTCTATCGGTTGACTTCCATCAGTTAGTGGTTCTTTTCAACATCGTCTAACCATCGTGTAGGTGGTCGTCCTCTACGTCTGGTCCCTTCAATTTTCGAAGAAGTTACTTTTTTTGGTAGGAAAAGCATCGGTAAATTTGTACAGATGGTCCAGCCACCTAATACGTGATATTTTTATACACTTTGGTCATTAAAATTGCTACACCAGGAAGAAATGCAGATAACAAAATGCTATTTATTGGACAAGTATATCATACTAGAAATAACAAGTTTTGGGGGTATAAAAATGGGGGTTTGGGAAAGTATTTTAAAAGGGAATAAATGGATTTTTTTCAATTTTTTTGCTTTTTCTTGATTAAAAATGGGGGTAAAACCCTTGGGGTTTTGAATTAAAAAAAAATTATTTAAAATAAATTTTCCCGTAAAAAAATTAGAATAGTTTTTCAAAATGTTTCCTTTTAAAAAAATACCCCTTTATAAATAAAAATTTGCCTTTTCCCCAGCTAAACCTCTTAAAGGAGGCCCACTAGATTTTTGAAAAATTACTTAATTTTAAAAATTTCCAAAAAAATTGGGAAAAATTTGTTTTTCTTAAATTTTAACCACTCGTTTCTAAAACAGAAAAAAACCCCACTTCTAATTTTTTTTTTAAAACGTTTAGCCCTTAAGGATCAACTACTTCAAACCCTTATTTAAAAAAAAAAAATTTTTTAAAATTTGGGTTTTTGGGTTCATTTTTGAAAATTTTTAAAAATTTTTTTAAAATTTGTAAAAATTTTTTAAAACAATTTTAAATCATTTTTTTTAAAATGCCTTTTTTAAAAATTTATCATAAAATATTTCCTTTTTAATAGTTTTTTGGAAAAATCAATTTTTTTAAAAATTTTTTTTTTGGGTTCCCTTTAAAAATTTTTCCCCCCCTTTTTCCAAAATTTTTAAATAAAACTTTTTTTCCCTAAACAGGGAAAAAACCCCCAAAATTTTTTTCAAAATTTGTTGTTTGTAATTCTTTTGAAAATAACCTTAAAAATAAAGCGGCAAAAAAATTTTAAAAGGGGCCACTGGTTTTTTTGTCCAAAATAGAAAAAAATTGTAAAACTTTTTAAAACCCGTTTTTCTTTCCCCTAATTTAAATAATTGTTTTAATTTTTTGGTTTTTAAAGGGAAGGCCCCCTTAAAAAACTCACAATTAAAAAAAACAATTTTTTATTTTTAAAAAAGCCCCTTCATTTTTAAACAATGTTTTTTTTAAAAACCTTTTTGTTTAATCCTTTTTTTTAGAAAAAGGCCCCTTGGGGCCCTTTATTTTGTTACTTCGGAAAAAAGGGGGTAATAATTGAAAACCAAAGGCTGCCATTTTCCCTTAATTTCCCTTTTTTAAAACCTTTTTGGGGAAAACCAACCCGGGGGTTTAAAAAATTTTTTTTTTTTAAAATTTTACCCCGGTTTTAAAAATTTTTAGAAAAAACAATGAAAATTACCAAATTTCCGGGACTTTTTTTCATTTTATATTTTCCCCGTTCCAAAATCTAAAAACCAGTTTTAATAAAAATTATTTATTGTAACCTTTGGGGAAATTTTCCGGGTTTAAAGCCTTTTCCCTTGATTGGGGCCCGGTGGTTTTTTCCCCTTGACCTTGTTGGGGTTTTCACGGAAGCTTCCCTCAATTAAGGTTCTTTTTCCTTCTTTTAAACCACCCTTGGGTGGCATTCATTTTTGGCCCTTAAATTTTCGGTTTTTTGGGTAAAAAAGGGTTCTTTTTTTTGCAACCCCAAGCCCTTCGGGGAATTTTTTTAAAAAGGGTCATTTTTTCCCCCAAAAAATAAAAAAAAATTTTTAAAGGGGAAAAGGATACCCGCCAAAATTTTAAAATTTTGAATTTTAAAATTTTTTAAAATCTAAATGGGTGGCGAAAAACCCCCCGGGGAAACCCCAATTTTCCCCGGGTTTAAACAAAAAGTTTATTGGGAAAAATTTTGGAAGGGGTTTAAATTGAAATTTTGGGGTTTTAGTTTTAAAATTTTTTTGGAATTTTTGGGGGTTTTAAAGACACTATTTTTTTAGCCTTTTTTAAGGGTTTAATTTAATTTATTTAGTTAAACCTTTTTTAAAGTAAAAAAAGGGCCCCAAAAAGGCCTTCCTATGGTTGATTTATAAATTAAAAATAATTATACCACACCCGTCAAAAATTTTCTGGGTTTGGTATTTTTCCTAGGGGTTGGGTTTTCATTTTTCAATTTTAAGAAAAAATTTTTGGGGTGCTCAAAAATATTCCCCAGAATGGCGGAAATCGTGATCCTTTTGGGCCCCCCGGTCAAAAATTGCTCCCCCGGGAAAAAAGAAAATTTCCAAAATTTATTTTTGGGCTAAAAACCTTTCATTTTTAAAATTAATTTTTTTGATTTGTTTTTAAAAATTCGGTTGGTTTTAAAAAAGGGTTTAAAAAATTAATCGGGGCCGTAAAAACTTTTATAGGGGATTTTTGGGGGAAAAAAGGAGGGATGGCATGTACGGGAAAGATGCCTACCTTCGGCACGATCCCCAAAACTCATAAATTTGTAGGCCCGGTGGGGTGACGAGCCAGTCCTAAAACCATAAAAGAGAAATTGGTAAAAAAATCAAATTTAACATGGGGACGGGGCAAAGACGAATTTTCCGTAAAAAAGGAAAAGGTCCTTACAATACCAACAACACAAAGGTCCTGCATTATCCTGTTAAAACGGGGTTTCGCGGGACTCGAAAAAAGGCGAGCCCGGGTCGTAATACACCGGGAAATGTTAACGTTCCTGTTAAAAAATTCCCGTCAGTACGAAAAAGAGGTGGCCGAGACCAACCCCAACCCGGGCACCACATCCAAATCTTCCCGGGCGATTGGTAAAAGACGTTGACAAAATAAAACCTCCCAAATTGCGACCCGATAAATTTTAACACGGGTTTGCGGCCCAATTGAAATCCCGAAGCAAAAACCTGGAAATAAAAAATAATCTCGCCATTCTTGCACCGGGGTTCGTCGTTTATCCCCCATTGAACAACCTTTGTTTTGATGAAAGGTAAAGGTTGGTCGCCCCAAATGGTCACCGAGCTGAGGTAAATGCTGCAGAAAACGTCGTGGGGTTTGTTCATACAACCTTTTTTTGCAAACGCCCCCCATTCCCGGCTCCCCGGGGCTCGTGACTTGGTACGATAAATTAGGGCCTCGAGTAACATCCTGTCTTTTTGGCTGCTAAGGATGGGGCCTTGGGGACCCAGCATGGCGTTCCATTTTTTCTTCCTGATCCCTAATCCTATATTCTGCTAGCATTTTGGATCTCCACCGCCCGGGAGCTGCAATACCTTAAACCGATATCCCCTTTTTATTTTACAATTCGGCCTTTATAAAAAAAAAAAAAATAAAAAAATTGGGGCCAATTTCTCTTCTTAAAAGGGCTAAAAAAATTTTTTTAAATTAACTTTTAAAATGATTTCGGATGTGGAAACCGGCTGAAAAATTTTCCCCCTCATTTAAAAAATTTGGGGGTTCTGTTTTAAAACCCGCTTTTCGTGCCAAAATGGCTGAAGCATTCTTTTTGCATATCACGGCACCTTTTTCCCTTTGGGGTTTTAAAATTTCAAATCTGTGGCAAGTCGCCTTTTAAAAGAAATTTTAAGGGCCAATTGTTTTGTTCTCAAAAAATGCCGATCCTGCCATATTTCCTTAAATTTTCCCAGGATTGTAAAAATTCTCCCCCCTTTTTTCTTTTGGGAAATGGGCCCAAAATTTTCCTTAAGTTTTTTTTTTAAAAAAGGGGCTGCACTTTTCCTCTGCTTCATTGAGGGTCAATCATTCCCCCTTTAAAGCAAAGGGGGGTTTAAAAGTTTTATATACCCTAACGGTTTTTTTAAAAATAAACTTAAGACTTGAATTTTTTTCTAGGGGCCAAATAAAAAATTTTTATTAATAAAAAAAATTCTATTTTTTATTTCAATTTTCAAAATTTGCCGGGCAAAAATTCCTGGTAAAAAATCGGTCTCACAGTTTAAAAAGGGGAGTATATTTAAACCTTTTTCTTCAAATGAGAAAAAAGGGGATTGAAATAAATTTATTATTTTAAATTAAAAATTTTTCTTTTCCCTTTTAAAAAAAACCCCTCTTTGCCATTAAAAAATGAAAGGGTTGTAAAAATTTTTGATCCAAATATTTATATCATTGACAAAGAAAAGAAGTTGAACGGGAAAACCCAAATGGGGGGCGTAGCTCCGCCTACCCAATGATAAAAGGCCCCCCGCTTTTACAGGAGCCCCAACATATTAAAAAAAATGCGTACCATGCCCAAGGTTTTAAAAGGAAATTTTGATCGGGGCCCTAAAAGAAACTAGCTACGTCTTTGAAATAAATAAAATATGAAAAAAAAAAGGAAAAAGGAACATGGCGGTTTTTTGTAACATTTTTTTTTCCTAACATGCTCTCTACTACAGAGATCGCTAGATGGCGCTTCTGTTGCTTGGGAGAATCAGTTACAGTTATTTCGTCAAAAAGTATTAAATGTTTATTTATTTTTTTAAAAATGATTAATAGAGACCTTAATTAAAAGTAAATTAAAAAAAATTTTAAAATTTTCCCTCGAAAATTCAATTCAACATAATCTTTATCGAGGGCTTTTTTAAAAAAAATTTTCCCATATATTTTTTGTTCAAATGTTTCCTTTAAAAGACTTATTACTCATATAATTTTAAATATTTTTGGAGCCCCCTCAAAGCTTCATTACCTTAGAATTTCTGCTTGGGGTTTTTTTAAAATTGTGGTTTTTAAATTTTAAATTTTACTTCGGGAAATTCAAAAAAAAATTTAATTCAAAAAGGGCTTTGGAAAAAAACTGGGCTTCTCCCGAACCTGTTCCTAAATCTCTAAAAAAAAAATCCTGACTGGATAAAGTCTAACAATGGTTAAAGTTCTGACTTCTGACTGACAGACTGCTAATTGAGTCAAAAAGTGCCTTAAAAATTTCCTTTCCCTTAAAAACCCGTAAAGGGGAAAAAATTTGAAACCCCTTTAAAAGGCCCCCGTCCCCGTCTAACGTGCCCAAAAAGGGTTTTATGGTTTTGTCCCCCTTTTTATCCCTGTCAACCATTTTCTTTCCAAAATTTTAAAATTTATTAATTTAAAATTTTTTTTGAAATTTTTAAAAAAATTTTAAGAAAAAGGGGAAAAAAAACCTTGGGGGAATTTTTAAAAAAGCCCTTTCTTAGAATATGGGGACGGGGTTTGAAAAAAAAACTATTCTTTTTTCGGCCCCTTTAAAAAAAAAATTGCCCCCGGTTTTTCCGGGGAAATTGTAAGGGGTTTTAAATTTGGCATTTAACCTTCTTGATGATATATTGTCCTGAGGATGAAAGGATATTCTTTTCTAGCAAATAAAAGAATTTCAAAGTCTAACAATGAGCAACACAAAAAGATTAGAGATCTTTTTGCCACAAAGCTAAATGTTTGTGGTTGAGGATTCTCCCAACTAAACAATTTAAAAATTGGTTTAAAACCAAAGGGGAAGAGCAAAACAAAAAAATTCAATAAAAGATTTTCTTAAAGGGCAATATCCCTTTGGTGGTTTTGGGGGGAAAACTCCAAAAAAAAATAAAAATAAAAATTTTTGTTACCACTAAGGTTAACAAAAAAAACATTTTATTTTTGGGTTTCTTTTTTTAAATTATACAATTAAAATAAAATGTTATACACTTTCAGAATCCCCAACAATTAAATTTGGGAAAAAATAAAAAATTTTCCTTTTAAAAAGGGTTTTACTTTGTTTTACTATTTATTCATTCATTAAATTTAAATTTTTCAATAAAAAATATATATGGGATGGTAAAAAAAAACCTTTAAAAAATGGAATCCCCAAAAAGGGGGTTTTGAACCACCCACCTTTGGTCAAAATTAACCCCTATCCCTTGCCCGGGGGTAAAATGTTTTTGTTTTTTTATATGGGGTTGGAAATATTATTTTTTCTTTTTGGAAATTTTTTGTAATTAAAAATTTAAATTAATGAAATTAAATTTAAAAAACGTATTACATCAAATTTTCCCCCACTACAAATTTTAAAAAAAAAAGATTTAACGGGGGATGGGTAAATCCAAATTTTTTTAACGGGTTTAAAATTTGAAAAAAGTTAAAATATATTTCTATTTTAAATAAATATATAGGTAAGGGGGTTAGAATAAGGGAGGAATTGAAAAAAAGGGTTTGGGGAAATTATTCCAAGAACGTGTTTTTTAAAAAATTTGGGGGTTTTAGGGTTTGGGTTGTACCCTGTCCTTGCTTAAAAAATCCTAGGGAAAACGTTTTGGAAATTTTTAACCCAAAAAGAAGCAACAGAAAAATTAAAAAGATTTCTATTTGGAAGGTTTTTTAAAGCCCTTTGGGCCAGAAAGGGAGTGGGTCATTTTGATAATTAAAACTACCCCCCTTTTTAAAAAGCAACTTGTGAAAATTGCATCCATTTTTGGGTAGAAACCCCTTGGGGAAAATTTGGTTTTTTAAAAGGGGAATTTTAAAAGGGAAAAACCAAGGTGGGGGGGGAAAATTTTTAAATTTTATTTTTAAAACGGGTTTTTAAATTTAAAAGAAAAAAAATTTTTACAAAGGTTTTTTTTTATTTCTTTTAAAATAGTTTTTAGTTAATTTTTGTTTTTTTCCCCCCAAAAAAATTTGGGGAAAGAACTATATGCTTTTATTTTTAAAAAAATCGCTTCCAAACCCGGGGGAATTAGCTCACATTAGGTTGCCCAATTTTGAACTTTAATTTTGGGGTAAGGGAATGGGGGGTCTGTTTTTCCCAAAACTTTTCGGGGAGGGGAAAAATTAATTTAACCAAAATGTTTTAAAAAAAATCCCGTTAAATTCCCCTAATTGGGCATTTTTATAAAAAAACATTTTTTCGGGAAGGGGTCAAATTTTTTACTTCATCTTGGGGTTTGTTTGTTAAAAATTTAAACCCCCGGTAAAGTTTTTCCAAAATTAAAAATTTAAAAGGTTTTTTCCAAAAAAAAAAATAATCCCAATTTGCATTTAAAAAAAAATCCCGTTTGTTTTTACTAAAAAAAAATTTAAATTAAATTTTTAAACAAATATTATTTTTTGGAAATCAAACTGTTCCAAAAACAAAAGGGGTTCCCAACAAAAAAAGATAAAATTTTAAAACTTTGGCCAAATTTGGGATATTTTACAAAAGAAAGGGGACAGAAGTTTTGAAAAGAAGGGGGAAAAGGCTTTGGGGGAATTTTAAAACTAATGGGAGAAAATTTAGTTCTGGAAATTAAAGGGTTTCCCACGCTTGGTGAAAGGTTTTGTTTTCCTTTTTTTCAAAAATTTTAAAAAATAAAATTTTAAACCCGGGGTTTTTCCCTTTTTAAAAAAGGGGAAATGAAACACAACTGGGCCCGGGAAAAAAAGGGGTTAATGGTTTCAATTACTGGCCAAAAATTAAAAATTTTTAAAGGGAATTTCCCCCCCAAAGGGGGGATAAAAAAATTCTTTCTTACAAATTAGTGGGAAATTACGTTTCCCAATTTTTTTAAATAAAATTTTGAAAAGGGTTTTGGAAACCCGATAAAAATTTTACGGGAAAAGGGTTTTAAAAAAATTTTGGGAAGAAATATTCTGATCAATAGCACGGCAAGTTTAAAATAACAGTGTAATCTGTAGATCAAGAGTTAGCATCCGATAGTTTTGGAAGAATAGAAGCCCAATATAAAGAAAGTTGGAATCTTCATATATAAAGTGAATTATAAATATCTCTATAGGTGAAGGAAGGAGATCTGCAAAGGTAATATTTGATATAAGTAATTAGATGAATCGGATTATTAATTATAATTGAGATAAAGGATCTAGTTGCGTGATCTCGACTTGAATACAAGGTTTAATTGGGTGTTGACTCTCACTTAAATATAGTTGTCAAATTAGAATTAAGTAATATAAGTTATTCTTAATAAAAGTTGTATTAAGAACTACTATGTCTCATCATTTTGATAATCCCACACCTCTAGCTTACGCGGAACCGGAACGACATAGTCATCACAGGATGGCTATGTCGCAAGGTTTTTGACGTGATGCTGTTTATTATTAGTCTTATGATCCCATTGATCTTATTAATCATTTAGGAGAGTGGGTGTAGTGATCATCCCCAGGGAAGAAACTACACAGATATATAGATTTCTATTTCTGCAGAAATTGTGCAACCCTTTAACAGAGAAAGAGTGCACGTAAGGTCAGTTGTCAATGTGTCAAGTCTACCCCACTAAAAGAAGGCACTTGCCGCAAAATGCATCCATTTCTTTTTTTTTTAATTATTTGCGTGAACATTGCACTATGATTCAATGAGTTTTTTAGTAATTATACAATTGTTTTCAAAAATGTAAAAACACCATAGAAAATTCAGATTTACGGATTTCTGTAACAATAGCATCTTTCATTAAGGAACAAAAAAATTTACAAGGTATTTTTTATACTAAAATCAGTATTTTGTAGCACCTTCTTTGTTTTTATTCACTGCTTCTATCCTGTTGATTGTTATAGATCGTATGATCATGATTCTCATTGAATAAAGTCGCGTTCACACCAAGGCAGTCAGCGTCGAGCATTGAGAGTCTAGCCAATCAGAGACTTCATCTCGGGCGAGATGAAGTCTCTGATTGGTTACACGCTCAACGCTCGATGCTGACTGTCTTGGTGTGAATGCGGCTTAATGATCACGCGCAATAGCTTTTCAAGGTCGATCGCCTATTCTAAATGGGCTCAATTCATGGTGGTCATATGATAAAGACAAACACGTGTTCTCTATTGAATTCAAAACAAACATCAAACTAACTGTACCTGTTCTATTTGTAAACAGATAAAATTTCATAATTGAGTAAAGATGTTCAAATGTTATTAAAAAATTCTTCAAAAAGGTTTTAAAATTAAAAGAAAATCTTATCATATGCATGCATTTTTAAAATAAAATGCATTTTGTATACCTATCTGCTTTATTATTGTTAACAAATATGTACTTTTTAAGAGAATATTTCTGCAAAGAGCAAAAGTTGGCAACAACGAAGAGCATGAACTGATTAGCTGGAAACACATAATTGCTTTTATCGTGTGACTATGACGTCACATGAGTTTTTGAACAGATTGGCAAGAAACACGTGGTTGTCATTATCATGTGACTAGGACGTCACACGAATTTAGCCACTTCCGTAGATTTTCTCGAAGTTTTAAGTTTTTCGACAGCTTGATGAACAGCTGTTTTGTCTTACTTCTTTTCACTTTCAAAAAATATAATTTTATGCAGGGTCACATATAATGCGTAAACTGACACACACACAAGCTGACAGGAAATACAGGATTATGGTTTCTAATTCACTACACAGTGTATTTCTTCAGATTTCTTCAAAATTTGCATAAATTCTTATGCGTTACAGAGTAATTGAACTGGAGCGTATTAACTAAAATTATACAAATAAATTATGTTGAAAATAGTGTATAATGCTCCTGATATGAGTTTTACAGAATAAGTTAACAAAAGCATGTGAGAGTACTGAAATTTATATATACAAAATAAGAGTTGTTCATATATTTCCATTTGCTATATATTACCTCTCTTACTAAATGATCTGTAGAGCTCAGATTTATCCTTTAGAATAATTATCATTCGTTTAGAATAATTAAATGTGAAATAAAATTTCGTTAGATTTAGTTATTTAATAACTAAATGATAGAGATAATAATTCCAGGCATTTCCGCTGCAAAGCTGATATCAAAAACAAAAGCAAGAAACTCTATTTATTGTATTTCTATCTAAACATTTCTACTATTATTAAACAATAGAAAGACTTCTCTCTCTCTCTATAAATAATTATTTTAACATCCCTTATTTTTTGAATAAAAGTTAGATTATAATAGAAGTTATCAAAAAAGAGAAAGAGGTTATATCAAAAGAGCATTAACTGTCATTCTCTTACTCATATGTAAATTCTTCTAAGTGTGTTAACAAGTGGAAAAATATTGTCTTGTATTGCATTTAAAAAGTTAAAAGCTTTTAATTGGTAAATGCACACGTCATTAGTTTTATTCTTATTTTGTTTGCATCATTTTGTATAATTTTATAATGTGTTATCAATTCTACTTCGTTTGGTCCATGTTCAGTTTTTGAAATTTGTATTAGCAAATATGCTATGTAAGAAAACGAACAGCATTTGTTGTAGTTCTCGATATCCAAACACCAGTGTGAACACATATTATATCATGTATTGGGAACTTCATTGCTTCCTAATATAAAACTGTAGATAACTACCGTTGGATCGGTGGATAACAGGTACTGTGCCCGCTTCGTAAGCCCAAGGTTGGGGATTCGATCCCGGCTGGAATCGATAGATTTTCTGGATGCGAAACTCGTAGGCAGGCATGTAATATAATTATGTGGAATGTAAAAGATCCTTTGAGTATCAATTTGGATCTGGTACTTTCGCCAAGAATTAAATCACGGCAATATTTAGTATACAACGAGTGCTTGAATTAAATTGATTCAAGCGTTCGAATTTGGTAGCGAGAGCCGCCACTAGAGGGTGGCACCCCTTAAAAACTCTCACATTTTGGCGATGTTCTGTGCTAAGGCTTAGTTGTTAATATGCAGCCCATTTGGGAAAAAATAGATAACCACTATTGTAGTGTGGAATATGTTTGAATATGGAAGATTAAAATTTCTAGTTCTCGAATAAATTTAACTGTATTTCTTTAGGAATTCGGTTAAGTTGTTTTTCTTTTTGTTGTTAGATGAATTCATTTTCATTGAGTTTCCTTAAGTTAGAGTTTGTAAAACATTCAATTAAATTAAAATAATTGTTTTTGTTTTCTTTATCTTAAATCCATCTTATGTGTGTGAATGTCTAGCTTCCTAAAAATTCCAGAACTGCTACAGTTAGTTAAAATAAAGCTGGGCATTATGCTGTCTTACAGGGTTTGGAAGAACAATTCGAATTTTAAACTAGCAAGCAATATTCTGTGCCGGTTGAAATTTTTCATTTTGGGAGGGGGAGATGTCTCTCTCATATAATTTATACTTATTTTAATTCTTGAATGAATGATTCTCTGGCTTCGTGCAGCACAGAAAATGTAATTTATTTCCTGATATCATTTATCAAAAGTTTCACATTATCACTGAACTTTCGAATAAAAAATGATTTAAATTTATTGCGTAAGTATTTCAATTATTTTAATCGTTTTCCTCACGAATGTGTATTCTGTGCAATATGTAAATCATACCGGTAGTTAGATCCGCTTCCTAATTTGAACCTCATGCCCTTAAACGAGTATGTAACTCACACTTTTCTTGGTGAACTGAATTTTCTGTTCGCTATCTACCTTTCTGATCTTCCTTGCTGTGCGCAACCTTGACCATGCGACTGACATATGTCTATCTTGCAAACCTGAACATCTACAATGGTAATACATTTCGTCCTTCGAAGGATCTTTAAAAAAAATAAGCATCTACACGTGAGCAAAAAAGCACATTTAAATTTATGAAATATGCAATATAGGTATGTTGAAAGCTGAATTATGTGTGAGGTTGAGGTTTATAATTTACCGAGGATTGATTACTAGACAGATATACAAATTAATTTCATATCGTCGTGGGTGGAAGAATTTTAAGCAATAGATGCCAGGCTGCCGTCTTTGGTGAATACATCTTATATTTTGAAAAGAACTATTGTTTATCAGTACAACTTTTAATCTACATAATTCCTTTGAGTGGAGAATCGGGTAACTGATATCAATTATTGTTGTCGTGCTTTTTTTTTTAATCCTGGGATACATATGAAATACAAGGGGAAAAATAGAGACATACAATAAAAAAAGAATACAGACATTTATTACAGACGATGATCCTAGCATATAACAAGAAAGGGTGCACTGCTTTCCATTCGAGACGGGAATCCATTACAGGCGAAAGTCCGACTTCTTTTCCCGAAGAAAATACAGCCATGACTTACTCGGGATTCGAACCCGAACCCACTCGGTTACAAGCCGAGAGTCATTTCCACCATACTGGCTGGGTGAGTGAGTGAATATTAACGTCGCACTGCCCGTACGAGGGCTTTGGCGACGGACCCGGGAATTTTGAACCTGGTCAATGACGTGGACGACACCTGAGCTGGCACCCCTCTCCTAACCCACACCACCCAACGGGAGGTCGTTTCAGCTCTCGACAGATTTAACGTGCATCGCTGCCCTACACGGCGGGTCTTTGGCGGTACCGGGCTCGAACTCATGACATGCCTGCCATGATCTGGTACCTTGACCACTGGTTACCGCAGCCCCCATACTGGCTGGGAGGCAACGGATAACAATTTTATAGGTTGTTAAACTTCTCTTTGAAAATCCATACTTGAAGACAATCTTTTTTCGGACTTCTTTACTTTAAAGCAGAGGTCACCAAAGTGGTGGTTGTCCACGAGAAAATTTCGCTAGTCCCCAGAAATGTGGAATATACTCATCACGTTAAGTTATGTTTTAAGATGTATTGATTGCGCTCTTAGATAATAATTATTTTTATAAATATATTTAATATTCACAAAATCCTATGAGTGGTTCGTGGGATTTAAGTTACGAATTTACTGATCCGTGAGGTCAAAAAGTTTGGTCACCGCTGCTTTAAAGGAATATCTAGCTCATGTGGTCATTTTCTCTTCTAAAAAAGCCTTTACTCTTTCATGCGCTGAATTTCTGAGAAAAATAATGCACTAGAGGGAAATAATTACAAATAGTTTAGATAAACGTCATAAACTATAATTATTGAGCAAAAGCTGATACATATTAATAATATTAAACACTTTTTCAAATAAAGGGTGTCCAAAGTTTTAAAAAATAGGTGGTACATATTTTGTACCAACACGCTTCAAGCAGCATGATAGTTCTGGAAACATGGTTGTTTCTTCCCTAGGCACAATGAAACTTTGCTGACACAACGCATCTATTCTTTTATAATAGGAAAATAAATAAATACATTTCTTTATCTTTTATACTGTTATACATCCTATACATTAAAACATTTTCAGTTTTTCCTAATCTAATGTTGTAAGCTTAATTTTTGTTTAGTCCTAATTTACCTAATATTAGTTTTAATTTTAAATATTATATTTATACATTATTTTAATTACCTAGTTTTTTTGTTTAGTCAACATATATAATAAGAATATTAATTGTATTTATTTTTTCCTGAACACACACAAGAGAGCCACATATATAACCCACACATTCAGGACATTTTTATAATTTTGTATGTATGTATTATTTAATAATAATTCTTATTATTTTAAAAAAATTTAACTTATAACGAATCTATCTGGCACAATAAACATGTCCATAATTGCGAAAAAATTAGCGGAATGCATTTTGTATTTGTAAAGAAGATGGCCATCAATAGAGCGTGGTAGAACAATTTTTGGACTCTCCTATTTTCCTACTAGCAATACACATGTGTGCATATTATTAAGTATATTCTGAAAGTAAAAAGTCAGTCTGACAAACCCTTATTTTAATATTTTAAAACATTAAACATTTTTGAAGTTTTCTTAAATTTTTATAATATGCTGAACTTTAAAAATTTTTTAGATATCTTAAGAGATTTATGTGTGTGTGTTGTGTGTGTGTGTGTGTTTCTCAGATTATTGGGAACAAAAACTACGAGTACGAATATATTTCCTTGTTGATTATTAATAACTATATTTATAGTTAAACCTGGAAAATTTTTTTTTAAAATAGTAAAGTTAACTTTTTAAAAAAATAATTAGCGATCTCAGATCTAAACTCATACTAAATTTTACGGAACATAAATATGAAAGTATCTATCAAAAATTTTAAGACTCCATCTTAAGTAGAAAAAAAACCCTTAGGGGGAACAGAAAACACTTCAAAATTAAGTCTGCGAAAAGCACATTTTGATTACAAAGGCATAAACAAAAATTAATAATGTCTGTAAAGCTCTAATTATTTAGTATATTAATTTCCAACTTATGTCATTCATTAAAACACTACTTTAATTAAATGTGACTGAAAACACTTTTGTTTAATTCAAAATATATTTTTGCATAATATTGATAGCACTTGTTACGACGACAGATTATTCAGCGTAATCTTATAACACAGTATTTCCACAAAAGTTTTATAACACAAAGCATTTTTATGTACAAAATAATACGGATTCTAACTCGTGATAAAAATCGCCAGGATAGTACATTAAATTTAATTTTTCCTTGTTTAAGATCGGGACAATTTAGTAAGTTTGAGTTTTCGTTGCGCGACTTTAAAATACTATAATATAGTACTACAATTGTTTACTATAATGGAGTTTGGTACATCAAGAAGTATTCAGTTTTATCCTGCAATACTTGTATTCGTAAGTCTAATTGCAGTATCAGCTGAGGGCTGATCTTTAGATACATCATCTTCAGTAGTATTCCATCTCTTCGAAATATTGTTTCTCACGGGAACCTGAGAATGTTTTGGCCATAACATTTTCTCTACAGGAAAAAATTAATGAAAAAGCTTCTAAATTATATAAACTATTTTTAAAGCAAAAATTGCCTTTGAAATCAATCTATAATTAACTATATATAAAATATAAATCAAAACAGAAATAAACAGAAATATTTTAGAATAAATTGAAAGTTGACTGTGCCCTGAAATAATAATTTTGTCAAAATTTAATTTAAAAGGAAATACATTTAAAGACTGAAAGCTTAAAAACAAGCTAAAACAAAACTTAAACTAAAAATTTCAGGAAAAGATCTTAAACAAATTTATGGCATTATTTAGCTCAAGAAAAAGATATATATACATGGTTATGTTTGTTTTGGTGTTAATTCCCTTTGATCTTAGCAGCTTTTAAACATGACATGAACCTTTTAAAATCCACCATTAAGTGAACTGCATACGTCTTCCAAGTGACCCAAGCAATCGAGAATAGTTAAGGGGCGGAATAGGGTGGTAGGTTCTGACCACTACCTTTGTTAGATTCAAGCCCTGCATTTCAATTCCAAAAGCGAATCTTTGACCTCCTTTCTTTTTCTGTCTCGTCATTCCAGAGCATGCTCCAGGCTTTTCCTTAATCCCGGATGCAATTCCTAATTCGTACCTTTACAACTTTAATTAGTAACCAATTTCTTCAGGATCCATTTTGATTATATTCACTGGCCTACAAAATTGAAGGTTTTCAATTTTGAACAATATATTAACAATACACAGAAACCACATCGATGCTACCTTTCTGAAAATATATACTTTCTGTTTGTAATCAACGACATCCACCATCTATAAATAGCAAGACTTCTTTGTTCATTACTCTTTGTCTGTTTGTCTCCACCATGTAATCATCGCCTCTTGCTTTCGCTATGTCGCTTGTGTCTGTTTGCCTGTTAAACGCAACTTAAATTTTGAAGAAAACGTATTGTCCATTTATGTTTATATGTATGTGAATAAAAAAGTTGAAGATGTTTCTTGGAACAATATATCAACAATACAAAGTAAACCACAACAGGCTACCGTTACATGTATATACATTTCGATATTTTTGCCATTTGTACATTAAGTATATCTTAAGGTTCAACTAGCTCGGAAGATGAATCAAAGCAGAAGTAACAACTAGAATGAAAATTATGTATAGTATTTACACGATAGAAATGTATATAAAATTGTTTTAAGAATAGTATTACAATAAAAATTATTTAGGAACTATTTTGACAAAAATGAACATAAAGCCCATTTTAAAAATTTTCCTTTGTGAAAAATGCTTTTATTATAATGTATTTCCTGTATATATTATACCTCTGTGTATGGATCAACTAGTTTTGGAATATAAAGTGGTTTTGAAAATAAGTGGTTGAACCATGTCTAGCACACAGAAGTGAGAAAGTCTTAAGGAAAAAAAAACGCCGGCAATAGTTACTTGGCAATTGGGAAAACCTCTCAGAAAATCATGCAATTTTCAAAAAAAAAAATAGTCTGTCTCTCAATTCAGAAGCCCCACTTTCTATAATCCCAGCAACACACAATACAATAACAATATTATTTTCGGAGCATTTTTTTTTATGCCAAATAAAAGAAGAATAATTTTTGCGTCAGAAATATAGGTGTATTTTAAATTCAATTTTTGAACAAATAATTGTATAAATAAATTTTTTAATTTTTTTTTTCTACCAAAATGTCTCTTAACTATGTTTGTGTCTGTTTGTGTTCTAACCTAACCTGAATTAAATACAGAAAATTGTCCATTTATGTTATATTTTAAATTAAAACTTTTTAAAAACAGAACCCGGTATTTCTTTTTGGATACCTTAAAGCATTGCAGACATTCTCAATGATAAATAATTAATCGATACCTAATTAGATTTGAAAAGTTATACAAAAATCCCCTCGATTAACTAGACATAAAAACAAAATCTACTCAAGTGCAGCAGTTTTTGAATTTTTATTCGAATATTGCTTAAAAATCCGAAAAATGTTCCTCAAATAAACACGAGGTCCTCAATTACCTCATTACTCGCATTTTGACAGAACATTTCAGGGCGGAGAGTGTGACTTCTCCATCCAGGGTTGAGAAAACAACAAAGGACCGTGTCAGGGAATGATGGATGCGTGGAGGGGGATTTCTCAGAAGGAAGTCGACAGATGTTGCCCTGGTCCACCCCCGCCTTCATCGATGCCATTCTTGGCATCAAACTTATCAAAGAACTCATTACCATAATTGGTAGCTGTGTGAAAAATTAGGTACACCCCTCCTCTTGCCAACTAATTCGATTTGGTGTCACCTCAGCGTGATTAAAAATGTCGGTTTTTTTCTAAAGAAACACCTTTCTTGTTTCTTCTTTGGAATTCATTCATTTTTTTTCGGTTGTTACGAGACATTTTGAAGACATCTGTTAATCTTGAATGGATATTAGATTCCTTAATGTTTAACATTGTTAAAAATGGAACCTAGTAAATTGTGATCATGATTACGTTTATGTCAGGTTTCTGTTGAAATTGA
This sequence comes from Trichonephila inaurata madagascariensis, assembly GCA_019973955.1. Lineage (NCBI taxonomy): Eukaryota > Metazoa > Arthropoda > Arachnida > Araneae > Nephilidae > Trichonephila > Trichonephila inaurata. The sequence goes on along the minus strand of BMAV01016818.1, from coordinate 54,944 downwards.
TTTAAAAGGGTAGTATTGTGTCTTTTTGAAACTTTGTTACTAAAATCTCATCCGAAGGGATATAATTGCTTAATTTTTACCTCCTTTTTATTAGGTAATTGTGAAAATAAAAGTACAAGAATTATTTCACAGCAGCTCTTGTAATTCGAATTAGATAGTAATGCAGATACCACTTTTGAAATTTTATTAATGCAGTTACTGAGTAATATGAGAGTTAATTATAAGTTAACTCATATTTTTACATAAGATTTTCTGGAGTAACTTAAATATCTGGTAAAATATTGATGGGTACTTAAGCATTATACCATCGACTAATTCGTCAAATGACACTTCACCAAATACCACAATATGTAGGCAATTATGGAAAAAATTATTCCCATGCCTGTATAAACACGTATGATTATAACATTTGGCGATATTTTTTGATTTGGAGAAATTGATCAATGATATAATGCATAAGTATCAATAAATATCATTTATTTAAGCTTCGGAATTTAAGTTCTATATTATTGTGTGCTCACATATATCAATCTTTTAACTACTGTTATATTAAATGTCTCCAGCTGCGAGATAATAAGTCTCTCAAACAACAGCCAATATGTTTCATAATTTTGAATTGCGTTAAGATAATAAGATCGGCACCTATATAATCTGTGTGTGTGATGCCTCTATTCTCCTCATTCATACCACTTTAATTTATAGACCGTTCAAATAGAAATGTCATTTTTGGTACATACTCACCTCTAATACTGACCACAATTTATAGTCGAATGGATTTAAAACCATTCTGTGCTGCTGGAAGACCAATCTTCTTTTTCTTTGAAATCGACAACAATCTCTTTCAACCACCACTGGGTCGTCTACATCTTATGAGGAGTAGCAGAATTCTGTTAAAAAGTCTAATCATTTCACGGGCTTCACTATTGGTTTCATATAAAAGAGTTTAGATAAATCTTTGCTGGGGTTTTCCCTTCTTTCTGGAAAAAATGAATATCTGAGAAACCTTCGTAGCTGACATTCCACTAAACCATTACAAAGCCAATTGATGTTTCCTTATAAGCTTTTCTTTAGTTTCTTAGGTAATCCCTACTTATACAAATGTCATTCGGGTGGTTGAGAGATTCTAAAGCATCAACAATTTTCGTCGGTAAGCATAATTCTTTTGTGACTGTTATCAACATGCAACTGCAGCACTGCTTTTGCACCTTTGGCCCTTTTGAAAAAAAAATGTCCAGTTATTTTTTTAATAACCCTAAGGCCGATATTATGGATCGTTTTTTGCTTCGTTTATTATGGCTGTTTTTTTTGATACGTTAATCCAGTAGTTCCCAACCCCTGGGCATCGGACAGGTGTCAGTAGGTGGATCAGATGGCACCGACCACTAAAGGAAAATTAAATTATTTCCATTTTATTTATCGTTGGGTATTTCTTTCGGGTTTCTGCGATTTTTCATGGAAATAAATTTATTTTCTTTTTTCTTTCTACTATTAGCTCACTTTTTTATATTTATTTATCTTGATGAATTTTCAACAAAAAATAATTTTAAAGCGCCAATTTAGCTGAAATTTTATATACATGATTATTTTGGAAAAAATAAAAAATATAATAATAATTAAAAATTTAAGGGTTTTAAAAAAATTACTCAAAGAATTTAAAAAGCTTTTGGCATCATTTTTGGCGACTTAGCAACCCTTTTGGCGAAAAGTTTATTTTTCTCACGTTTGTTGTTCTTGTCGTACGACAAGTAAAAAAAAAAAAGAAAAGAAAAAAAAAAAAAAAAAAAAAAAAAAGGTCAAATGGGGGCAAAGGCGCAGCACAGTTCTGGCTACATCTCCGACTTTATCGGTATAAGGGGTGTCATGGCAACAGTTGGGGTCTATGTTGAAGAGAGTCGAGGCAACAGGGATGCAATTGAAGAGATGCCCTGGATCCAGCTGAACTCCCGGGCAATGCCTGCATTCTGTGTTTCTAGGCCGCGGGGTGACTTCATAATGTGACCCATCCCACTCGATGGTAGTGGTGACAACGCGGTCAAGATTAAGCTCCGAGAGGCACCATCTTTTCTGAGGTCCGTTGCAGAGCCGATGCTTTGCGACGGCATTTACATCGAGACAAGTGGTTTTAATGGGAAGGGGATTGATATTTCTTGTCCTTTGGGGAGGGAGTCCGATGTTTATTCCCAATGTTGACATGAGCAGGACCCATTGATGGTAAAGGTTTTCTCTGTCAACATGGTGGGCAGAAGGCTCGTTGATGCTTGGACGAGTCTATTTTTCCTCCTTTTCCCCAGAGAGATTTACAGTCAGAGAAAATGGTGAGACCATTCGAGGGACCCCACCTTTGGGGATAAAGGGTGGGGGGCTTTTTTTAGCAATCAGTTCATGAAAGTTGGGGGCCGAACGATGTTTGAGGGATGTTGATCTGAAGGAGAAGGAAAAACAGAACCCCTGTCGCATTCGGGGAAAGATGGAAGATAAAAGATCTGGTTTGAAAGCGGCTATTCCCACCCTTTTTTCCAAGATTTCGGGTTCTTTTTCAAACACGGTTCCAGCAGGTTATATTGATCTTAACGGTAGAGGTGGTTTGACACAAAAAAGGCTCTTCAATGATGTCAAGGCATGTGTGGTTTATCTTTTTTATTTTTTCCCAGGCCCGAAAAGGGGGACATTTGAGTGGTTCTCGCTGTTGCTCCTGTCTTATTGTAAATTTAACGAGCCAGTTTCCGCCTGCTCCGGGGTGTGAGGCCGCATTCAATCTCAGCCCATTGATTGAGGAAACTGCACCGATGATGATTTTGATGCTCTGTATGGACTGTCCTTTCTTTTTATGAGGAGGATCTGGGGCCCATATTGGTGCTCATATTTGAACTGATCAACGATTGTAGTGTAAGTGTTGAGGAGGTCTTTTGGGAGAACCCCATGTTGACCACAAAAAATTTTTTAAACTCTTGGGAAAAAATCGGGGGGAATCTTAGCTCGGTGTCCAACGTAAACCCAAAATGTTTTAGTTTGAAATTTGATTGATGTTTTGAGTTGAAGATTATAAAGCTAAAAGGCGGAAAAATTTTTTATTTTTCCTGTCATTGGTAAAACCCCAGAGGGTTGTTTTCTGGGTTATCAAGTTTAAAGTTTGTGGCCCCGGTTTCAACGTTCGTCAGGTTGGTGTTTAGGATAGCTTCCGAAGCAGATAAGTAAGAATTTGTATTCCTGATGGCAATGTCATCTACATAGCAGGCAAATTTGGCCTCCCCATTGATATATTCATGGATGTTTCTCACGTTTTAAAGCATTCAGTTGAACTGAAATTTTATATACACTATTGTTTTGGATAACAATACGATACTTTAATGATAATTAATAAAAATCAATTACCACCTAATGTTGTGATTCTGTCATTTGTATATACGTATTTATATTAATTGTAACTATATTTAATAAAAAGTAGCTAAAATAAAATTTTTCTTTGTTGATCTAAGTAGGAATTGACTTAAATTTTTTTTTTATATTACTTGTTTTGTGTGGTGTAACTGTGTTTTATTCTGAAGGCATATTTAAGTACAATTAAATTTAAATTATGAAATCATGGCAATAGAAAATATAAGCAATCAACATCCAATCCTCAGTAGACTATGATAAAATTATCAAACGTTAACCTGTCCCCGGCCATAAAAAGGTTGGGAAGCACTGCGTTAATCTATTCTTCTTTCGACAAGGGTTTCGACGAATTCTCACTTTGACCATTTTTACGTAATCTGGTGTTCTCAACGAGCGCACGGCTGGCATGTCATGAGTTCGAAGATAGTACCGCTGAAGTCCCGTTGTGTAGAGAAGGCCGATGTATGCTAAATATGTCGAAGCCGAAATATCCTCCCATTGGTGGGGTGGGGAAGTTAGGAGAAGGTGCCAGATCAGATGTCCTCCTCATCACTCGACCAAGGTTCAAAACTACGAAGTCCGCGTCGCCAAAAACCCTCTTGTAACTGAATAGTGAGACGTTAATATTCACTCACTCCCTGAGCGCACACAACTGCTTCTAATTGGTCTGGAACGCTGTGAGTCTCAGAAATCTCTTATTGGTTGGATAAATGAATATTCTTTTGTAGTCTTAATCAGAGGCCACCCCAAAGTGGTGGTCCTCGAGAAAATTTCGCTGGTCCCTAGAAAAATGTGGAATATACTTACTCATCACGTTATGTTTTAAGGTGCATCAAGTAGAAACCCTAGTTAAAAAGCACTTGAAATCACTTACAGAATCTTTTGCCTCGTTATTACACAAAGAATGAAGATAATAGATAAAGTAATATGTGGATAATAGATCCGTTTGCAGTGAAAATTCGGGATAATAATTTAATTATGCTTCTAATAGAAAGCCTCATCGACCTATCGTCCGATGAAACACTCTCAAATTTAAATTTCATTCATCCTTATCAAGATCTCAGTTTTGGCTTTCGATATAGCGTGAATACAATTTTCTTAGTGAACAGGCGATGAAAATTCAGATTCAGAGAGTTCTCCACAACTTATTTATGTGAAAAGGCATTTTCATCTGTCTCAGTCATCAAAAGCAGGTACCGATCTCAGCTTGAAATAAATACAGTTCTCCATCTTGCAGTAACAACATTGGATCCAAATATCCATGTGTGATCCTGTTTCAAATAAGCAGGAGCATCTATTTCACTAGGAATGTATAATACTAAAAGTATGATATACTTAAACGATTTTTTAATTGTTTTGTTTTACAGTTTTTTTTTTTTATTTTATTATGGTTTATGAATAAAGCTTTCATAATTTGGTTCGAATTAATAGTTACATTTTATTTATAAAGGTACATTTTATGTGTTCTTATATCAAAATTATATTTACAAATATATTTACACTTAAAAAATTCTGTAAGTGGTCCGTGGGATTTAAAATATGAGTTTACTGGTCAGGGAGGTCAAAAAGTTTGGCGACCACTGGTATAAATGTTTAAGAGCCTAAAAACTACTCGACGGGCTTTTTTTCTAATGCTTTGAAACATTTACGCAGCAGTCGCCAAACTTTTGACCTCACGGGCCCAATAAATTCATAATTTAAATCCACGGACTAAAAGTGTAAATATATTTGTAATAATGTGATATAAGAACCCTAAACTGATATACTAATAAATGAAACTTTAGTGTAACAAATTTTGAAGCTTTAAAAACCATAATAAAATAAATAAAAAAAATAAATAAATAAACAAAAACTGTAAAAACAAAACATTTAAAAATGGTTTAAGTATATAAAAATTTAGCATTATACATTCCTAGTGTGATCATGTTCCTGATTAGTGAAGAAAAGATTATATAGACATTTGAATCCAATGTATTTACTGCAAGACGAGAACTGCATTTATCAAGCTGAATCGGTACCTGTTTGATGACTGTGAAAATTTCACATAAATAAGATTGCGGAAACTGATCAGAATTTTCATCTTATCCACTAAGTGTATTCACTTTTTTATGGAAAGCCAAAACTGAGATCTTGATAAGAATGAATGAAGTTTAAATTTGAAAGAGTTTCATCGGAGATGGGTCGATGAGGCTTTCTTTTAGATGTATGTTTAAATTATTATCCTGAATTTTCGCTGCCCACGGATCTATTATCCATATATAATGATGCAGCTACTACAGTACGACTTATTTACCGTGGCGTTATTCCACGAAGTAGCGTTTTTATAACTGTTCACGTATTGTTATGAATTGGATTATGTTTCAATGCATCTTAAAACCCAACTTAACATGATGAGTAAGTATATTCCACACATTTTTCTGGGGACCAGCGAAATTTTCTCACGGACCACCACTTTGGTGACCTCTGGTCTACACAGCACGCTTCTGTTAAAAATGTTCAAGCTCTGACTAATTTAGAATAACATGCGTGTAAGACAACAATTTTAGAAAAATATTGCAGACGATCTCTAACGACGAAATTTAAAAGCTTTCTCCTGCGTTTGAGTCACAGATGACGATAGCAAATTTTTATAACAGAGCCTTTGTCATAGCTAGGTATTTTTAATTTTCATGAATGTTTAATTTATTTGGCTCTATCAATAATTTGGTCAACTTTTCAGTTAATCGCGTTTCAGTTTTATTCATGTTATGGTCCACGCTTTCTTTTATTAAAATTGAGCTTAAATTTAAAAGTATTTTATACACCGTTAAATCCGGCGTATAATGCGCACCTATACTTTCAAGCTGCAATTTTCAGTTTTTAGGTATATTCGCCGTATAACGCGCAACTTCTTTTTTTACGAGGAAACCTGAAATGTACGTGCGCAGTGCTCTTATGTTTTGAAGTTCTTTATTCGAGGTATTATTCCAAGCTTTAGAAGAAAATAGTATACTTCTAGAGCTATAACCTTTTAAGTACATAAGGAATGTGTCATTTCTTTTAAATAAACTATATTTCGATGTACATAGAAGCCTAATTTTTTTCGATGCTCATTTTTTTTTTCATATTTAAAGTTCTCATTTTTATACCCATCGTATAACGCGCACCTGTAAATTTTGATCTTATTTTTTGTATTAAACTGAATTGATTGAATATTAACGTCGCACTGTTAAGCAACACGAGGGCTTTTGGCGACAGACCACGTAATTTTGAACTATGGTCAAGTGACGTGGACGACACCTGAGCTGGCACCCCTCTCTCCTAACTACCACACCACACCAACGGGAGGACGTTTCAGCTCTCGACAGAATTAACGTGCATCACTGCCCTACACGGTGGGTCTTTAGTGGTACTGGGCTCGAACTCGTGACAAGGCAAGCCACGATCCGATACCTATACAACTCGGCTACCGCGGCCACTTTTTGTATTAAAAGTTCGAGTTATAAGCTGGATTTTACGGTAATTGGAATTTTTTAATGTTTTATTAGACTGAATTTCGTTTTGTTTTGTTTTGATAACATAGCTTCTGGATGGGTAAAAAAGTGTTCTTTTCAAAACATTGTACACAACAGTTAAATGTGTTGTAGTTTTAAGTCCTTATGTGTATGAGATGACATTTCAATAACCAATCTCAACATCTGATCGCCATTATTTTTTTCTTTTTCCTCACCTGAACTTATGCGTACTGTAATTTGATGCTTTATCTATAATGTGCACTTCAGATGAATGAATGCATTATGCTATCTTTTCAAATAACATCAAAAAGCAAAATATCCAATAAGCGCGCATTATCCATTTAACCTTATGCGGCATAAGCAAAATTCTCAAATCCTAGCAGCCCATAACTAAATTATTAATTCATGAATTGTTTCGCAGCAGAAAAGAACATCTCGAACGAAGACTCGAGTTGTAAAGTAATTCGTACATTTAGAAGCATTATGGAAGCTGCATTTCTATTTCTTATTTCACCATTTTCTCTTATTCCAATATCGGAAATGAACTTATCAGCTTTATCTCTCATTCTTCTAAGAGAGCCGTATACGTAGCAGCTAATTCACGCACGACAGCCATAGGTTTCCGATTTCATTGATTCCCGATATCAAAGTCTGCGAATAGCGTTGCAGATTCGAGACTCTTGAAAAATGATTTGGTTTTCTTCTGAACGAATCGATTTGAAGGGAAATGAAGCAACAACTCTGTATTTTGCTGCATCTTTCGAAGCTCGGTTTCATTCAAAAATAAGCAAAAAGAAAAAGAATGGATATTGTTATGTTCTGAATGTAATACTAACACATTATATAGAATGGTTACTCTGAAATAAACATCCTAAGGTATAAAATAGAAGAGAAGGCATGCTTTTACCAAGCCTACTTCATTTGAAAATATTTGCACTTACTGTAATATGCATATGGTGAAAAAAACATTGAATTACGAATAATTCATTATTTATTTCGTAATTTAAGGAAAAGATTTTTCTTAAGGGCAAAACATTTAGGAAATTAGTTTCAAGACGGAAAACTTTTGAGCGTTTTCATAACCTAGATCGTCATTTTTGGAATTTAAAACATTGGAATTTATTTGAAAAACAACTGTGGCTAGAGCAAGAATAAAAACAAACGATATTAAAATGACGAATTATTACTTTAAATATTTTATTAATATCAAATTAAAATGAACAGAATTATATTCTTTTATAGAAGTTTTTTTATGAGTTTTTCTGAGAAAAAAATCTGAAAGATTAAATTGAAAAAAACCTTTTTGTTTTAATTTTTGCAAATATTGTTGAATTATAATTTTGTGTATGTTTTACTAAACAAGAGGCATTTAACGGATTTAACAAATGATAATTATAACAATATAGTGATTGGGGTTTCTAAGATCATATATTTTAAATTAAAACTGAATTTTTAAAGATTAGCGAGAATTACATAAAAATATCTACTGCCACACTGAATCTATATTGATGTTAGGATAATTTGTAACCAAATATCGATTTTTTTCTTAGTAATTTATAATTAAAAACAATACATTAATTATAGAATCCTGTTCAAATAAATAGTTTATCATAATGTAATTTATTATTCAATCGGGTCAATGATACAATATCTGAAGCTTTCAGTCGTTATTGTAATTTTATATAATGTTAATATTATGAATTTTTTCTATCCTATCGAATCTATATTGGCATTTTTGTTTTGATTCAATAAAATGCAACTGAAAAAAATTATGAAGGTTTCTTTGAATTTCCATTTTGGCACGTACGTATTATACCATCGACCAATTTCGTCAAACCAAAAAACGTAGCTAAAAGCCACAATATACAGCTAGTAATGGAAAACAGTTATAGACTACGTTCAAACATAACAGTTTTGTTGGGAAAACTTGAAGATAATAACATGTTTTTATCGATTGTTCTGTTCTTACACCTGTTGAAACACAACAATATAGTGTAGGCGAAATCACAAAATGGTTTGTAATTAGTAGCACTATTATTTTATTTTGTTGTGTAAAAATGATTAACATTTGAGACATTTTTTTCTGCTAAAGCGAACGTAGTAAAGTTTCCAAAAGTAGGTTTGTGATACATAAGTACCTGTAAAACTATGGGTTTGACGAATATCGTAAAATCCAGTGTATAACGCGCAGTTTTAACACCAAAAAGGAAATCAAAATTTAAGGGTGCACGTTATACGCCGGGTATAAAAACGATGGCTTTAAAAACAGAAAAAAAAAGAGATGAGCATAAAGCAGATTAGATTTCTACCTATATTGAAATACTTTTTATTTTAAAGATATGACTTACTTATGAAGAGTTGTAATTCTGGAAGTGTACTATTTTTTCAAAAGACTAGGATAATACCTGGAATAAATGGCTTAAAAACGTAAGAGAACTACATATGTATATTTTAGGTTTCTTCGTAAAAGAGAGGGTACGCGTTATACGGCTAATATACATCAAAGTTAAAAAATGCAGCTTGAAAGTATAGGTGCACGTTATCACCGGATTTTACTGTAAGAATTATCGTGGAATCGCACAACAGTATTCAGACTCGTACTTAGCATCATATTATTCATACTTTATGTTGTGTCGTCTACACGCCGCGATTTTAAATACAATTATGGCATTTTGGCCCCTAGACTAATGTATTTCTTATTAGATCTTTTTCTTTTATTTCCTGTTTTAATAATGTGGTGTTGCATTCTTCTGAATCTTCGCCAATTTAAAGGCGGTTATCAAAATAATGGAAACACCTGTACCTTAAAGTTAAATTTTTGAAAAAACATTTAAACATTAAAATATAATAATAGCTATCAGGTATTTTTATATATATATAAATAGAAATGTATATTTTCTGGTAGTATGTGGTATCTTTATTGAAATATTGTAAGTCTTGTATTTTGTACAAAAGCGTAAAATTTCGTATCTTTCAAAGAGGTGAGATTGTAGGAACCCCTTTAACTGGAGTTAGTGTAAACGAAACATCATAACTTTTAGGCTTTTTAAAAAGGGCTATTAATTTTGACAGCAAAAATAGCATGGCGAAAATGGGGGACGGAAAAAAGTTCAGGAAAGCCCACGCTTACGAAGCGGATTGAAATGCAAAAAAACGAACAACTGCAGCAAAAGTGACCGCAGAGCTCAACCAGAATCTGAATTCTCCCGTGTCAATGATTATAGTCAGAAAGCACCTACTTAAACATTTACGACAGACCAGAAATTTCCCCCATTTTTTTTGTTAACACAGACGTCTTCAGTGGCGTCACGCGTAAGGCTTTCATCGCGATTTATTAATGCCCTCGGGGGGTTTTTGGGGCCAGAATGGCAATTTTTTCCCAAAACCCAAAAAAGAATGAGAATGCAAATTAGGAATCTTATAAATAGTAGAAGTTTAGCGTTGCGGGGTGGCTATTTAAGTTACTATATGAGGTCTATGTTTTGAATAAACGCAATTAAGTTTAAAAATTAAAGGGAAAATTTCAAGTTCAAGGTTAACCACCCACCCGTGTTTAAGATACAGGTGGGACCATTCATAAGTTTTAAAACCATAATAGACCAAGAGAGTAGCAGTTACCTAGGATTTAGCGGGGAAACTCCAAATTAGATATAAAGAAAAAACTTATTAAGGAGAACAGTAATCTGTTATTAGATATAGTGGTCAATTACGCGATTATTTGTAATAGAATTGTGTCTTCCCCCAGATCCGCTTTTTATAACTATTTTAAACATTGTGTATAGTGATTAAGTTAAGATCTTAATAAAGAGATATTAAAAGGAATGATAGTCTGGTTCTTCGTTATTTCCTCGATGCAGCTCCCGGGGGTTAACGAGAAATGGGGGACCCACGGGCTCGCCTACACGCTCTTAAACCTGGTCGATTGATATGAAAGAAAAAATATGGTTTATGAATCGTCTTTTCTTCCTCCTACAAATTGGGGGAGTTTGGAGGACACCTGACAAGCGTATAATCGTATTTTTCTTCAAGTAGGGAAGACCCGTCAAAAGGTTTTGCGGAATCGTAAATCTAAAGGAAAAATCACGGGAAGAAGTTTGAAATTTAAGTTGAATCCTATAAATTTTAAAAATGGAAGGGATTCGCCCTGGGTGAACCTTACTTTAAGTAACTTTGTGATCTAGAGGGTGGGATTAAATGAAGAACCAGGTGTTTATGATCTTAAAATGCTTTATTAAGATCTTAATTAAACCTAACAATGATAATATTTATATTATAATTTTGCGGATCTGGTGAGAAAACACACAATACGTATTAAATAAGCGCGACTTTAATCACTGTATTCCGCCTATTCTAATCTCAACTTATACACAGTCCTAATAGATAACAGAATTATCCTACCTTAATCTCTCGTTTAACCGCAATGCTCTCGGATTCTATAAATATCTTTTGTTTATCTCGCGTGGAATAATATCCACTTTGACTTGATCGCTCTGTGACGGATAGCTTCACACTCAATGACGGTTTTCTTCTCTTCCTTCAGTTCACGCGCTTAAACTCAGACTAGCATAATCACTTCCCAATAGGTCATACGCTAAAGTTAAACTTTTTCTATTTAAAAGGTTTCTAATTTGCAAATTCACGCTTCGCTTCTGGATTTGGTTGGAAAGAATTTGCCTTTTTCGGCACCAAAGAACCCAAGAGGAGTTTTTAGTAGAAAACGCGATGAGTCCGTCACACTGTGTTTCCTGCAGAAGATGGAATTTTCCAAGATGATAATATCCATGTAGCGTACAATCATGGATTGATGAACACGAGAACGAAGTTAAGCATCTGCCTTGCCCACTCAGTCACCCGATCTCAATAGAATGAAACCATTATGGTCTATTTTAGAGCGTCCAATGCGGAATCGATATCCTGTACCAACATCTCTCCCAGAACTTTCACAATATCTCCGGGAAGAATGGTACAATATTCCTCTAAACACTATTCAGCACTTGAACAAATCGATTCCTAGGATAATCCAAGCTGTGTTACACGCCAAAGATCGTTCTACACCACACTAATAAGAGATTCTTTATAAATCCAAAATGTTCCCGTTATTTTGATAACCCCCTGTATTTGTCTACAGGCTAATACAGAAGGAGAACAGGCAGGAATATTTTTTACGTATGTGCGGATACGATGGAAGCATTTGATGTTTTTAAAACATGGCGATGTCTTTTGATTTAAAAAATTAGTCGACGGCACAATACGTACATATCTATATTTCTTCACCGATTTTTAGTGGCCACGGTAGCCGAGTGGTATAGGTATCGGATCGTTGCTTGCCTTGTCACGAGTTCGAGCCCAGTACCACTAAAGACCCGCCGTGTAGGGCAGCGATGCACGTTAAATCTGTCGAGAGCTAAAACGTCCTCCCACTGGTGTGGTGTGGTAGTTAGGAGAGGGGGTGCCAGCTCAAGTGTCGTCCACGTCACTTGACCATGGTTCAAAATTACGTGGTCCGTCGCCTAAAGCCCTCGTGTAGCTGAACAGTGCGACGTTAATATTCAATCACCGATTTTTAAAATATTTTAAAGCATTTCTTACAGATCTTAAAACGCACAAATGCATTGTTGAAGTAGAGATAAAAACATTTTCACACACACACACACACACACATACACACACACACACACACACACACACAAATTTTTAAAGGCAAAAGCAACTTTAAATATGAGTATAAAAATATAAATCAAACAGGATAAACATTTTCATTCAGGAATCAAAATGGCTCGTTAACAGGAACCTTAAAATGAATTAATAAATTTCTTAAAATTAAATCAATTTGAAAACCACTTCCACCGATTAAAAGTAAAAATCATTCGACAAGGCATTAAATCTTTTTTTTTTTTTTTTTTAAATTTATTTCAGCTCTTCCTGAAATCGTTTTCACGGCCCAATTTTTAACTTCCACGATGAAAAATTTCCGGCAAAATCACGCTGAACTATTGAAAACCATTCACATTGTTATACGGATATTTCTTCTTTTTTTCTATCTTTTTTAAAAATCTCTTTTTTTTTCTTTTTAAAAAAAAAATAAGGTCTTCTTATGATGGATGATGACAGATCACACAATGAACTGATTCTGGGCATCACAAAAAAGTTCTTTTGAGTTATTTAAAAATATTAAAGAAAAGTGACAAGTCTATCTCGTACAAAATAGAATAAAAATAAGAGTTAAAAGGGGAGATTAAGGAATATTAGGAGGTGCCCCGAATGTATAAAAAATAAACAGAGAAAATAAAAAAGATTGAACTTCTAGGGCGTAGCAGCTTATGTACCTGAAAGAATCTGTCTAACCTTTCACATTTTTTTTTGAGTAACTAACCGTTGTTTAAAATGGATTTTTACTTTGAAGTATTTTTTGGATATACATTTTTTAAACTTTAAAAAAGTTATTGTGGGTTTTAAATTAAAATAAAAGGGGAAAAACCTATTTTTTGTTATCTATACTTTCAAAAAAATCACGTGAAATAATAAAATCCAGAAAGAGTATAATAGTTAATAATGGTAGATTTATAAAAGGGTCAATGAGCTTAATTCATAATACGTCATTGTCACATGATAAATGCAATCACGTGTTTCCCGACGATCAGTTCATGAGTTCGCTATTGCTTCTAACTTTTGCTTTTGAAAGAAACTTATTTCTAAAAAATACATAATTGTGCCAACAATAATAATGAACATTGGTAAGCAAAATGCTCTTGACTTGGAAGTACACGTATGATACACAGTCCAGTAGAATAATAAGTGCAAGTGCAAAGTGAGTTTTGAATCTAGCGGAGGACCTATGACTGCATTTATCTTGTGATCGTTATGAATTTTGTCAATATCTAAGTTGTTAAAACACATCACGTGACTATTTGGATACGAAAGTGAAACTTAATAAACATAATATTAATTAAACATAACTTTCCTCAGCACCCATTGTCAAGTGTGTGAATAAATGTTGTAAAAGTAAAGTTTCTATAGACTCAAAAATATTCTGAAACTAAATTCGACAGAAAAAAATTTTTGATTTTGTAACTCACACTCATTTAAATAAAAATGGCGTATTATGTACCAGTTAATAAAAGCATGCATTTTATTTTCGTTTTTGATACTTCCTTGAATCTTTCTTGGTGGTCCCAAAGTTTAAAGTATTTTGTTATAAAAATATGTAACTGTGCAAATATATTCTTTAAATATATAGCACTACATAAATTAACTTTTGTTGTTTAATGAAATTTTATAAAGTTCTATTTATGAGAAAGAAGACACAGGTACAAATAAAGTAGATCACTCGAATAAATTCTATACTTCGGAAATCAATCCCGTGCTTTTCACGAAAAAAAAACTTTATTCTGAACTTTGGTTTCGGAGAACTTACCTGCCTGCATACGTTTGTATGTTTTGAAATTCGAAAATAGGAATGAACCAGAGAGATTTGTAAAGAAAGTTGATACATGCAGGTTGATAAATTTTGAGTTGAATAAAATATCAAAATTATACATAAAATGATTTAAATAAATTAAATCAAGAATTATTTTACAAAATTTCAATTTGATAGTTTGCGACAAAAAAACGTTTTAATGAATTCTTTTAAGAATTTCTTAAGAATTCTTTAAATACAGTCGGACTCCAATTTAACAAATACACCGGGACCGAGCATTTGATTCGTTGATTCGCGGTTATTCGTAACATCGGGATTTTGGCACTTACCTGTTGGAAATTCTATGATAAGTAATTAATAACCACAGAGTTAGAAATTACATACTTTTTATTCGGCAGCTAAAAATACTATTAGTGATTATTACGCACCAGTTAATTAGAAATTTTAAAATACTGTGACTGATAGATGTTTGATAATAATTTTTTTGATTACTGATTCAAAACAGTTCTTCGTCTTTATGTTGAATTGCGTTATTTACATGCTGCTGTAGTAGGCTCTCGTGGCTTAGAGGTCACGTGCCCGCTTCGTAGGCACATGATTGTGGGTTCAACCCCGGCTGGAGTCGATAGATTTTCTGGATGCGAAACTCGTAGTCATGCATATCATATGGTTACGTGGCATGTAAAAAATATCCCTTGAGTATCAGTTTCAGAGACTCCGACACTTTCTTTTTCGGCAAAATTAAATCACGGCAATACAATTATCCAAATTTGGTATCAAGCCTCCACTAGATGGCGCCACCATGAAATGGCTCTCACATTTTGGGGATTTGCCGTTGTGATACTCCCCTGCCCTGGGGTATCATCTCTTCATCCATGCGACCTAGATTTGTAAGAATAAATGATTGACCACTCGAACTCTCCATAATAAATCTAATTTATTATTGTCTCAATATATATTAATCAGTGCAACACAAGTCTTACTAGAGGGATCAGGAGTGATACTACGTAATTATCAATACTAAGTTAAAATAGTACCTGAGATCCTACTCACTATTTTTATAAGAAATTAACCTCCGAATCCTTATGTATAGTAAATTCCTCGACAAGCTAGAGTCCGTTCTATAATTCCACTTTAATAAGTAGTCTCTTACCAATATCACACGGCGATCAGCACCCAAGCTTTATATCTTCGTCTTGGGAGTTCTATTCCTTTAATATTAATCTTCCATATATATTATTATCCGACTTTATCCAGCTTCTATTAAACTTTCCGGCTTCTAGCCGACTTCTATATGACTCCTGTATGACTCACTCGCGAACGCTAAAGTTCCCTTATATATCTATTCCCTAATCTGCATATCGCGTTTTCTTCTTGAGAAGGTTGGATTAAAATGCCATTCTGGCACCAAAGATTCCCCAAGAGGATTAGTTAGAAGGCGCGATAAAGCCCCGTCACACCGTGTCTGCAAAAGCTAAGTTGCTAAAATACAGCCCCATTAGAAAAAAACCCATTCTGCTACATAATGTATATTTTCACAGTTTGCCAAACAATGTAAAACATTAGAAAATTTAACAGTTTTGATAGAAGTTTCATTATATTAATTTCTGCATCACAATCGCTATTCATCCACAAACTATCAAAAATAAAATTTTCTGCAAAAAAGTATGCATAATAAACGCCACTTCTCTCAAGAAAGAGAGCAAGCGGATTAAAACTCTTAAAATATCCTCAGAGCTGTGTAGTGGGATGAGATAAGAAATGAATTTTCTGCTCTATTCAAAACTCATGTGATAGGCTACACTCAAGACTCATGTGCACCTTTAAAGTTTAATAATGTGGACTGCATATTTTCCCATCAAATTGCTACTTACAGGAAAAATCTTTTTCTGTGTGTTCCAGACAAAAAGAATATCATTTGAAAACAAATCCAATTTTAACTAATTTTTTAAAAAAAAATTCAGCTGTTGAAATAATTTGTTATATATAATTCAGGGTTTATATTATTCATTACATAGGGTTTTTTGTCTTAATTTTAATCAGGAAAAAAAAATTCGTTAAATATCGAAATTCGTTAAATAGGGATTCGGTAAATCGGGGTTCGACAGTATCTTCATTTTGGAATTCTTTAAAATTATATATAACAGGGATACAATTTAATTCAAAATAATTTAGAACATATAAAGTTTTTTAATTCATTCGATTCATTTTGGGGTATTTTTTTGATTATACAAAACAACGAAAAACGTTTTTTTAAAAATTTCTATTTTGAAAGATATCCTTAACTACACAGTATAATTTCCTGCTTTTAACTATCCATTCTCTTTTGTTGTTGTTTCTAATTTAATGTTAATTAGACAATCAATCACCGGATAGAAACTCTAATTGAAAATGGTGTGCAACGATAATATTGATTGCCATTAACAAAGTCGCTTTTCACATAAAAATAAAACTCCATGGTCACCTTCAAGATGAAAGCTGATCACGTATATGAAATTTATTTTACAGCCTGCTTTTAAAAATAATTCTTCTGTGTTAAGCTCTCCACTATGTCAATCGTGTTGTAGCTTTAAAGTTTTAACTACACTCTTTGCGTTAATCATGATTTGTGTTTAACATTTTTGTCGTGACATTTGATAACATAAATTGTTACGAGAAATTCAAATGGCTGATATTTATTCCAGTTGAGCTGCGATCGTTTGCCGATTGTAATGTGATTATCAAGTAAACAATAACAACTAATCGTTTCTGATTTCTTTCTTTATGTCTTCAAAATTAAAATTCTTTGAACTCGAAATACTCAGAAAATATTTCAGACTGTTTTTAAAACTTCGAATATCGTCGCCGTACTTGTAAAAAACAAAAAATATTGAAAATGAAATAATGATATTTTTAAGTATTATCGCAACCTATTGGCGACATTATATGAAGAAGCACATGATTGGCATTTGAGCGCATACGACACATGCTTAATTGGGTTGCCAACTTGGCGAGTTATCTTGAACGTTGGCGATTGTTGTGATAGTACGTAAGTACCAAAATAATTAAAAAGTACTCGCATTTCAGTCGAAATGTTTTTAATTTCTGTGACACTGAAGATTTATTCCTTCTCTGCAAAATTCTTTGGGCTCGGTGGTGGCCTGGAAAAACAGCATTTTATAGGAATTGAATTTGGTTTTAATGTCCTTCTATTGGTGAAGGGCTGATATAAAATTAAAGAGATATTGAAATTATTTAAACTATTTTTACATTTTTAATATTGAAAATGTTTATAAAAAAATAGATTAAAACCATTGAACTAATACACTGATGTTACTTTGAAATTCCTTGATGGCTTGGAAAGTAGAGTGATATATTATTCCCACGTGCACACGTGCACGTGTTTGAAATAAAATTATATTTTTTAATATATATATACATGAAATACTTATGCTTGCTTTTGCCAGTAATGCATTTCATTTTTGGAAATTGTTCTTGGAATGTTTTACAAAGGACAATTTTAACCATCAAGATGCTATATTATTTAACATAATGGTCCCGAATTCATGGTACACACTTTAAGGGTAGATACAGGACATTGTGTGTGTGTAATAATAATTTATTGTATAGGAATGTAGGGTGCAAGCGACGCGATGAGGCGCAAACAGGGGAAATAAAAGAAAGAGAAATGGAGTTTTGGGTTAGTTGTGTTGCCGGTAGAGGGCAGTAGATATCTAGCCGCCGTTCAACATGATGCATCTCTGAAGAAGAAATCGTCATTCGCAATTGTGCTGACATCTACGATGGGAGACTTTACGTATGCCGCAAAAGACATGCAGTATATGAACGGCCGTGCAAATGGGAACGGCAGAGCTGCCCTACGAATGTATCAAACACAGTTTTGTGATCGACGAATGCCAGATCACATAATTTTTCAGCGTCGCGCCCACTTACCTGAATGCCACGTTTAGGGCGCGATGGATTAGGCATAGTGGACAAGTTCCTTGGCTACCTCGATCTCCCGATTTATCGAGCCTCGATTACTTTTTATAGGGACATCTGAAGAATCTTGTTTATGTGACTCCACAAACGAAGATCTCATTGCTGGAATATCCGAAGCTGCTGCACGAGTGCGGGAAATATCTGGTATCTTTGAAAGTGTGCGCCAATCGCTCCACCGACGCTGTCAAGCATGTATCGCTACTGGTGGACGCAATTTTGAACAGTTATTGAAAAAATTGCACTTGTCAACGACACTTTCAATAAACACTTTGTCTTTCCTTTTCGTCTCTTATTTTTCGTGTATGTGCATCACCGCGTCACTAGCGCCCATACATTCCTATGCAATATATGATTATTACAATGTCCTTTTACCTTACCCCTCAATGTTAAGGATTAGTGACTAATTTTCCTTCTTGGGTTATACCCAAAAGTAAAATAGATACGTAGAAAAGCCTATAGAAACAAAAGAAGAAAAACAATCAGCGAACATAACATTTTGAAACCATTACTGGCAGAAAAAACAAATCCCAGTTTATTAAACTTTACTTTTACAAAGGTGTTCCCTTGCCGTGAAAACCTTGTTTACATGGCTGTTATAAATTTTCCCGATGTTAATTCCTGCAGCATAATAACGTTAATAGTGCGGCAGGAACTAGACTATCGCGTTGATGTACGCCGTGTAACCAAGGTTTCACGCTTAAAACACCTGTAAGACAGTGCTTTTCGAACTTTCAATATTTGCGACCAAATATCCATTCATAATTTCCGTCACTCCCCTTCATACAATAACAATGTATTGAATTCAGTAATACGATACTTTGACGCTAAAGCTACAATTCTACTTTAACCTCTTAAGTGCCATTGGCGTATATAAACGTCTCGCTCGGTCAAAACGTTAATTGCCCCGGACATATATATACGTCTTTCCGAAGTACGATCTTTTCTGGGCACTGCTATCCATAAAACTTTTTCCGAAGGCTTTAGAATGCAATAAAAGTAAAATGACAGTGTTCGCGAAGGATTTACTTATCTCAGAAGATTTGCTTATTTACTCCCCCCAATACATCACTTAAGCGTGTCTACGTAAACGGAGGCATTGGGGAGCGGATTGCATAACTTTTAATCAGCAGTAAAGGGATTAATTATAAACAGAGTAAATTATAAAGATAAGTGTTAATTTTTGTATACAATTTTGTATATGACAAACCCATAGAGTCACTGGTAACTATTAAACTTGCTCTTAACTAAGTTCTAACTTGTTCTTAACTAACTTGTTTAATTAATTATCAAATACATCGTGCAGTATTGATATATTTATAAGTGTATTACGTCAGAGTTAATGTGTATTTTATTTTTTATTATGCTGTTATGTGTTTTGTTGCTTAATTTCAGTAAATTTATAATTTTTTTAAATAATCTTTTGTTTTCGACTTTTCAATATGCTCGCCCCCTCCTCGTAGAGTTATCACGACCCCCTAGGGGGCGCTCCCTACACACAGTTTGAGAAACGCTGCCGTAAGGTATGTAAATAAAACTTGAATTGTTTTTCTGTATTCTTTCAAATGCTCTTTTTTGCTGTATTCCTCTTATTTTTTGTGCTACAGGGCTTCGAAACCTCGGAGAGAATTATGAAAAAGCCTCTGTATATATACATAATAACTACTAAAGTTAAAATTTTGAAAGTAGTCAAATAACACTTGTTAATAAAACAAGCTTAACTTTAAATACACAAAAAATGAGTCTAAGACGTTATATCATTTCACTATTACTTGTAATTCATTAAATATATTTCTTTTTATTTTAACATTTGACGCAAATCAATTTTTTAAAGAAACAATGATTCTTTAAGAGAATAAAAAAAATTTACAATGAAATAAAACTTTATGATTGTCCACGCAAGTTTTTGTTTTATGAAAGAATAACATCGAAAACAATGCAATAAAGTAGAAAAGGAAAAATGATTTCCTTGTTGGTAGTGATACAAGAAACCTCCCAAATAATAAAACTTCTTCACTATCTAATAATTTAAGCTTTATTGTTATTGATTATAAAGCAATTTGATTTCAATTACTAATTTATTTTTTATGAAATGCGATTTGGAAATAGTCTACTACGACAGCTGTCTCTTACCAATGTTCGTGTCTCGCAATAATCATGGAATAAACCAATAGTTTCGAAATGTGTATGTTTCAAGGAAATAAGTTAGAAAGACGCTCTTATGATTTTTTTTTATTATTATTCGATGTTTTGCCTCATTTAACACCTCCAACTATTTGTTGAGGAGCAGTTTGCTTAAATTCGCAATAGATTGTGAAATGAGTGAAGCATTAAAACAATGAATTAAACTTTAAATTATGTATAAACTCACCATAAGTGTTAAAATAACACAGAATTATTTTTTCCTTAAGAATATTTGGTATTAGAATGATTCTCTAATTCTGAAATAAAAGGATTTTGTTCATTTTTTGAAACAAACAATTTTGTGTTTTTTCCCTTTTTAAAAATTTTAGAACAGTTATGGAATTAAGTACTGGGATTCTTTCTTAAATAAAACCAATTTCTATAAAAAATATATTTTGATCTACCTTTTTTTTTTTCAAAAGGAACCAATTAAAGATTTTGGTGAGCAAACAAATATAAAAACCAATTACAACGGAATGTAATTAGTGTTCTGCCTTTTTTTGCCGAGATCAAAAGGGAAAAAAAATTTTTGCTTTGGGTTTATGAGCTATTAAGCTAATGGATAAAAAAATTTTCGTCGGAATATAAAAAAAATTTGATCATTTTTTTTGAAATTCAATCCGAATTTCTTTTTTTTAATTTTCAGTTTTTATGCTTTAATATATTTTTCTAAGCTTTTTCAAATCCTCTACTAGTAGCCAATTTATATTTTCGGGGGGAATTTTCAATCTTTAAATAAAAACATTTTAAAGCGCCCAATTGAGCTGAAATTTTATAAAAGGGTTTTTTGGAGGGAAATACAGAAATTTAAAAAATTTAAAAAATTAAAAATTAAAACAATTATTCAAGAATTACAAATACGGCCTGTTGGCCTATAGGCGGATACCAATCCCCCGCAGGAAATTTTTGACTCAGTTTCCTCCCTAGAGGGGGGGGCACCTGAGTCTGACATGCAAACCCCCGTTAGGATTTAATTTTCCCTTTTGGAGACCCCCTTTTTTACACCTTCCCGCAAGGCCCCTTATTTTTTTCTCATAAAACCATTTTTGGGGGGGGTCGAACCCGCAATCTTGAGTACAGAAGGCCAGCGACAAATCACCCACGCCTCCCAGCCGACATTTGTTTTTTGACATAATGCATACAATAATAAAATAACTCTCTTTCAGGCAAATATTAATTTCAGAGAATTTTAATTTTAACTGAGTGTTATATGTTATACATTGGTGTTCAAAATTAAGAAAATTTGCATATATTGTCGAATTTCATGAAAAGATTCGAACGAATTGTAAAAATATTGCTTCGAAAGAAAGATGCATATCTTATGTGTCGAATACGTAAGCGACTATATTTGTGGGGGCAGAGTAAGTCGAGTAACATGATTTATAAGCATCCGTTCCAAAATCGACATACCGTTCACCAGCACAAATCCAAATTTGTAGAGAATTTAATTTAACGTCCAGCATCGTATTCAATTTATGAAAACAATTTCAGGATACTGGATCCATCGAAAGCCTGGGTAAGGTCGTCCAAGAACCCCGATGACCAGACAAGATCACCCTTAGTCCACTATAGCGAGGCATAACTGGGGTGCTACAGCTTCTCTGCTCTCTCGTGAGTTGTATGCGGTCACAGAACCTCGAATTTCAAGAGTGACTGTTTCCAGAAGACTTTATGAGTGAGGTTTGTTTATAAGAAGATCCGTTGTTTGAGTCTTTCTCAGTTCTGTGAACAGGAGAGTCCGTTTAACCTGGAGCATATGCTATAGAGATTGGAGGATGGATCAATGGGTGTCCCTTTTCTTCACTGATATGTCCCGGTTCAATCTAACCAGTGAATCTCCCCGTACTTTGATATAGAGAGAATCGAGTACCCATTATCTGCCCTCCAATGTACGAGAAATCGAACGTTATGGCAGGGGAGGCGAGATGGTCTGGACAGGCATCACGCTTGATGGTCCCACACAACTCCATGCTTTTAAATGAGACATTGTGACTACTATGAGGTTTAGGAAGGAGGTCTTGGAGCCTTATTTTTGCTTTTTCAGGAGTGCAGTTGGCAATTTTTTCTTTTTAATGGATGACAAGGCTAGATCACAGGAAGATTATCTGGTCGACGAATTTCTGAAAAGTGAGGATGTTCGCCGGATGGATTGGCCAGCCAGATCTTAAGGTATCCGACTACGTTCGGAACCGTGATTTTGCAAAAGCGTATAAATGGATAATATTTATGATATTTAGTGTCATTTAAATTAGAAAATGTATATAAAATTGTTTTAAGAATATTATTTTAATAAAAAATTATTTAAGTACAATATTTTGACAAAAAAATGAGCATAGAATGATCCATTTTCAAAATATTCTCCTTTTGTGAAGAGTGCTTCTATTATAATAATATTTTGCCTGCATATAGCTCAGACCTCTGTACAGAGGCTCGACTAGAATTTTTGAAATATATAACTTAGAAGTGGGTTTATCCATGTTTTACGACAATAGAAGGGAGAAATTTTAAGAAAAAAACACCGATAGTTATTTCAAATGGTTGTAACTCTGAAAATAATGCGAATTTTTCAAAAATCATAGTTGAGCCTCTGTACAGAGGTCTGAGCTGTAGACAGGCGAATTATTATTTTAGAAACATTTTTCACAAAATGAGAACATTTTGAAAAAAGGTTATTCTAAGTAAATTTTTGCTGAAATATAGTATTTAAATAATTGTTTTCGCCAAAATGTCCTTAAAACAATTGTATACATGTATTCTAATCTAAGTGACACTAAATATCATGAAAATTATCCATTTATGCACGTTTTTAAAATCACGGTTCCGAACGTAGTCGGATACCTTAACCTTATAGTATGTTTTGGACGCTCTGGCGAGGACCAATTCATAGACACCCTTCGAGAACCATTCAAGGGCTGGTAAAAGAGTTGCTGAACGAGTGGAATTAATTGCCACAGAAACTCATAAACTCCCTTATTATCAGTATAAAATCATGGTGCCACTAGGCACTGTAAGAGGGGAGCATACCCCTATTATCCCATTCTTTTTGTTCTATTCTGCTACTGCTCTTTCCTACCTTCTGATTCCAATTAGTGTTACGCACGATCATGCGTGTGTATTTATAAATGTTGAATGGTTATTTTTTGCATTATATCAGCTCTATATCTACACCAAATTTCATTAAAATCTGTCCGGTAGCTCTAGACATAATCGACTAGATCCAAAAACTGTCTTAAACTTGAATATAAGTGTTTGTATAAGGGCTTATATATTTCTCTACTCTGTAAAATTTAACTATCTGTTAAAAATTATTTTAAATGCAAATGAAGATAAATTTGTGAGAATGAATTTTTAAAATACGTAATTAGTTGTTTTTCCCCCATCATTTCTGTTTTTCTTACACAAGAAAACGATAATATTGAAACATTGGTTGCTTACTCATTTAAAGGCAATGACAAAATAATGAGCTCTTCACACCACATGATTTCAACTTACTTTTTAAAATTTTATGACAATTTTACGAAAATAACACGTAAAAAATTAATTTGCCTATGTAAATTCACTTTAAGGTATCCGACTACGTTCGGGACCATGATTTTGTAAAAGCGTATAACTAGATAACATTTATGATATTTAGTGTCACTTAGATTAGAAAATGTATATAAAATTGTTTTAAGAATAGTATTACAATAAAAAATTATTTAAGCACAATATTTTGACAAAAAATGAACATAGAAGGACCCATTTTCAAAATATTCTCCTTTTGTGAAAAATGCTTTATTATAATAATATTTCGCCTGTATATAGCTCAGACCTCTGTACAGAGGCTCAACTAGAATTTTTGAAATATAAAACATAGAAGTAGGTTTATCCATGTTTTACGACAACAGAGGGAAAAATTTTAAGAAAAAACGCCGATCATTATTTCAATGGGTTGTAACTCTGAAAATAATGTGAATTCTTCTAAAATCCTACTTGAGACTTTCTGGAGAAGTCTTTACTTTATATAAGCAAAGTATTATTATTTTAGAAGCATTTTTTATAAATGAGAACATTTTGAAAAAAGGTTATTCCAAGTTACTTTATTGCCAAAATATTATACTTAAATAATTTTTTTTCCTCAAAATGTCCTTGAAACAATTTTATACATGTATTCTAATCTGAGTGACACTAAATATCATGAAAATTATCCATTTATACTCTTTTTTAAAATCACGGTTCCGAACGTAGTCGGATACCTTAATTTATATTGAACCTGTTTTCATGTCACTGAAACTATCATAATTTAATAAAAATAATTTCATAACTTATTTGTTAGAATTTCTTATTTTAACGTTAATTACTCAAATCCATGATTAATCGGACTCTCTGGAAATAGAGTCTTACTTTTTGAACTTTAAGGAATTTAAGTTTGAAATAATGCCTTACTATCCGTGATTAATCTGATTCTCTGGAAATAGTCTTACTTTTTGAACTTTAAGGAATTTAACTTTGAAATAATGCCTTACTTTTTCACTAAAATGGCATTACCAGACGACTGGACATTTTAAATCTTAAAAAAATGTTTAATAACATTTTAATGTTTTTCTCCATGAATTTACTTTTATTTCATAATCTTAATGCTAATGTCTTTAATTTATTGTTATTTTTTTGTTCATTTTTAGAAATTTAATTATTATTTGCTTAAAAACTCAATAAAAAGTATTCTATTTGAATTTTATCCTTAAATTGGAGTAATTGTTTTTCTTGGAATCCCTTATTGATATTTTTTCAAAGTCGATTTGATAGTTGAAATTACGTTATGTAAGTATAGTTTCTTAAATATTTTTCTAACGGAGATCAAAATGTATTCCTGTTAAAGATATGCTTTTAACTCAGACTGATATTATTCTTTTAGGTCAACTCACTGAACAGAATCCTGTTTGAAAAAAAAAACCTTTCTGTTGTAGAACTTTTAACTTTAAAGCAAAATTTACTTTTTGTGTTACTAGTCTTTTTTTATAATCAAAAATGAATATTCTTTTTTTTAATTGATACTGATTATGTTCCAGACAATTTATTCTCTATAAAGAGATGCAGTATATGGGTTTCAACTTTACCAATGAAAAGAGTAAAAACAAATTTAATTTACAACTACAATGCTCTTTATAAATATAATAAGAATGTTTTTAAAAAATCACATATATTTCTTATAATGTCTAAAAGTTCGACACAAGAGTTTTTTGTGCTCAAATTATTGAGAGCACTTTCGTAGAAATTTTAATATTCATTCTCGAATACTACATTTCTAAAAAATTGCTAATAAGAAATTCATCTACAGAAAGTAAAAAAATGAAACTAAAAAAGCATACTCAGTTTAATTTATTTGTAAACTTACCAAAACTCTAATCAAACTTCACCCAGCTCCAATCATTCCAAGAATCATCAAACTTTTTTCCTCAAACCAAAAAATATATTCATCTTGCTAAATCACTTTACCAAAGTTTCCTTTTAAAAAAATGAGATCTACTACTTAGTTCAGGTCCCTTTTTTGTAATTTTTTTACCTCCAAACGACGTTTCCCAAAGTATTTTTCTGTAGCAACTTTCCACAAATATCTTCCCCACTGTACGAGAAGAAAAGCCAAACTCATTTACCGTTAAGTCCCTCCCCCATCTTCCTGTGCACTCTTTCCCCGGGAGAACAAACCATCCAAAAGCGTGGACCGAAAAGTTTGGAAAAGAAGAAAAAGAAAAAGCCTCTTCGATCTTGAATCGAGTTCGTAATTTCGCTTTTCCAAACGGTGCTTCCCTTTCGTCAACTCGGAGTTTCTATTGAGAAAAGTCGTTGTTTGAATTGGAGAAACTCTCCCAGGAAGTTCATGGATTTCTGGAGGGAATATATTTGGGAGGTATGAGAGGAAACGCTTTTGTTTCTTGAGAATTCTTTACTGTGCTTGGATGCGAGAAGGTATTCTCTAAAAGGAGCGTGTCTTAAGGTATCCGCGACTACGTTCAGAACCGTGATTTTACAAAAGCACATAAATGAATAATTTTCATGATATTTAGTGTCACTTAGATTAGAATACATGTATAAAATTATTTTAAGGACAATTTGACAAAAAAAATTATTTAAATACAATATTTGGGCAAAAAATTAACTTAGAATAATTTTTTTTCAAAATGTCCTCCTTTTGTGAAAAATGCTTCTATTATAATAATATTTTGCCTGTATATAGCTCAGACCTCTTTACAGAGGCTCAACTATGATTTTTGAAAAATTCACATTATTTTCAGAGTTACAACCCATTTAAATAATTATCGGCGTTTTTTTTCTCAAAATTTCTCCCCTCTGTTGTCGTAAAACATGGGTAAGCCCACTTATAAGTTATATATTTCAAAAATTATAGAGTTGAGCCTCTGTACAGAGTTCTAAGCTATATACAGGCAAAATATTTATTATTATATAATAGAAGCATTTTTCACAAAAGGAGAATATTTTGAAAATGGGTCATTCTATGCTCATTTTTTTGTCAAAATATTGTACTTAAATAATTTTTTATCGTAATACTATTCTTAAAACAATTTTATATACATTTTCTAATCTAAGTGACACTAAATATCATAAATATTATCCATTTATACGCTTTTGCAAAATCACGGTTCCGAACGTAGTCGGATACCTTAAGGACACGATCGTCGTATATATTTATGGTTAATTACAAACTGTTTTATTTGTGTTTAAATCAGTATCTATTTATTTAAGGAAATACGTTAGAAATTATATTACAATAATTTATATTCCATTAGATCTTATGTTGTAAGTGTTTTAAAACTCTACTCTGTGTTTTATAATCATGGCCATGGTAACCTAGTACTCAGGATCATGGCCAACGTGTCATGAGTTCAAGATCCGCTACGTAGAGAGGCTGATGCACGTTAAACTTGTCGTGTCTCAAAGTCATCAAGTGGAGTAATGCGGAAGTTAGGTGAGGTTACTCAGGTGACATCGTCTCTTGAACGGGATTCAAAAGTACGAGGTCCATCGCCAGTAGCCCTTGCATTGCTTTATAGTGGCCTCCCCACACAGTATGGTGGTTATGGCACTCGGCTTGTAATCGAGTGGGCTCGAATCCCGAGTAAGGCATGAATGTATCTTCGGGAAAAGAAATCGGACTTTCGCTTGAAGTGGATTCCTGTCTCGAAAGGAAAACAGTGTACCTCTTCTGTTCTTTGCTGGGATCATCGTTTGTAATAAAATCTGAATTCTTCTATGATGTATTTCTGTTCATATACCTTTCGCATGTATCCCACAGTTATAAACAAACAACAACATTGCTTTATAGTGCGACGCTCATAAAAACTCACCGAATGTTTAATAATCGCTTTGTGTGTAATATGGATCTACTTTCAAGGACTTGATTTCTTTTGTTAAATATAGGGTTTTATGAATCTAAAGAGTGGTGTAACTGGGAATATATATATATTAGGGCCCATATGCAAACTCAGGTTTTGGGCCCCAAATACGTACTTAGCGTCAGTCAGGCTTTGGACCCCCTAGAGTCCCTGGGGCCTTCGCAATGCGGGGGTGTACGTTACGCCACTGAATATAGATACCCAAATAATCCTTCTTTTTACTCAAGATTTAGTATTTGAAGTAAATTTGAGTGGTGCATTCAAGCATGTTTCCTAACACCTTTCCCTGTTTACAATCATCTTGCTTGTGCCAACCAATACTTATTGTTTCTTCCTTCCTTCACTTAACAAGTCCAGATCACGGATATACGCATTTAAAATTATTATTTATATTCTCAACGTTAGCGATAACACTCCCTTGTGGGCGTTTGAGGCTTTCAGGGGAAGCAATAAAAGACTCAGAGAAAATTAAGGGGCATTGAGATGGCACGGAGGAGCTTCGGCAGATTAACCAAATATAGTAAAAAAACCACTAAAAAACACGCTGATTGCATACTGTTACGAATTTTGTGTAAATAGTGTAAATAATTTGTATTTGAGTGTTTAATGCATTTATATTACTCTATGTTATATTTATTTCATGTTAAAAATGTGCTACTCACAAGCAATGCCTCCCTTACGTTATAATGGCGATTCAATAAGAACTTGGCGAAATATTGGCGGTAGAGCCAAGTTGGCATCATTTTTGGCGACCAATTTGGCGACTTTGGCGACCATTTTGGCGTCATTGACGACCATGTTGGTGAGTTCGGAACCCTCTGGAATCTTCTAGAAAGTAGTAGATCTCTCCACTAGTGTCACGTTCAATGACACGAGCGGTTATATTTCTGGAAGTTTCTGTCGCGCCTGTAAATAAGATGCTCGCCAGGACGGCGAGGAGTCTGGATTAAACCAGCGAGTAGTAAGGATTGTTTTGACTAGCGATTAGAGCTCGGCTGTGCTTGTGAATAATCTTTACTTACGTGTATTTTTTTTAAACGCTGATTATTGTGTTTGATTGCTGTTGAAGGTGAGAAGACCTTCGGATATTTACTCTGTGAATATTGCTGCTGAATCCTGTGTTTAATAAAGGATTGGATTTTTGTTAATAAACCCGCATCGCTCTTGAAGAACTGTTTATTTTCTTTGTGATTGTTTTGCATAAAACCCCCGAATTCTCGGATCTACGTAACAATACTAATAAAAGTAAACTTTTATACTGGTTACCTTATGTGTGTTGATTGTGTATATATTTAAGTCATATCTGTCACGTGTACAAAAATTCACATATTTCGGTATAGTTCGGGAAGTGGATGAAAAACTTAAAGATTACATTAAATTTAGACGTACATTAAATGGAATGATATAGTAAATTTTAATTTCTATAGTGTACGTGTTGTCTTTGTCAGTGAGCAATAGGAAAAATGCTTCTTCAGCTGCATTTCATAACGTATAATGTATAGAGAAATATAATTAAATATGTTAACCAGGAATTATATAACGTGTGATTCTTTAAAGGCTGAAAAAGTGTCATTTTTCTTTATTTTGAAAGCAATAGTTTATTGTGAATTGCTTCATATCATCAAAACCTTCTTTCAAAAGCTTCTTTATAACAGATATAAGCTAAAACTTTTATTCCACACTTTTAAATAAAGAAGAAATTCAATAGAGTTTCTATTTTAACAATATCCTATCTAAAACTAAAATATATAATATTACACATTTAAATATATTTGTAGCAATAGCTATTTCAGATGAGCAAGTAAAAAAAAAAAAAAATTGGGCTTTAGAAAAAATTAAATTAAAAAAATATGTTCTATTAGTAATAATAGAATATTATTTTAAAATTAATACTTGTTTTCACACACCATGTATTATGTACGCTCTTATTTCTCTTGAGTGAGAGGGGGTGGTCTCGAAATATTCACTCGAAAAGCCAGTTCAAAAAAGGTTGGGAACCTATGATTTATATCATACTCTTGATTACTTTAAAATTAACGAGTGTTTGTCGCAGTTTGATTAAACGTTGTCTTTTCCAAACCAGTTTCTGTAATAAAGCTTCTTCTCTCTCTTTCTAGGGTCCTCGTCAGAATCGCCCTTACAATGAATGTTATTTAAATATCTTTCCATAAATATTTTGATTAAGATTGAGCATCGGATATTCCCTCAACTGGAAAAATGTCTGGAATCATTCCAGAAGGTACATATTCAAAGACTGGTGTAAATACCATTCTAAATGAGTAATTAATTTCTGTTTCTTAGAATGAGAGAGGTTAAGAAATAAATAAAAAGTGTGTGTGTACTTATGTACGTACGTAAGAAGTTATACTTCTTAGGAGTAGCAGGATTAAAATCTTTCTAAAAATCTTGCCAGGACAAGTTGGGCCAAGGACGAAAGGCGATCACGAGCAGAGTTGAATAATACTAACCTTAAGTCAATCGGACCAGCCAATACCGAGATAATCACGATTTAAATAAATTTAAACACCCCCGCACAGGGTTGATTGATTGAATGATTGATTGAATATTAACGTCGCACTGTTCAGCTACACTAGGGCTTTTGGCGACGGACCACGTAATTTTGAATCATGGTCAAGTGACGTGGACGACACCTGACCCTGGCCCCCTCCTCCTCAACTACCACACCACACCAACGGGAGGACGTTTCAGCTCTCGACAGATTTAACGTGCATCGCTGCCCTACACGGCGGGCCTTTAGTGGTACTGGGCTCGAACTCGTGACAAGGTAAGCCATAGTCCGATACCTATACCACCCCCGCACAGGGACAATAGGATCAATAACATGGAGGTTTTCGGCAGACTGTATCGGGAGATGAGGTGAACCGAATGTGACACCTGAGACCTCATATTGAATGTCTCGGCGGGAAGAATCGTTCTTGAGAAAATCAAGACATCCGCCTGAAGAGCCCCCGAGTTATGGTCATTTTAAAATAATTAAAACATTTAAAACAATTAAATAAAATAGAAGCATGGCACACCCAGCAACTCGAAACTCAGCCTGGTTGTGAGAAACAAGAGGAATCCATTCGAACCGGTCCGGAGTCTGTAGTTGCAAATGGGGCGGCGCTAGATCGGGAAAGGAAGACGAAACTAACCCCCTGGAAGGGGAACAGCTGTGACGCAAATGGTCACGTACATCCCAGTGATACACAGAATAGAAGGTGATCCCAAAGTTTCATCCTTCTATCTCTGTAATATCGTGACGTCATCAAAAGATCGAACCCCATAGGAATAACTTGGGGATTCTAATTTTAGTGATAACGCCCCTTACTCCCACTATCTACACACGAAATATAACAGATGAAAAAGCTCAACGAGGAAAACCTATGGTCCGAGTTTCATTAATGAAGCTCAAAAATCCTCCGAGCTATGCGGGATTTAAAAAAAATGTAAAACTTTAAAATAATTTAAAAATGTTAAATATGGGTGAAGAAATAGGGGCACATGGTTCTGAAAAAATATATCTAGGATGCTCATAGAGAACAATCGAATCCAGCCGGTGCGGTCGACCAAGATGGCGTAGAATTCGAGTTATTACTGGGGTAGCCCTGTAGGGGAGGGGCCAATTCCACGTAAAGCTCGCGCTAATACGAAAATATGTCGGGCCTCCAAAAATCAAGTTCTAAGCTCAGTTCTTTAGAGGGGTGAAATTTTTTCCAGTCCCCATAGGATTAACATGGGAGCATGATATTATAGTGCTTAAGCCCTCCCCATGTCTACACAATGGGAGTGAAGCAGATGACTGGATGGGTCTCGACGAGTAGAACACTTGGTTCAAATCTCAAGTCCGAGACTCAAACAAGAGCCAAGATATTGTGAATTCAAATAAATTTAAAAAGTCTAAGACAATTTAAAACTGCTGACATAAGACATAAACTGCTGATACTTCCTGCAATACCTCAAAATGATTTTCTTTATTATAATTTCTGGAGCAAAATATGATGGCAAATGACTCCACAAAGAAACAAAAGCAAAACAACAAAAATATCACAAAGTTAGTAACTTCTAAAAAAGTCAAAAATCGTAAGTATACTTCTAAAAATATCCCATTAGTATCAATTTCTTCTCTATAATCACACGCTTCCTTGATATTCGAAAAAAAGGTTTAGAAGTTTCATTACAAAGGATTCAAGTAGGAATTTTTAACAATCTAAAAGAAGAAAGCTCCGTCTACACTACTTGTAAAATTCAGAATAAAATTGAAAAAAGCTGACAAGATTCAGAAAAAGACCAAAGCTGTAGAAAACTATGAGCAAGATAAATAAAAAATAGTTTTAAGTAAATAGTTTTTATTTGTACCTATTTTGTGTGTGTCGTCTCTAAAAGTGCTCGCTAGGTGAGATTCACACCCGTGTAAGCGAATGGGGGTTAATTGTTTATCAACTGCACATTTTGTCGCATATCCGGTATAATGATTGAATGCTGTGCCGTAGGGACTGGGTTCAAATCGAGAGGAGACATGGAGTTTGTGAAGGTATAGTGCCTTTGCGGTGCTGGGGGACTTAAACAGCCAGTTTGAGCCGCAAGTCTCAGAGGTTAGGGGCGGAAGGAGGTGGGGCTGACCACCCCTCTACTAGGCAGCCTCCCCAAATTGGGCAAAACACCTGTAAGGAAAGCTCAGCTACGGCTAGACAGGCGTCACTTAGCCGCCCTTAGCCATGATGAATTTTCGTGGGCCTTGATCTGGCCTTCCTTCCTTTTGCTGATCATCAGGTAAGTATTAGTAACAACAACAAAATAACCGCAATACTTTAGTGCCGCACCAAAGATATTGGCAATGAACCACAACTACTTCAAGCCACAGTGATGACGAGGTGAGAATCCGAGCAAGAAGCCTCCGCTAAACTACACACACTCCACGCTCTATGTGGGATAATTTTATATCCTTGGACGATTTGAGTGCGTTCGCATTAAATCCATGTTTCAAACTGTGTGGGCGGATAACCTAACAGCAAAAGGGAGAGCACAAAAGTGAAAAGTAAAACATTTAAAAAATTGCAAATTTACTGTCGAAGCTAAAACAAATACATTCTGACACAATAGAAAAGTAAACACATATATTGATATATGTAAATATACTTATGTATCTGTACCGTATAAATTTTAAGCTCGATAATTAATTATCACTAAGAAATTACCCCTGGCTTGTCATATATATACGAATACAAAAATTAGTACTTATCTTAATAATTTGGGTGGTTTATAATTGAAGTCATATATTGTGTTTTGCTACGTAACTTTAGGTGTTAATTTTAAAATCAATATCAAGTTATTGCATAGCGGGTGTGTGATGAAAATTATGATTGAAACTGTCGGGCATTGAAGGCTGGACAGCCACTTCACATTGCTACGATGAACGATTGACTGCATGATGGTCTCTTTAAAGTGCCATCAAGACTTAGAAACTTGCAACTCGACAGAACAGTAAATAGGACACAAGTATATTTCAGAAAATATTTCACTTATTATCTAAAGTTTTATAATACATTTGTACCAGCTGCTATTTTTGTATATTTTATAGTACGAAAGTAACGCAGAGACAGAGCGAAAGATAAACCCCAATGTAAAACGTGATAACAAAGCTTAAGGTATCCGACTGGAACCGTGATTTTAAAAGCGTATAATTGATAATATTTATGATATTTAGTGCCTACTTAAAATGTATATAAAATTGTCTTAAGAATAGTACTATACGTACTATTTCATACACTATTTTGACAAAAAAATGAACATAGAATGACCCATATTTTAAAATATTACTATTCTCCTTTAAAAATGATTATAGTCAAGAGTTTATTGTTCGTACAGGTGCTCGATTTCACCACATTATTTTCAGAGTTACCATTTAGCCAATAATTATCGGCGCATTTTGCGCCTTTCAGTGTTGGCGATAAAACCGGATCGCTGCGCTCAAACTTCTATAGTTGAGCCTCCGTACAGGTCTGTAGGAGCTGAATAAGTAAAGAATAGAAGCAAAAGGATACCGGTGCTGTTATTCTAAAGCTAATTTTTGCCAAAATATTTAAATAATTTTTCATAACAAGTAAAACAATTTTATACATGTATTCTAATCAAGTGACACTAAATATCATGCTAAATACTATCAATTTGGCACGCTTTCTTTTGCAAAATCACGGTTCCGAACGTACGTCGATATCTTAAAAAGTTAGTTATTTTGGCAATTGATGCAATTTTTATGAGTATCCGAAATGTGTTGTTTTTCATTATTATATTATTTTTTCTTATTATACTGATAATATAATTTGCTACCTATA
Organism: Trichonephila inaurata madagascariensis; assembly: GCA_019973955.1. NCBI lineage: Eukaryota > Metazoa > Arthropoda > Arachnida > Araneae > Nephilidae > Trichonephila > Trichonephila inaurata. The sequence goes on along the minus strand of BMAV01016818.1, from coordinate 20,770 downwards.
TAAAGTCCTTAGATTGAGTTCTAGAAAAAGGATTTATCAGATAAGTTTTATGAAGTTGAGTAATCACTCAAAAGTTATAAACACATTCACGCAGGCTAAACCAATCTAATATATAATAGTTTTTCCCATTTATTTGCCAATTATATTATTCATTGGAATTTCGCCTGACTATTACGAAAGTGAATGATAGTTATAGAGAAGAAATTCCGGTTAGTGAAAATCCCACTCGTTATTTGGCTTCAGTTTTGAATATTTCCCACATCCTTGAAAGTACTAAGTGTCCTCGTAACAGTTTGAAGTATACACACCTATATTTTCACCTAATATTTTCTCTAAATCTCTTCACTGAATATTATTTTAATATTGTCAGGTATTTTTTTATTTCATATTTAAAATAAATAACTTCGAATCAGAGAGCTCCTAGAACGAAACGAAAATATCAATTGTTTATGAGCCTTCTGCAAGGTTATTACCTCACTTCTCTGTTTCTGGTCTGTCTCTTTCCTCTGAATAAAACGTATGAAATTTTATCGAAAACCCCAAACCTTGCATGCCACGTAACAAAAAAGCAAAAGAATGCAACATTTGTAGGAGTTACGGAAGGGTTCGGGAACCGTGATTTTGCAAAGCGTATAAATACTATTTATGATATTTAGTGTCACTAGATTGTAGTGTATAGAAAATTGTTTTAAGCACAGTACTACAATAAAAATTATTTAAGTACACTATTTCTAATAAAAAAATGAACATAGAATGACCCATTCGAAAATATTCTCCTTGTGAAAAATGTGCTCTATTGAAAATGTTTTGTCATCTATAGCTCCAGATTCTGTACAGAGTACAACTAGAATTTTTGAAATACAGCAACTTAGAAATGGGTTTATCCATGTTTTACGACAACAGAGGAAAGTAAAACAAAAAAAACACCTATAATTATTTCCAATGTATGGTAACTGAAAATAATGTGCATCAAACAATAATCTAGCGCCTCTGTGCAGAGGTCTGAGCTAGGCAGGCAAACTATTATACTTTTCACAAAAGCAGAGAACATTTCCGAAAAAGCAAGGTTATCGCTCCATTTTTTCGAAATATTGTGCATTTAAATCAATTTTTGCCAAAACAAGCAACCTTAAAACACGCGACATGTATTCTAATCTAAGTAACACTAAATATCATTGAAAATTATCCAATTTCGCAGCTTTTTGAAATCATGGCTGAGCGTAGTCGGGGATACCTTACATGCAGGTAGAGGTCGCGTAAATTTTCAGGATGAATTAGGATGACGAACACTCAGGAAATATTCCCGCAAGTAGTAATCAAGGATAATGTTCACCATACGAAATGCAAGTGTCGGATGTGATAGAAGGAATTTGGCTAGTCCGGAGCCATGCCATAAAATTATTTGAATAGTCAACATAAAAAAGTAGTTTGCCATTGGGTCATATAATCTAACTACCAACACCAAAAAGAGGAGCGAATCAAATAAAGAAACCCTTAGATTGCTAAAATTATCATCACGGCGCACTTTTCAAAAATTGTAACGGGTGAGATGAAGAACAATTGTTTTTTCTGACGTTCCAACATATCAAGAAAGCAAAGTATGGGTCTGAAGATGAACCCAGGCCGACGGTGAAAAGACAACGAGCAATGAAAAGTAATGTATGTAGTTCTTCAGATGTACGGGATTATCAAAGCCATCAGAATGGAAGAACAAAGACAGTAACAGCAACCAGAATAAGCAACTGTCTCCAGAAATTTCCAAGAAGTGAATGTTAGGGACTAATGCTTACTCGCTACACAAAGCATCTTCACACACCCCGTGATTTAATAGTTGTGTTTCTAAACAAAACAAATTAAAGTAGTGATAAAACATCCACCTTATTCTCCGACATAGTTGGTATGGTCTTCAGATATTTTAATTTAAAATGAACTTACGCAAGCGCGCGCGGGTTAACCCTTTCAATCAAAGAGATTGATGTGCATAAGTAAATGGCCTTTTTTCCATCAATCCAAGAAATGAATAGTTTGAGGAATTAACGGTAAAAATTGCTCCGGCTGCGCGCATTGATGCTGGATGACCACGGTAGAACATTCTAAAACTTCGTAAAGTACAATGTAAAATTTAGGTGTATGTCGGAAAATTTCCGTGAATGACCCCCTCAGTATACTTTCACTTCCTATTTTTTACAGAGCCAAGGACAAATTGAATTGAATAAATAGCGATAAAACATTCCATAAGTAGCGTCCTTTAATTTGAACATATATTTCGCAGTTACTGTAAAATTTCCGATACGTTTCTAAAGTAGTCGATTTAACTAAAAAACGGTTTAAACGTTATTATCTTCCGTCTGACCGTTGAGGATTGCGAATATTTTGGTACCGCAAAAGCCATACAACAAAATGTTTAGAACGTTTCTGATGAATATACACTATTTATTTTTTACGATTCCGTGAAGATAGAAATATTACGTATTTACATGATAATCCTCCTAAAAAGATACCTTTTTTTTCAAATAAATCCAAAACGAAGTTATTGAAGAAATATTTATACATCTTATTCCATCCTTTCTCATATCTCATATTCTTTTACTCTTTTAATCCAATAAGAAAACGGTTAGTTTTTACGGAACGCATTCCTTACAACCCACTCAAAAAGCAGAAGGGGGACATTGAGAAATCTGAAGTGATCCAGTTACAAAGGAAAAGTTGGAATATAACATTACCCCTCTCTTTAAAGAAGGTCTTTTATTCCTCCGGGGAAAGAAATTCCTTTTAAACCAGGAGAAGCATCTCTTGGTGTTCTCCAAATGGCTATTTTATTCCGGGTCCCATTTTAGTTTTCGCAGGACGACCCCTGAAATTACACTCGGAATGGAGATTGCGATCCGGATATGTCTTTAGTTTGAATACTTCATGACAGTTGATTTGTTCCAGGGGCAGACTGTTCGGGGTTATTTTTATAATGTTTTTTTGGTAAGGAAGATTTTCGTTCTCTCTCTCTCTCTGAAGAGGCATTTTTTAAGGTTAAGGAATTGTTAGATCAGGAGTAGGGAACATTGCGAAAATTTTTAATGTAAGTTAGGTACTTTAATGAAGTGCATCGAAATGAAACTATGAAAAACGCGGTCTTAGGTACTAGTTTAGTCTTGCATTTCATAGCAAACATTACCCAGGAAATGGACATCTTGCCTTATTTGTACAAACAGTTATGTGATAATCTCCTTAGGAAAAGTCAAGAAATCAAGCCAAATCTCATGAAGCAAGAGGAATAGTACACCAGGTTCATTTTCATCATTTAATCGAAATTAAAAGTTATATACAGTCGAACCTCTATATTACGAATTGTTCTGTGTAGCGAATTTTTTCCTGGAACCTTGAACATTTCGCGATTTTCTTCATTAAATAACCCCCCTAACAAAGGCATTTTCCATATAAGAACCTTTTTCCCTTTTGATTAAATTTTTTCTCCCTATTTTTAAACATTTCAAGTTATTCTCTCTTTTACACACTTATTGGGGTTATAAACCTTGAACTGGTTTTATTAGATCCTAACTCACCGAGAGCAATAGAGTTCTGGAAGTTTTATCCAAAAAGTGCAACCTTTAAGCCCCATTGCCTAGTCCACTAGAAACATCTTCGATATCCTCTTTCACCTCAGTGGAAGTTCTCCCGTGCCCCCGTGTTTTAGTTATAAAATAATGTGTGTTTAATATGACTTGCATGCTTTAAATTAGAAAATGTCCTTCAAATTCATTAATTTTAATATAAAATTATTTTCTTAATATTGAAATTACAGTGTATTTTCGACATTCTTTTTCTTGTTTTCTCTTCTTGTTCTCCTTGCAGTTTTTCTTTCTTTCTGTTTTGATGGGTAAGACATATAAAAACATGTATTAATTTTAAGGTGAATGAACTTACTTTTTAATACATAGTGCTTTATATAAAATGTTTTATGAGGTTTATATAAGTTTATTAAAAGATCAAACCTCTATATAACATTTTTCATATATACAGAAATTTTCGGAACGATTTAGCATTCGTTATATAGGGTTCGCTTGTATGTATATATATATATATATATACCAGTGGCACAAAATGTTGTGGACACTCATTTAAGGTTATGTTTTTGTTTGTATATTTACAGAAAATTCTACGTTGCACAAAATGCTAATTATTTTGTATCATTTTAAAGAGAATTTAAGTACTGAATTCAATACAAAAAGAAAACTTAGTAACGCAAAAAACGTCATGCTGCAATAACTGTTGATATACATTAGATACTGATGACGTCAGTGAGTTATCAGAGCTTAGTGAGGTTGCCTTTATTCTTTATTAAAGCTTCACATTGATATTTCATTGAGCTGGAAATAGTTTTAAACTCTTCCTTCGTCACTACATGATGCCAGGAAACAATTATATCCTGAATTATATCTTTTTCATCTTATGTGTGCCTCATTCAGGTTTCAAATGATGCCACAAATTTTCGATAGGATTGATGTCAGGACTGTTTCCTGGCCAAAAATGTGTTCACAATTTTGGCCACCACTGTATATATATATATATGCCTTGTTTCTACATAGAACTCTGAAAGTTCACAAATGCTTACTAGATAGTGGCTGCCGTAATTTCGAATACCTTAGTTATGCAATCAAATAATGTCCCTCCTCACACTTTTCCCTTCGTTCACAATTTTCTGAAGAAAAACTGTTGTCCAGATGCCAACAAGCTCTTTCGACCTCAATCCTATTGATCATAATTAAGACACTCTCAAAACCATATAACTGGCTATCAGCCCATACCTTACGTGATATTAGAATTGCTTAAGGTATCCGACTACGTTCGGAACCGTGATTTTGCATAAAGGGGCAAAGAATAAATTTTTTTGATATTTGTGTCTTAGATTAGAATACATGATACAATTTTTTTTTTTTTTTGAAAAAATTATTTAAAAAATATTTTGGCAAAAATTAACTTAGAATAATCTTTTTTAAAAATGTTCTCCTTTTGTGAAAAATGCTTCTATTATAATAATATTTTGCCTGTATATAGCTCAAACATTTTACAGAGGTCAACAAAATTTTTTAAAAAATTCACTTTTTTTTTCAGAGTTACCAAATTGAAATAATTATTGGCTTTTTTTCTTAAAATTTCCCTGTTGTCGTAAAATATGAAAAAACCCCACTTCTAAGTTATATTTTTAAAAAAATTCTGTGAGCCTCTGTAGAGGGTCTGCTATATACAGGCAAAATATTATTATAAAAACTTTTTTAAAAAAAGGGGGCAGAAAAAGTTATTTAATTTTTTTTGCCGAAAATTTTTTAAATCTTTTTTTTGTCAAAATTCCCTTTCATTTTTATCTTTTTTAATCGGGGACACTAAATATATGAAAATTACCCCATTTATGGTTTTTTAAATCACGGTACCAACTAGTACCCGATACCTTAATGATAAATGGCAAAAACAAGTGAAAATATCAAAACAGCAGGGCCGTATTTTTAGATGCAATCGCGTACGTTAGCCTCCCCCTTTCGCGTTTAAAGGTCAGAGATACGTAGAACTTATGGTCATCCTGACATCTTTTCTTTTGGGGGGGGAGGGAGGGTAAACCTAACCACAGCTGGATACATTGCACTCATAAGTCAATGTGTTCTATAAAATTGACGTATGCTTTCCTAGCTGCCAATCGAAATCATCTTGGATGTGATTATACACCCCTTGTATACCCCAAAACCGCGTTCGGGTATAAATGGTAAAAGACGGGGAAGGGGAAAGTTGTCCCCAGGTGCCATCCGTACCCTCATTGACTCTATACTCGAACTTGTTGCATCATCAGCGATGGTTCTACCACTTACAGGGCTGCCATTGTTTTCTCGCTTTATAATATGTAATATTCTAAAACAAATATAAATTTCTTTGTTTTTTGTGCCTCCATGCTGAGTTTTTCATTTTCTGGCCACTTTCGATGTCACATAGTATTTATATTTATAATCAGTGGTGCATACAAGGGGGGTGTCCTAGAGGTCCGGACACCTCCCCATAGCCCTTGATTTTTTTTTCAATTGGTTATAATCCTATGTATTTATTACGTAAAATTGAATTATATATTTGTTATTGATAATTGATTGTATTAATTAATGATAATTATTTATTATATAATTAATTTTGTATAGTTTTTGTTCATGAAAATTGATAAAATCAAAAGAATATATTGGGTGGCGTATTTTAGCATGATACCAAAATGGTGGACTTTCGATCCTGGACACCCCCCTTGAAGAATTTTTGTGTGCGCTACTGTTTATAATCAAAACATTTCGAGGTTATTTGGTTTTTACAATAAATAAATAAATGTTCAAGCTTTTAAAATATTCATTGCTTATATGCAGAAATTAGTTTGCTCAAAATAGACTCAACAATCATTAGAGATCTTAGAATTTTACTTTTTCTCCTGTAGTGTATGTTTCTGAAAGGAATATTGTATGGATATTACTAATCTGGTATATATCCATATTTTACTTTAATCGACACGAATTACAATTTTAGAAACATTTTATGAGAAAATTAATGCAAATCCCCGACTAATCCTCCATCACGACTCGAAAAATCCTCATTCCTGTAGAGGCGCTTTCCGCGCAACAACATCATTAGTGCAGAATAGCCCACTATTCAGGATGCCAATCTAATCCGATGCCCATCACCGGGCGGGAGTCGATACAAAGGAAAAATACCGAAGCTTGTTAACATACGGGAGTTGGGAATTAACGGGGCGAAAATTGAAATTCAAATGGGACGAGTGGTCTGGTCGATAAGCTCGTCGTTCGCCCTCCCAAATCGATGGACGATGGAGATGTTGCCAGAAGTGGAATGTCGTTCTTACCCCTCCTCCCCTCTTCTGTGAGGCATCTGAAGGCAGGAGAGAAATGGTCAGCAATTTCTGTAAACCAAAGATCTATTATGTGCTAATTTGTTTATAGGTTTCGATGAGTTTAGTGTTAGAAAACGCGTATGGTATGGATTAAATAAAATGTTTATGATTCGCGTAATTTCTACTCTGGATTGTTTGTTTTTAGAATTTAAGATTTAAAAACTTATTTTATGTTAGGTAGGGATCTTTGTTAATAAGACAGAGAGAGAAAAAAATGAAGATAGCTACTTTTACTATCGTTAAGGTATCCGACTACGTTCTGAACCGTGATTTTAAAAAAGCTCATAAATGGATAATTCTCGTGATATTTAGTGTCACTTAGATTAGAATACATGTATAAAATTGTTTTAAGGACATTTTGACAAAAAAAAATATATTTATAAACACAATATTTCGGAAAAAATTAACTTAGAACAACCTTTTTTTTAAATGTTCTCCTTTTGTGAAAAATGCTTCTATTATAATAATATTTTGCCTGTACATAGCTCAGACCTCTTTACAGAGACTCAACCATGAGTTTTGAAAAATTAACATTATTTTCAGAGTTACAACCCATTGAAATAATTATCGGCGTTTATTTCTTAAAATTTCTCCCCTCTGTTGTCGTAAAAAATGGATAAACCCACTTCTAAGTTATATATTTCAAAAATTCTAACTGAGCCTCTGTACAGAGGTCTGAGCTATAGACAGGCAAAATATTTATTATTATAATAGAAGCATTTTTCACAAAAGGAGAATATTTTGAAAATGGGTCATTCTATGCTCATTTTTTTGTCAAAATATTGTACTTAAATAATTTTTTATCGTAATACTATTCTTAAAACAATTTTATGTACATTTTTTAATCTAAGTGACACTATAAATATCATAAATATTATCCATTCATTCGCTTTTGCAAAATCACGATTCCGAACGTAGTCGGATACCTTAAGAGCTTGTCTTGAGAAGCACAAAGCAGAGGGTTACGAGACATAGTATGCTATAAATATGTATTTAAATTTTTTATGCGTTGATAAGTTTGGGTTATAAAATCAAAATTAAGTTTCTATTTTAGAATTTCGGTGACATATTTCACCTAAGAAAATATTGAAAGTTATTATAACTTCACATTACTTTTCCTTACTTATAATATGCATTATTGGACTATATAGAGAACACGCTAAAACTAAACAATTTATATACAACAAATCTAAGTGACAATGCTTGTTATGATCTATAAGATCTTAACTATGTCTCCTTCTAAGCGATATAGTTAATCGCTCGAAAACAATTCCTCATCCAAATAAATATATCTCAATCCAAAGAGCTATCAATTCTTTTTTTCCTGCCATCGCACGAATGCAAGACGAATGGAGAGAGCTGGAACGAACCACTATAAATCAAACGATTTGTTCTCGCAAGGGTGAGCACGTGAGGCGGCAGATTTCTCCCCCTCCTAGGATAAAGGTGCCCCCCGAATGCACGTGACTGAGAGAGGGAAAGGCAACGTCCCAGTAAAACAAAGACCCTCTCTTTAGGAGTCAAAGTATCACCTGCAGATACTAAGAATTCTTTTGTTTGCGTGTCGTATCGGGGGAAGATTGTTGCCAACAGTTAGAAGTTGCGTATTTAAAGAATTAAGTTCCTCTCTTTTATGTAATATATAAACTAATTCTTACTTTGCACAAATGATATACGAAAAGTAAGTTACAAGAAATATAATTCAAATTGGCTCTTTTCCGTTTTGCCGGCGTAAATCTCGCTAGGTTGACGTTATTGGCAACAACAAACAATATAATATAAAATATTACTAAATATTAGTTCTCATTGGTTTTTTTAATCCATTTTTGATGTATTATAAAAAAAGTCATTGATAGGAAAACACCACGACTTATTTTGAAAATGTAGTGGAAATAAGTTACCAGCAGAAATATTTTGGATTGACTGACAGAATACAGTTTAAGTCTTCTATGATTATAACTATGAGCACCAACTTAAGATAAAACTGTTTTATTTTTTAATGTATTTTTAATTGTTTCGAAACAAATACATCATTTGATATTATTGTATTTGTGGTTATTATTAGTACGTTTGAATGTTGTGTTTTGCTTTAAACGTCTTCTTAAAAGTGTAAGTTAATGTTATTGTAGTTATGTTCGTAAATACATATTCCGTATTTATTTTTTAAGTTATAATAAATATTGCAGACCTTTTTCTTTGCTCACCACACCTACGCCACCGGGTGGAGCAGAACATCTTGGAAAAAATAAGAAGTAGACCGTACCCTGGAAAAGTTTGCCCATCCCTGCTGTAGATAATAGTAAATCCAACAGGCTCTGAGCAGCCATTAATTATGTCTGTAATTAATGAGTATATGAGGGAAAGTCGTTAAGTAAGTCACAAAAGATAATAAAGAAAAATAATTTAACATGATAATCACTTGGACACAAATTTTATTTTTCCACATCATCTCCAGCAACGTTGATGCACTTATTCCATCGTTTTATATCAGAGCCTCGATTCCAGCTGCTGTGTCATCCGCAGAAGGACTTCATGTTGAACACTGTCGTCATCTGCAAATTGTTGCCTCCAAGATGTTGTTTTTGTGGACTAAACAGAAAAAAGACAATGCCTATTTGATTCTTTTTTTGTGTGTGTTCCTCCGTCAGTTGCCGGAGGACCCTACGTGAGCACACTTTTTGGAAGTTCAAACGATCATGCATTATGCTGTATGCTAAACCCTGAGAATATTCTATTGCCCTTGCAATGCTATCAATTGTCACTCTTCGATCCACCCGAATCCTTTCTTCCACCTGTTGCTCAGTTGATTTTGTCGCAAAAAACCTGGGCGGCCACTTGGATCTTCATCAACAATTTTGAAACGTTCTTACGAAATTTTCTTCACCTAGTTGTGCACTGTTTTACGTGATAAACACCTCTTCCTAAACAGCTAACATTTTTTTATGAATATTTTTTTAATTCAAGCCCTTCGCCCACAATTGGACCACATCATACTGCTTTTCTATCGTACAGCCATTCAGCGTGTGAATCCTACCTATTCAATATGAATATCATAAAGCTGTATGTGTCTGCCATGTATAACCATTATATGGAGATATCTGTTACTACTTTAAATCTTGCCATATGCATTTAGACTTACTTAATGACTTACCCTCGTATTATTTCTCATACTTTGAGTGTTCCAGAACCAATAAATTATTATTTTAGCTTCAAAGAATCAACATTTAGTATCCGAAAACGCGGAATGGTCAAAAATCTTACTACACAAAAATTTTGACGATAAAACACAAGGGATCTTCCCTACTTTTAATTTGAAAATATCATATGTATGAACGTATTAAGTTATAGTAGCACAAATTGTGCTGTAAAAGATTCGTGATTGAAGGAAGATCGCGAAAACACAGGATTTCAAACAATGATGATCGTGAAGTACGGCTGATGTACGTTTAAAAACAAGTTAAAGCGTAGGGTAAAAATTAAAACGTATTAAGGGGGTCACTTCACGAAAATCGAATTAAAAATTGATTTTTCAATTTTGATTGAAAAATAAAATACCATTCTTTTTCTTTCTAATGCAATTTAAATTTTTGCTCTAGCTGAATTAGAAGTATTTTTAATATTTTTTAAAAAAGTTTTTTACATTTGTCAAACCCTAAAACAGCTGATTGCCACGCCCCTTTCAAATCAAAACAAAAGACACATGCTACTTTTCAGCCTCATCAAACAGTTTAAATTGATCAAAAGAATTCATTTTGATCAGCAGCTTATTCAGGAAAGAAGTGAAGTGAATAGTTGTAGCTGTTTGTTTACTTTGTGGTAGCTTACATGCTGTTTTTTACCTGGTTATATATAACGAATTTTTGCTATTGTGCAGAATCGGTTTTTTTCATCAGAAAGATTTTATAAATACGCCAGTTTAATAATAAAACACTTAAAAAACGAAAGTTTGGAAAAATAGGTACGAAAACCCAAACTTTCGAGGAATTAAATGTTGCATAGCAGTCAGACACAATTGCAACATAAATAATTCAATTTTGAAAGTAAAGTTAGATAAGTTTAATAAAGAGTATGTTTCTTTCTTAGATTCATTTGAATGTTTTTGTGAAATGACTGACATTGTACTGTTTTCTTGTGCTTTGAAACAACATTAATTACATAAATAAAATGTAAAAAACAAGGTATTCACATAAATTTTGGTTGCCAAATCCAGGGTTTGGCTACAAAATTGTTAATATGCTGTGATTTTTGTGGTGTTATTAAAACATTTCCTAATACCGTTTACTAAAGCAGTTGTTAATCAAAAAATATACAAAATTATATGAAGTGAATACTAGGCTTTTATATGTTTTGAGGTATATTAAAAAAGAAGCAGTTGTGAAAATATTTTGCGGAGTTATGAATTTGTCACCTCCACCAAAGGGGTTTTGTGAGTCCATGCATAAATTAAATAACGCAACATAGAAAGTAGCCAAAGCGTCTATGACGTTAGCTGCTGCCGAAACAATAATGCAGTAATAAATAATAATGGAGGTACAAATGTACCGGTGGCTATCGATGGTACCTGGAAAAAAAAGGGGCCATACTTCTGTAAATGGTATTGCTACGGCAGTTGTGGGGACACTGTGAAAATTGTTGATGCTAAAATATTATCGAGGAAATGCTCATGTAATTTTTACGGCATACATTGCAATGAGTGTTCAGAAAATGACGTTGGAAATAATACAGGAATGGAAGTTGAAGGTGCACTTTGTATCTTCCATCGCTCAAAGGCATTGCACAATTTACGATATACACAATACTTGAACTATATGGGAACTCTAAAGCATGCAAAGCAGTTTTAGAATCTAAACTTTAAAGAGATGTCAACATTAAAAATAGAAATGATGTTGGTCATGTTGAGAAAAGGTTGGGACACAACTCAGGGTATTAAAATAAAAAGGCAAAGAGCTCGAGGACAAAAAATCTCTAGGATGGCGTAATAGATTGACAGATGCAGAAATAGATAAATTGCAAAGATACTACATTTGGCTATTCAAAACAACTCAGTAAACTTGTCAGCCATAAGGCAAGCTATTTAGACTATATTTTTGATAAAATCTCCCCAGATTTGAATCTACGACTCGGTTTATGCCCCATGGGAGGTGACTTGTGGTGTAGATATAATATGCCCATACTGAAAGGTTACACATATAAGCATAAACACGACTTACCTATTGCAATTAGGAATTGCATAAAAAAGTATTTAGAGGTCTCTAGTCTTGAACTTTTATCTAGATGCTTGTTTGATAAAACTCAAAATTTTAGTGAAAGAGTAAATAGTATTTGGTCTATAATGCCGAAAACTTTATTTGTGAACTTTAAAAACTGGAGTACATGAGGCAATGTCTTTATAGAATCAAGGTTTTTTTTATTACTAAATTAAAAGTTTTAGATGTATTAAACATTCAACACTCCTGGATTTTACAAATGTCGAGCGTTGCAAGATGTAGATCATGCGTGCATTAAGAAAGCAGAATAAGCAGTTTTACAATGAACCAAAGAAGCTAGAATTAAAAACAAACAATTAAAATGTAGACAAGAAGATAATCTTGCAGATGACACCAGCAATTCAAGTTATAGTTTGGTATGCATTAGTTAAAATTAAGTTTTTACTTTAAATCTCTATTTCTCAAAACTGTAAATTTCAACACAAAAGGAACATTTTTGAAAAAACTACTTATTTTATAGCCTTGAAACTTTGCACATGTGTTAACACTATACAAATAAATATTTTAATGAGAGTTTTTGTCAAAAATTTTATTCAAAAAATATTTATGGATTAAAATGTACAAGAATTTTCAGCGTTTTAAAAATTTTGACCTGTGTTACTCCACATATAAATTTTTAAAAAAAAAAAAACTATTCAAAATTTTGAAAAATGCTCCCATTAAAATAATAAAAACAATACAATAAATGCACACAAAAAATTCATGACTGTACAACCTGCCAATTTTGTAAAAATGTTCCTTAAAATTGGTCATTTTTAACATTACGGAGATAGGGAAAATGCTACGTGAAGTGACCCCATAAAACATACGTTGAAACGATGGCATTTTTCCAGTCGCAAAATATCCCAATTTTGACGCCAAACTTCTGATGAAATACACTCATGGATAATAAAAAAATTAGCACATCAAGAAATAATTGCGGTATCGTAACGAAACTTGGCATGAAGATACATGTCGGGGAGATATGCAAATGATTAGAAATGTAGCGTGATGGCGCATTACGTATAGCCAGTAGAGGGCGTTTAACGTCGTTCTCCGTGAAGTATAAAACAGGTAACCAAAGCTTGTTTCAGTGTGCTGAATCATTTACAAAGGAAGAGCTGAGGTAGACATGCCATTATGCAGTTTTCGAAGACAATATGAGCGGCTGTCGCAGTTTGAGAGGAGAAAAATCATCGGCATGATGGAAGCTGGGTGGTCAGCTAGGCGAGTAGCTCGTCAATGAGGCCGCTCTGATTGTGTTGTGAGGAGGTGTTGGGACCAACAGATCCGAGAGATGTCATTTACACGACCAGGCTCAGGACGCCCTCGACAAACCACCACATCGTAAGAAATGCACGCGTACAGACAACTGCTTCATCGGCCGCTATCCAGGCACAGATAGCACCTTCACCAGGGGCCCCTGTGTCTTCTCGAACCATACAAAGGTGCCTGGCTGAAGGACATTTGGGATCGCGGTGCCCATTACGTGTGCTGCCCTTGATGCCCACCCATCAACACCTCCGCTTGGGGTGGTGCCGCGCGCGAGGAAACTGCAGCGGAATTGGACCAGGTCCTCTTTAGCGACGAATCCAGATTCAATCTCAGCAGTGATGACAATCGTGTTCGTGTGTGGAGATCCCGTGGTGAACGCCTCAATCTGCTTTACAGTGACATAGTATGGGGTGCCATTGCCTACAATACACGGTCACCCCAAGTATTGACCCGTGGCACCATGACAGCCCAGCGGTATGCCTATGACATCCTGCAACCACAGGTGTTGCCACTCATGCAACGGCTCTCAGGAGCCATTTTTCCACCAGACAATGCTCGGCTTCACTCGGCAAGGGTGTCACAAGACTGTCTCCGCTCTGTTACTACCCTTCCTTGGCCTGCCCAATCCCTAAATTTGTCTCAAGTAGAGCATATCTGGGATCATTTGGAACGGCGAATTTGACATCCCACGAACTAGAGGCAAGGTTGCAGTAAATATTGAATGAAATGTCTCAAGACATCATACAGAACTTACATGCCTCAATGCTCGATCGTATCGCATTGAGGGGGTTCTATATATATAGAGGGGGTTCAGTAGCGAATTAAACCCTCCGTTCTTTTGATTTTTTCTCTGAAATAAATGATCCTTTTTCTTTGATTTTTTCATCATTTATTTATATCAAAATAGTCATTACGTATGTAAAATTTCGTTTCATTTTGATTACTCCTTCTTGGTGCCCTATTTTTTTTTGTCCATGAGTGTATATTGGCCGTACTTAGTGGGTATTTGAGTCCAGCAGAAACAGGCAGCATGAGGATATTCTATGAATAAACAAACTTAAAAGGAATGAAAAATATTCTTTAGTGCAACTAGTATGTACTTCATTAAAAGTGATCTAATTGTAGAAGCAAAAAAAAATATGTGATAATATTTTTGATAGATTATATCCATGAAATTTAATTGCAAATGTATTACTGCAAATATAGTATATTTCACTATACATAATGTCCGAAATATATCTTTGTACTTTTGAAAAATATGAATAAACAAACAATGCATGATATGCTTTTAATGATTTTCATATGTTCCGTAAAGAAAATATCAGTTTTTTAAAATGAAGTGTAAACTGGATGTCACTTAGTCAATATTTACAGCATTCACGCTTCAAAATAGCTCCACCACAATTACAAGCTCAATTTGTACCGTAATTTATTGTATTTAAATCTGCAACAGATATGCAATAAATTTTGGACTACCTTCAATCGAAGTCTACCTTTAAGACGATCAATTGATAAAAGACATAAATGATTCATGACTACAGGTAGTGAGTGTATTGCCAAAACTGTAATCTGCCAGCACTTGCCTTTTTCTTTAGGTGACACGTGAAAAACATTATTTACTTATCTTCGATTCGTAAAGCCGCATTCCCACCAAGGCAGTCAGCGTAAAGCGTTGAGCGTTTAGCCAATCAGAAACTTCATCTCGGGTGAGATGAAGTCTCTGTGGCTGACGCTGGCCGCAACGCTTTCATTGAACAACTTACACTGATGAACTGAAAAATCGAATTACAGCAGCAATCCAGACTGTTGATTCTGCAATATTTCACAACACGTAGCTAGAAACCTCGTATAGACTCGATGTGTACAAGCATCTAATGGAATGGTGGACATTTTGAAATCATGCAATAGAACATTGCAGAAATTTTTTGTTATTTTTTTATGGAATATAAAAAACGTGTGTGTGTGTTGTATGCATTATAGCTTATTTATACTTAAAAGTATATAAAGACACTTTTCAGAAACGCCGTATATTCTCCCTAAAAGTAATTTATAAATAAAAATTTCCATTTGCTTTTTCCCAGGGGTGAGTGAACTTTTCCATTGTATGGGCTACTTCTAATTCTTTTAAGGTGTTCTGGTCCACCCATTGTCGTAGGTGTGGCCATTTGGTATTAAAATTGTATGTTTTCTTTTCTTAACACACATGTTTTTGACATATAAAATATGACACAGATTACTATTTTTACTTCAAAACACAAATAACGCAAAATTATCAAGTTGAATGCTTGAACAATAAGCAACTAAGAGGGACCGCTAGGCTGTAGAGCTGGGCGTATTGAATGCAGCTAGCAGAGAACATACGTGAATCGAGGAATCTGAGATCGACGTATGTCAGCGTTTCTCAAACTGTGGGGTTTGCCCCCCTAGGGGGCGTGATAACTCTACGAGGGGGGCTCGAGCATATTGAAAAGTTTAAAACCAAAGATTATTTTAAAAAATTATTCATTTACTGAAAGTAAACTAACAAAATACATTCTGACATAATAAAAAGTAAAATTAGCATTTATATTGATATAATATACTTATAAGTGTTTCAGTATTGGACAATGAATTTTATATAATTAATTTAAAAATACTAAGTTAAGAACGTTTAATAATTACCAGTGACCCCATAGTATTTTGTCGTATATAAAAATAGAAAACTTAACAATTATATTAATAATTTGTACGGTTTTAAAATAATCACTTAACTGTTTTGAAAAAAAGTCACGTGATTCGCTCCTCTATGCCTCCGTTTCCCCCGAATGTCGTATGGGATGTATTTGGAGAAGGGGAGATAAGAAATAAATAAAATCATTTGATAAAAGTAATCCTTCTTAAAGCACTGTTAAGGGTCTTTTATTGCATTAAAACCCCGGAATCATTCTATGGATAGTGTTCGAAAAGATCATACTTGGGAAAAGACGTATATATACGTCCAGGCATTTAACATACGTGTTGAGCGAGACATATATACATCAGACTTTTAAACTACAGGTTGAACCCGAACATATATTTTCTGAAGTGTCATTTAAGAGGTTAAATGTAGGGGGTTTGTTTAAGAAATTAAAATGAATATTGGGTCGCAAATATTGAAAGTTTGAGAAACACTGACGTATGTACTTAAATAGTTAGTTCCCTGCCTATTCCCGCGCCATCGCGGAACATGACATCAACTCTAGAACCCAATCCTGTTTGATGTGTGGGGTACGGGATGATGTTTCAATAGCCAATCCCGAGCAACAGTGGGTAGAACTGATCATCAACGTTTATTCTCCCCTACTGTCAGAGTGTAGGGAAAAATTCCTTTCTATGCCTGGTATCACAGGGATTCCTTTTTCCCCTTGCAGCGGTAGGGAACGTGACAAAAGTCATCACTCTCATCCAATGAAAGATAAGTGTGTCGTTTACACATTTATCGAATCCTTTGCTTAAGTAAACACAGTCACATTGAATGTGAAAAGCCTATTTTCTAGTCTAGCTAGTGCGTCGGTGTTCCATAAATATTTCTTTTAGTAAGCGTGTCTTAAGTCTTAGTAAAGAAGGTCACTCCTAAATGTCTTGGCACTCCACCGGTCGATCGTGATCGACTTATCCCTGTTTCATTCCATAACAATACGCTTTAATAAGAATTATATTGAATATTGCCGCGTAGATTAAATTCGATACTCAAATAAAATGACAACAATTCTTGCTAGACATAACTCAAGACTTAATTCTCCAAACCGAATATTTCCTTTCCTTATACGTTGCCATCGAAAGTTCCAGAACTTTCCATAATTATAATTACAGTTAACTTTTATAAATACAAATACAATAAAAATAAAAGCACGAGAGAAAGAAATAATTACAATTAATTAAAAAATAAGCGCTTGACACAAAAATTAAAGTTAATACAAAGAAAACAAAGAAGTTATTTTCGGCAAGTAGCTCGCAACCGGGCTCATGAGTCGGTGTCCATGGCAACCAAAGTGAACTATTTTTTTCGAACTACTTTTTAAAAAATATTAACCGATTCTAGTTGCCGAAAAGTTTAAGACATAAAGCTCCTGGTTGATGATACTTCATTAAAATTCTTATTCTTACAGGCAGCTGTCGTATGGACATTTGGAAGTGGGGTGTCAACTCAGATGTCGACTCCGTCACCTATCCAGGATTCAAATTTATAAGTTTTGTATTGTCTGCAGTTAATAGATTTTCTACCAAGGCAGAAATTGGCAACAGGAAAATATTTGATAAAATAAACTATTATAAGCATTATGTATATAAAATAAGCAAATTATAAGCCACTGAATATCAAACAGAAATCCAAGTTCTTTTCCGCTTAAGTAATAAAATATTTTATTTCAATATTTTCAAAATCTAAAAAAATAAAATAAATGTTAATCTTCCCTTTTTAAAAAAAATTTTGACTGGTGATGTGTTTATTTTTCGGCCCGAAAGCTATTTCCGCATTGCGAAATAATTACAACATCTTTGTTTGTATTTCATTAATGTTAAAATTTGGCAAACTTTTCGTTCATTGTTGAGTTTCGATGAGAAATAAAAAAAGCAATTTTTCTTTTCATGCTTGATGAAGTTATTTCATTACGAAGATGCCTTTGGGGATATTAATTCTCTGTGATATAACCAGGACAGAAGACGTTTTATTCTTTCAAGAAAGAGTGAGAAACAATTAGCATATTTGAATCTTTAGTAAAAGAAGTAGAATTTGAAATGATGGAGAATATACGAAAGGATGCAGTAAAATTTTAAAAGAATACATTAAACTTGGAAAAATAAATTAAAAGATGCGTTAGAAAAGTAGGAGTCAAAAAACTGAATAGTTAAAATCTATTTTATATGAAGCTAAGTGACAGTGACATTAGGGAAATGTTTAATAGAGAACAAAATCAACAATTATTGAGGTAATTAAATGAATTTTTAAAAAGCTCAAATAATTCGTAATGGAAGCGTTTTAATGAAAATATATAAAAGTTTGAAATAAAAATTAAACATATATATAATTGTTTGATTATAAAATGTAAGAATTAATTTTTGTTATTTATGTATGTAAATGTATTTAACTGTCATGGGGCTTAATTTGATTTTATTTTATCTGTAAACTTATTTTATTTGCATTTATTTTATGAGTTTACTTGAACAGAGCGGCATTCAAGTATCTGGCAACAGTTTTCTTTCCTGATTCGCTAGATACGTTACTTACTTATTTACTTACTTCAGAGAATCGCGTTCACCCAAAGGGTTTGGAGCTACATCCGACCCTCCGAGAATCTATTTTATTTGCAAATTAAACGAAAAACATGTACAAAAAGGTCCCGAATGAGGGACCTCCCCCAAAATTCTTCAAAACCGGGGGAAGGATCCAGCAAAAGCACTTTGTGACGGGCTCACGCGTCTTTTCATTAACATGTTCTTTTGGGTTCTCTGAGGCCAGAATTAATGGCAACTCTTTTCCGACCAAACCAAGAAGTGAAGCGTGAAGGAAAGATGCAAATTAGGAAGCTTTTAAATAATAGAAGTTTAGAGTAAGTGGTGTGGCAATTTGGGGAATGTTTTGATAGTCCGTGATTCAAGTGTGAAGAGGTTTTGAAAGGCTAAGTGACAGCCAACAGAAGTTATCCGTGGCAGAGAGCCCTTAGGTCAAGGTGCATACTATTGCACGCCAGTGAACCGCAACTTCAAATAGGATTAAGTAAAGTTACACTATGGTAGAAGTGACTATTTAAATATTCGGATCTGTGATCGAATTGGAATTGAGCTTAGGCGAGTTAGTTATTGATAGTGGTCCGAGTTACGTTATTTCGGTATTATATATATTGTGTGTTTAGTCACCGTAGATTCTCTCACATATTATATTATTATCTAATCTGTTAGAGGTTTAAGTTTAAGATCTTAATAAAGTCATATTAAGATCATGGCAGCTTGTAGTTTTGCATTTATTCCTACACCTCTAGCTCACGCTGATAATCAAGGAGAAGGGCACTCGAGAGGGGCGCCCTTACAACTTTACAGTTACAATGCAAATGAAACACACACACAAACACGAACACACACAGGTGCTATCTTCTAATGAGAAGGAAAAACCCTGAAACAGACATAGGACACACGAGGAGAAACCACTCCCAAAAAGGTTTGCGAAAATAGGGAGGGAAGGAAAGTTAAATAAGAAGATAGAAAGCCCAAACATTTTTTTTTCCTAATATATTGTTCGGAAGACTCGCGCGGCAACTATAGTCCTATACTTTCTTACACAAATTCAAGAAAAAATATAGTAATAAAAATTATCCAAAACTAATGCACCAAACAGACCAAAAGAAAAAAGAAAGAGAAAGAAAGAAAGATAGGAAACAAAAATAATAATAATAATAATAAATGTTTTTGAATCATATTTTCAGTTGGCGCAAACACTTTCTGTTGATATTTTTTTCTTTAATTGGTTCTTCAGTTTTAAAAAAAAGCACTGGAGGGATGATTATTTTTTCTCGAGACCTCCTCCTTCATTTATATTTTAAAGAAACAAAAATTAAGAATGCAGCTGGGTAAAATAAAAAAAAAAAGAGAGAAAGAAAAGGGGGAAAAAAGAGAAATTATTGAATTTTATTGAAGATATTTTTGGAAAGGAAAAAAAAACTTAAAAGTACATACTCAAAATGTTGACTAAGAGTTAAACAGAGGAACAATTAAGTCAACTATCACATATAGATTTGGAAATAACAAAAGCAAGAAAGCGTTACGGATTGTGTGTTGTAAGATGGTTGATTAAATGAAGGGGCAAGTGATACGAATGATCAGCGTCTCCGGGGACACAGAGACAGTTGAGACAGAAAGAGTGAACTTGTGCAAGTAGAGGAAAGGCCAGATTAGTTAGAAAATGGACCAGATATTTTGAGATGGGAAGAATGTTTAAGTAGGATTATTAAGTTTGAGCTAATCCCATATTAAAGATCGGTAGGTCCAGACTCTAGGATAAATTTATTTAGGAACTAGAGAGGAAGAACGAGGAGCGCAGGAATGAAAACACTTCACCATCATATAACCTTTTTGCATAAAAATGGAGAATCATTATAAAGTTAGTTGTTATGAGCTTTGACCCAGTAAGATTGTGCTCCTGAATTGAAACAATTTAAATTTAATGGATTGAGATAGCTGGATTTACTTGAAGGATTATTAAGCAAGGAATAGAGGAGGAACGAGAGGGAAATAAAAATTTTCCCCCAAAAAATTTTTTTAAAATTAAACATTTAAAATCTTTTAGGAAAAAAATTTTTTTGTTTTAAAAAATTTT
>BMAV01016817.1:15000-62034 GCA_019973955.1 Trichonephila inaurata madagascariensis | reverse complement strand
TTAGAATCCTCTCCCCATTTGTCAAGTAGTTTCTTAAAATGAAAAGAGGATGGGTTCACGTTTAAAAAAGTTCTTGTTCAACGATGGAGGATAGCTTGCTGCTCGAAATCGAATATATATTGGAACATAAAGAAATTAAATATCAAGTTAAAAAATGGAAAAAAAAATGTAAATATTACTCCGGATAGATAAATTCGTACAACAAATTCTAAGAAAGAATATTACGCTTCATATAAATAACGCTTCGCACTTGAATAAACAGAACTATTATCAAAACAAACCTTCTATTTACACCGATAAAATGCTTCATTTTAAATTATGCGCCGCTCTTCCTCCGCGTGATGCTCTCTCTCTGATATCTGAAGAGATCGGAATTCTATAGCTTTTTTTTCAGACTTTCCCCTGCCAATCCAGGTTATGAGAGAGCGTCATTTGATGCCACACTTTATAAATATCCTATTTTTTTATGAAGCTTCGCAATGAAAATAGCTTTTAGTTCTAGAGGGAGAGTCACGTTGCCATGACGACTCAATCCCTCCAGACACTGTAAATTTTAAGTAAGAATTTCCATCCGAGCGAAGAGATAAGGACGTGAAAATAAAGGAGTAAATCATCTAACTCTTCAAAGAGGCTGATTTATAAAAGTTTTGCAGCGAGCCCTCTTATCGCTTTCGAAACCTTGCCTGCAATACTATTTTGTGCGATACAAACAATTACATCGAGTTCAGAAGATTATAAGGAAGGAAATTAAATTTCAATAGCGCACGCCTAAAATTTGGACTTTTTTTTACCCAATTACTCCGTAAAGATTTTCTGCTCTCTTGTCTTCTGCATGAGACAGATACAATTTCGACCCATTCCTCGTCGCATTAAAAATAATTTCTTCATCTGATATTTAAATTCTAAATTATCTTTTCCTAAAATGGAGAGAAATTTTTCATTGTAAAATATTACAGATCGTAAAATATTCATTGCATATCAAAACATTGTGTAGCTCTTCGCCTAGGATCAGTTTTTAAGAAAATGAAATCTCTTATTCGACAGCGAAATTTCTGAAGCAATACTCTAACCGAGGGAGAGGAAGAAGACTAGATATTTTGTAGATTTAAAAGTTCAACAATCTTCAGTTTAAGAAATCCCAATTAGTTTTACATCTATAATAAAAATTTTGGAACGTTTGGCCAATGTTGTGGTGTTTAAGAAAACGACTCCAGTACATTAAATTATCAGTGTTAAAACGTCACGATTGGATACATATAAAAGTAATGCAGAAAAATTCTTTATACTCTTGTCTTTTTCAATTCCTACTATTAGTTCCTACTCCCCCTATATATATTTATTTATATATCTTGTTCAAATTTTCAATCATTGATAAAACATTTTTTATTTTCATCCAGTCAAGTTCAAATACATTTTTTAAAACTTGTAGTGGGTGACACTTGATGTTTAGTACAGTTTTTTCAAATATTAATTCATTAATTAAATTTAATTCAATAATTAGAGTTTAAGAGATATATTTCAGTCGATATTATTCCTCTAAATGGCAGAACCATTATAAAACAGCTTTTGTTAAATTTGTGAAGACTTAACTGAACCTGAATAAAATCATATGCTAGTTAAATGGCAGCGTTCCTTTTACACTGATTTTAAGATAAATTCTTACCTGTTGTATTAAACTTTTATTAAAAAATGCAATTACAAATTAAATGTTGTTAAAAAGTTTTAAATGTTAATTTAAAAGGTGTTTTGCCATATTGTGATTCTGTCATATGATATACATATTTATATTATTTGTATTTATTTAGTAAAAAGTAACTAAAAAAAATTTTTCTTTGTTGACTTAAGTAGGAATTGCCTTTGAAATTCTTTTTTTATTACTTGTTTACATTTATTTTTTTATTTTTCCCATAGTTTTTTTTTGCATGCATACTTGGATAAACTTTTTTTTTCTGCCTCTCCACACTCTGTTGTAGCTGAAAAGTGCGACGTTAATATTCACTCATTCATTCCATACTCTGTTTAAAAGGGATTTTACAAACATTCCCGAAACAGTTTTACTCTTTATAGATCCATTCATTATTTACATAATAGAATAAATAGAGTATATTTGAGTTAAGTTGAGATGTAAAATAAATCAGGATCAAAGAATTCATAAAAGACAATATTATGAAATGAAAACATTCAATCCCATGAAAAGAACAGCATCTGTATGGTAAAGAATGAATTGCCAAAGATCACGGTAAAACAAAATTATTCCTCAAATTCTTTTATGCATCAAAAGTATTTTTTTAAAACAGGAATTATTCGTGACATTCATATTTCGATCCAATGCAGTCCGAATAATTAAAAAATTTAGCCATCTAGCTTTGGAAAATGCCCCAAATGGGAAACGGGAATTTAAAACCAACTTTTCCCACATAAAGGGCGTTCTGGTCAAAAAACCCCCCTCTTCCCCATTAACAGCGCTGACACTCGCTGATAATGGACTGCCGCCGCTACGAGTGTCAAATGTAATGAATTGGGTCACTATCGGGTGGTTTGCTCCCATTCTGAGTAATGTTTGAAGTCCCATCGAAAATTGCCGCAGAATCATTTAGTTCCTTTTTTTGTTTTATCCCTTCGCTATGAGAATCATCCGCTATAATTTGACCCTTTTCTCTCAAATCAGAATAAATAACAGTTCAAAATAATTCGTAACAGGTTATCAGGACTTCATCTACTCCTGTTCATGATGTTTTGAATAAGATTTCCGTGTCAATTAATTGATTGTTTTCATTAACATCTCACACTACAAAGCTACACCAAGGCTATTAGTGGCGGACTTCGCAATTTTCAACTTTGTTGGCGAGGGCGTTCATGACTGGCACCATTTTCCTAACTTCAACCCCACAACGGGGAGGACTTTTGAGCATCGACGGTAAGTGCACGCCCTTTTTAAAGGCATGCTTCAGTGAGACTAGGCTCGAACACATGACACCAGCCACGAGTCCAAGACCTTGACTACCAGGCTACCATGACCACATTGAGGCTCAAAGTCCTCCCGTTGACGTGATGTGGGAAATTCGGGGAGGGGGGATCGCTCAGTTGTCCTCTTCCTTAACAAGGTTCAAAAAATTTGGGGGTTTGTCGTTTCTTTCTTAGGTATCCGACAATTGAACCTGATTTTAGAAAAGGATAAATGGATAATTTTACGATATTTAATGTCACTTAGATTAGAATAAAGTATAAAATTGTTTTTTTGGAAAATTTTTTTACAAAAAAAATTTTTTAAATACAATATTTCATAAAAATTAACTTTAAAACCTTTTTTAAAATGTTCTTTTGTGAAAAATGGTTCTATTATAATAATATTTTTCCTGTATATATTTGACCTCTGTACAGAGGCTCAACTATGATTTTTCAAAAATTTACATTATTTTCAGAGTTACAACCCATTAAATAATTATGGGTTTTTCTAAAATTTCTCCCCTCGTTGTCGTAAAAACATGGATAAACCCATTTTAAGTGACATATTTCAAAAAATTTAGTTGAGCCTCTGTATAGAGGTCTGAGCTATATACAGGCAAAATATTAAAAAAAACTTTTTCAAAAAAAGGAGAATATTTCGAAAATGGGTCATTCTATGTTAATTTTTCGTCAAAACACTGTACTGAAATTTTTTTTATTGTAATACTATTTTTTAAAACAATTTTTATACATTTTCAATCTAGGACAAATATCATAAATTTTATTCTTTTAAATACGTTTTTTAAAATCAGGGTTTCCCGAAGTAGTCGGATACCTTAAGATACAGATTCTTAATTTAAAACTAAGAATAAACTTAAGTTGAAAAGTATAAAGGATATGGTGGCGTTAGCTCTAGTTTTTGTTTTTGGATGTTTTTGTAAGATTGCTCGAGAGTAATACATTTTTCCCTTTCTCTTGCCGTATATGTCTTATTCGAATTATTATTTTTAACTTTGTATATGTATTATGTAATTATGTATGTAAATTGTGAGTTTAATTTGTGTTATATAATAATGTATGTATATTTACTTTTAATATTTGTATTATGTAATTTTGTATGTATATTGTGAATTTTCTTATAGTTCGTATTATGTACTCGTAATTATGTATGTATACGAGGAGTGACACAAAAAAACGAGACTGGTCGAATAAATCATTGTACGTACAGAGTCAATTCTACAAGACATTATAACATTCAAAGTAGTTCCCTTCAGCATTCACACACTTCTGCATTCGATACTGTCTTCATCATCCACACTGTCCCTTCCCTCTGGAAACCGCCTATGCCATTCAGATACCTGTGCATGAGACAAAGTTTCATGTCCATAAGCTTTGGTTAATATTTGACATGTTTTCGTGGTTAATTTCCAAGTTTCACAAGAAACGATGTTAATTCGACATTTCCCGGAAGAATGCAGTTGTACGTGTTCCTTCAATGACGCAGTACTCCCAACTGGCGTAATCGGTCAAGGCAAAACTGGCCACATGGATAGAGGAGGGGTGTGGGATGATGTTATCAAAACAGTTATTGCCAACTCCACTCTTTTTTCAAGATGCAGACTTAGTCTCGTGTTTTTGTGTCACACCTTGTCTTGTGAATTTACGTTTAATTTGTAAAACGTAAATTTTCTGTGTACTTCTGTAAATATGGAAATTAAAATTTTTTTGATCAAAAAAGGCTTAACGTAGGGGTAGTTGTTTCCCGAGGAACCGGTTTGTAGCTTTAAACCCCTTTCGGATGAGTTCGGTTCCCTTGGGTATTTTGCCACTAACCCTGGTGTTGCTGTACAGTACGACGTTAATAAAACACTCCCTCACATCCCCTCGAGAAAAAGAATGCATCTCCAGAATTGACCCAGATCTTCTCTCACAGTCATGAATGCACGAATTAAATTTCAAACTCTGCTACAATAAACGAATAATGGAAAGAATACTATTTATTATAACTCTTTCTTGCATATTTAGCGTTGAAAGAGTTTATCTTTATTTAAAATTTTAAATCTCTCGCTCATTAATAGGGCTATAAATGAGACATTGCCTCATCCGACTCACTTCAATGTTTCTTTTGAGGTTTGGAGGCTTTCCAGGTTAAACGAACGTTGTTTGAGGTAAATCTCTTCCGACACAAACCTGATGCGAAACCCCGAGGGAAATCAGCGACACCGACATTTCTGAAACATTCCCAGAGACGCGACAGAAAGTTTTTGCATCATTAAACGACTCTCAACTAAAAAAACGATTCAAAAAACAAAAAAAGGTGGAGATAAATGAACTGGGCTCTTTGAGTTAAAACTGTGGGTTGTCGCAGTGTAAAAAAAAAGGGGATATTTAACGTCACAAGTCTGGAAGTTAAGAAAACATGAGAGAATTGATAAGGAATGTGGACTGTTTCTTAACAAATAGGAGAAAAATGATAGACAAAATAATTTTATATATTTGAAATTCTAAAAATTTGATAAGCTTGAAAAAAAGATAAAATGCTGTGTGGAAAATAAATTAAAGCTCTATAAGATAAGGAAATAACATTGATGGAAATTTAGTGAACTCAGTGGTAAAATGATACATTATTTAAAAACGAAATTAAAAATATTTTTGAAGTTATACTCTTTTGGGCGTTAGAGAAATAGGATGTGGGTACACAATGCGCGCGCACCCGTCAGGGATGTGACTAGAATCCGATGGGATGCACACCGTCAGGAACGAAAATCCTTTGTCTAGAAATATACAGGAACGGACAGATCACACACATTGCCGCCTTAAATCCTCAAAAAATTTTCCATTTCCCCTGAAGAAGACTCCCGGATTTGAACCGGGGACCTCTCGTTCTGCAGTCGAATGCTCTACCACTGAGCTAAACCTTGGCTTTGCGTTCTGTAGGAACGAATACAAAAATGCTTTGTCTAGAAATACCAGAACCGGGAAAGATCATTCCTGCCTTCGACCCCTCTCTCCATATTATTGGTCCTATTGCCCCTTTGGGGGTGTTAATTTATTTAAATCGTGATTATCTCAGGTTTGTCTGGTCCGATTGACTGAAGGTTAATATCGTTCAACTCTGCTCGTGACCGCCTTTCGTTCTTGGCCCAGCTTGCCCTGCTAATGATTTTTAGAAAGATTTTAATCTTGTTACGCCAAAGTATAACTCTTCTTACGTGCGTACATAAGTACACACATTTTTTTTATATAAACTGTTGTTAAAATTCTTTACAATACAACTGTAATGTGAGTATAGTTCCAAAATCATTTTTTTAAAAAAAAGTCTAATTTAATTTTTAAATCAGGAATTATCTTCATCAATCATTAAAACCATTTAATGTATTCTTCATGCCGTTTCACCGTGCACAGGGGGGTAGCTACCAATAGGCTAAGGGGTGCCGTGCACCGGGGCCCTAAGACTCAGGAGACCCTCAGACCCTGACCACCAAGAAAGCCGAACTTGCAATTATTTCTCCCAAATTTAAGATATAAATATAAAATGTTAATAAACTTAATCATGGAAAACTCAGTTAAAAATAATTTCAACTTGTGGGGAATTTCCTAAATTCTTTTTTTTTTCTTTAGTTTGGGAACTTTTTATTGAAAATTTCATATTTTTTTTACTTTTATTTTTTTCCTTAAACTTTACTTAAAAAAGTTTTTTGAAAAATCACTATACTTATCAGGGACATTTCAAAACCACAAAGAGGCAATTCCTTTTTTTTTTTGGTTTACATTCTTTTTTTTAATAACAATATGATTCATAGTTTTTTGTTTTAATTTTTTCGCAATTCTTTATGAATTGATGTAATTTTGTCCCGCCTCCTCTGCTTTTTTGCAGATGTGTTTTTGTTTAAAATAATTATAACAATTTCTCTCAAATTTTTAATAATGTAAATTAGATAGGAAAAATATAATTACTTTCACCTACTTTATGATACCTTTTCCCATTTAAAAATTTTTTAAAGCAGAATTTGCATATAAATTTTTTAAGAGCCTTTTTAAAAATAAAAAAAAAAAAGCCCTTTAAAAGGGAGGTTAAGAATCAGCCCCACAAAGAGTCAATAGACTTTCAAGAATGTAAGCTCTCCTTTTTTAATTTTAGGGGGTGCATTTGTATGTGTACTATTAATTGTAACCAATTCTAGTTTATAGCGATATTAAATGCTATTAGTTTGTAGAGGCCCAATCGAGGTGTGGATTTAAAGAAGCGTTTTTTGCCTAATGCCGTTTTATTTGCCTTTTTTGTTGAAACGTATCACCCCGTAAATTTGGGGAATTTTAACGAGGGTGGCGTTTGGGGGTTTGGGGTCACCACGAAAAACAAGATGGGAGGGTCAAAAAAAAGCCAAAATAAAAATTTAAATTGCTTGCTTAAAGACCGTAGATAAGTAGAATATTTAACGTAATCTTATTATTTTTTTTATTTTAAAAAAATGAAATAATCTTTACACGTAAACTCTCATTCCGTTTCCTCGGTATTTTTAAACCGAATTTGTTTAGTTAAGGGGATACAGTGAAATGATCAAATTTTTTTTATTACCACTTATTAACAGTGCGTTTTTTCTCAATAGGTGTAAAATTTGTAGCTCAGTAACCCTATTATTATTTAAATTTTTTTAAATTTTGGGCGAAGGAAAACCGACACTAGGCAGGGACGTATAAAACCCTTTTTCATTTTTTTTACTGGCCTTTAAGGCCCGACTACCCCAAAATTATGATTTTTTTTTTAAAAAATTTGGGAAATTTTTTTTGACTTTATTTTTTTGGTTATCTTATTAGTCTATAAAAAAAACCCAAATTTTTTTTTTCCATTCTCTAGAACAAAAAATATGAGTGTTTTAGTATAAGTAATTATAACTTTACATAAGATGTCAAACTTAAAATGCTTTTTCTGAAAAGTGTGCCTTTTTTTTTTAAAAGTTCAAATTAAGGATTGTTCAAAAAAATTATTTAAATACAATATTTCATTAAAAATTAATCTCTTTGAATAACCTTTTTTTCAAAATGTTCTTCTTTTTTGTGAAAAATGGTTCTATTATAATAATATTTTGCCTGTATATAGCTTAGACCTCTGTACAGAGGCTCAACTATGATTTTTCAAAAATTTACATTATTTTCAGAGTTACAACCCATTAAAATAATTATCGGCGTTTTTTTCTAAAATTTCTTCCCTCTGTTGTCGTAAAACATGGATAAACCCACTTCTAAGTGACATATTTCAAAAATTCTAGTTGAGCCTCAGGTCTGAGCTATATACAGGCAAAATATTATTATAATAGAAGCATTTTTCACAAAAAGGAGAATATTTCGAAAATGGGTCATTCTGTGTTCATTTTTCGTCAAAATATTGTAAAATTTAAATATTTTTTATTGTAATACAATTCTAAAACAATTTTATATACATTTTCTAATCTGTTGACACCTAAATATCATAAATATTATTCATTTATACGCTTTTGCAAAATCACGGTTCCGAACGTAGTCGGATACCTTAAAATACAGATTCCTTAATTTAAAACTGAAGAGTAAACTAAAGTTGAAAAGTATCACCAGGATATGGTGGCGTCAGCTCTAGATTATTGTTGTTTCGGATGTATTTGTAAGATTGCTCGAGAGTAATACATTTTTCCCTCTCTCTTGCCGTATATGTTTTATTCCAATTATTATTTTAACTTTGTACATTTGTATTATGTAATTATGTATGTAAATTGTGAGTTTGATTTGTGTTATATAATAATGTATGTATATTGTATATTTACTTTTAATTTGTATTATGTAATTTTGTATGTATATTGTGAATTTTCCTTTAGTTCGTATTATGCACTCGTAATTATGTATGTATACGAGGAGTGACACAAAAAAACGAGACTGTTTCAATAAATCCTTGTACGTACAGAGTCAGTTCTACTTGACATTATAACCTTCAAAGTAGTTCCCTTCAGCATTCACACACTTCTGCATTCGATACTGTCTTCATCATCCACACTGTCCCTTCCCTCTGGAAACCGCCTATGCCATTCAGATACCTGTGCACGAGACAAAGTTTCATGTCCATAAGCTTTGGTTAATATTTGACATGTTGTTAATTTCCGTTTCACAAGAAACGATGTTAATTCGACATTTCCCGAGAAGAATGCAGTTGCACGTGTTCCTTCAATGACGCAGTACTCCCAACTGGCGTAATCGGTCAAGGCAAAAGTGGCCACATGGATAGAGGAGGGGTGTGGGATGATGTTATCAAAACAGTTATTGCCAACTCCACTCTTTTCAAGATGCAGACATAGTCCTCGTGTTTTTGTGTCAGCACCCTTGTCTTGTGAATTTACGTTTAATTTGTAAAACGTAAAATTTTCTGTGTACTTCTGTAAATTTGGAAATTAAAATTTTTGATCAAAAAAGGCTTAACGTAGGGGGTAATTGTTTCCCGAGGAACCGGTTTGTAGCTTTAAACCCCTTTCGGATGAGTTCGGTTCCCTTGGGTATTTTGCCACTAACCCTGGTGTTGCTGTACAGTACGACGTTAATAATGTTGCGAAATGCGAAACTCCCATCTGTATTTCCGTTTTGCGCAAGCCCGCACGGAATGAAATGAAGTGAAATGATGTCATGTTTTTTTCTCTCTGTTAACTGTTTTGCTGTTCGCGCGTTATGTGTTCTTTCGTTTTGTCGCGTAGTCATTGTGTAACTAACGTATATATGTTTAAAATTAAAAATAGATGAGTGTATGTCAAGATTAGGATTCTTCATTTGATTCATTGTGATTTATTATGCCTCCCCCGAACGAAAAAAAGAAGATAAAAAGATCCCGGATTTTTAAAGAAGGTAAGCCCACTTACTTACCTCAAATGAATACCTATATATTTAGGGTATAATAATATTGTTTTGGGACACACATATTTTGGCATCCCTGATGGATATGAATTGTTTTAAACAGAGTTGTGAATTTAGTAGAAGCTTATTTATTTAATAATGGATCAATTAAAAAGTTGAGAACGCCGCTTAGAAGGCCAATGCGTCGCTAACTTGCTTGAGAACAACCTTGAACGAAGATAAAAAATATTGATGAAAATCGGTTCTTATTTGCGCAGTTGGAGGAAAATGGGAAACGAACTTAGTGTAAAGGAAAAGGAATTTCAAAATATTCTTTGAATGATGAGAAGTAGCCTCAAGAAACTCTCGATAAAGAATACGAAAAGCTTTAGTTTGTAATGAAGAGAGATTTATTAAATTGAAAACTAAGTTCAAAAAAATTTTTGAAGAATGCGTCGAAATGGAAAATAATTCTCAACTAGTCGAAAGTCCGTTAAAACGGAAATTTAAGCTAACTAAAATAGAATTTAAATATTTTGGGGAGATATTAAAGAATGGTTGGCCTTGGGCTCAGTTTCAGAAAATACACAATGACGAAGAAATCGCGAATGAAGATAAATATCACTATTTATTGCAGGCGACATTAAAAGGTTCAAGGGCGCGTGAGAAATTGTTGAATCCTATCCTGCCACTGGTGATAGTTATGAAAACGCGTCATCGAATGTTTAAAGGCACGTTTCGCCGGACTGACATGTTAATCGAAGTTTATATTAGAGAAGTTCTTTCACTAATAATGATGAATAATGCAATGAGTGCGTTCTAAAATACCGCTTTGGTTGTATGACAAAATAGAAACTTATTTGAGATCTTTAAATATGTTAGGCGTTTCTAGTGCAAATTATTCTTCTATTTTATATCCTTTTAATTGAATCTTGCCTACCAGTCGATATATATTAAGAGTCTGGGGAAAGAAATTATAACTCAAATGTGCTTGACATCTAATCCGAATGAAGAAAATAATAAATTAGACGCCCTTATGAAATTTTGAGGCAGGAAATAGAAAGTGAAGAAAAGGTGCGGTTAGCTCTCGAAGTGGGTTTAACCTTGAACTAGATAATATAAACAAATGTACTTCCGCGTCATCAAGGCGGGAAAGAATTCCGACAGCTGCAGAGCTTTGAAGTAACTCTTCTGAAAATAAAAAGAATCTTTGTATATTCTTGCGGTAAATTACATTTTGTAGCAACCATTGCAGATATGCTCATAATTTATCGTATGATGAGAAAAGCGGATATTGATGAAAAGGCCGCTTGTTTTCGATGTTTTGCAGTCAAACACGTTTTTCGTTTTGTAGAGAGCGAAAGTACCACCCTGCGAATTTTGTAAATCTCATTATAAGGTCATGTGTCCTGAAATATGTATTAATGAAAATTGAAAACCCACGTCAGGGAAGAGAAAAGTGAAAACGAAATGGAAGAGATCCGACTTTCTCCAACGCAAATAATCTATCTTCGCAAAGTTCTTTTGCAAACACTCGTTGTTCGTCTATAAGTGAAAATAAATGAAATATATAAGGGTTCTAATTGATTCTGGTAGTAGTAAATCATACTTGACTACTTTCGCTATTAAAGAAATGAGATATGAATGCATTGCTGAAGTAGAATTTGATACATAGTTTGTTCGCTGGCGGTGTTATATCTGGCAGAAACCCACAAAAAGATATTTTGATTTTAAGTGACTTTTTCTGATAAATACCGTTGTAATTTCGAAGTGTTGAATCAAGAAATAATTTGTTCTGGAATTCCGAGAATATCACGGGTAGTTTTGATATGAAATTAAGAAACATAAAATTTTTCTGTCTGATTTAAATAGCCAAGTAGACTTGCTGTATCAATTTTCCTGATGAAATTCATGGATTAATTGGGGCTGATTTTAGGTAAATTATATACAGGAAACATAAAACAATTAAAGTTCCATCTAGTTTTGTGAAAACTCGACTTGGGTGGACATTAATGGGGAAAAACAGACGCAGGGAGAATCTACAGAGACAGCACGAATAGCGTCATGTCTCTTCATGTAAACGACGCTAAAATTTCCGACTTATGGCGACTAGATACACTCGGAATCTTAGACCCAGGAGAGAAAGGAACTAGGCAAGAACTTGAGAAGGACGCAGAAGAACATTTCAACAGAAGTGTGAAAATGGATTCTGATGGAAACTATGTTGTTAGTCTCCCATGGATACAAGGCCATCCCTTACCCACGTGCAGAAATCTAGCTGAAAGAAGGTTGAAAAATTGTATTAATTCCTTGAAGAAGACCGGAAACTTAGAAGCATACGAAGGAGTTTTTCAGTGAATGGCTTCAAGAAGGAGTCATAGAAGAAGTGAAGAACTACTGCAACGATAAAAGTGACCATTACTTACCTCATAGGGCAGTAATTAAGGAAAATTCCACTACAAGAGTACGACCTGTTTTTGACGGATCAGCTAGAGAAAAGAATTCGCCTTCTATCAACGATTGTTTAGAAAAGGGACTGTAAACACTGCCGAACTCATTCCAGCCATCATGAATAGATTTCGCGATTTAAGAAAATAGTGTGTTGTTGCATATTCGTAGAGCATTTTTTGCAGATTTGGTCTGAGTGAATTGATAGACCTTATCTAAAATTTTATGTGGGAGGAAGTGGGGATCCAGCTAAAACCTAAAGTTTTTCAGCATCGGAGGTTGTTTTCGGGCTTTCTTTTGTTCTCCTTATCTTATTGGGAGCAACAATTCGATTTGAATCGCAGAACGTTCCTCACAATTTTGAAAACAGCAGTCCCCTTGTTGTTAGAATCATTTTACGTAGATAACTGTTACCAGTGTGGACGACCATTAACTTGAGAAATTTGTCGAGGAATCCAAACAATCCTTAGCACCGCTAAATTTGAACTCTCGAGGGTGGGAGCGCTACAGTGACCCAGAATCTACATGACCTTTTACCACAACAGAAGGAAAAAGCATTTCAAAATTTGGGGCTTAGGTGGCATTTAAAGACTGATTCTCTTACGATAGATTTACGAGATTGTGTTGAAGACGATACACCTGTGACAAAAGGAAAATTTTGTCAACCGTCCAAAAGATGGAAGTATCAGACTGGTAAAAGTAAAAGGAAAAGTGGAGAATTTCTACGCCCAGTACTCCAGTTGATTAATACCCCCTTTGAAGTGACTCAAAAGTTGATCTCGGTAAACCTCCAGTAGACCCTGAATTTTTCCTACGAATGAACCGACTGTCCAACTGACTGGTAAAGAAAGTGTTCTTCAGAGACTATTCTGATGAGCCAGATGTCCACAAAAGGACTGTTAATGACTTTTCTTCAGAGACTGTTCCTGAGAAAACGATCCTGATATGGACGATTAATAAAACAGATAGTTAGGGATTTGAGCTTCCGGTTTTGAAACTCAAAGGTGGAGGATGTTGCGAAATGCGAAACTCCCATCTGTATTTCCGTTTTGCGCAAGCCCGCACGAAATGAAATGAAGTGAAATGATGTCATGTTTTTTCTCTCTGTTAACTGTTTTGTTGTTCGCGCGTTATGTGTTCTCTTTCGTTTTAATGCGTAGTCATTGTGTAACTAACGTATATATGTTTAAAAAAAATTAAAATAGATGAGTGTATGTCGGGTTGATTAGGATTCTTCATTTGATTCATTGTGATTATGCCTCCCCGAACGAAAAAGAAGATAAAAAGATCCCGATTTTTTAAAGAAGGTAAGCCCAATTTACTACCTCAAATGAATACCTATATTTAGGTATAATAATATTGCTTTGGGACACAATAAATAAAACACTCCCTCACATCCCCTCGAGAAAAAGAATGCATCTCCAGAATTGACCCAGATCTTCTCTCACAGTCATGAATGCACGAATTAAATTTCAAACTCTGCTACAATAAACGAATAATGGAAAGTATAACTATTTATTATGAACCTTTCTGCATATTTAGCGTTGAAAGAGTTTATCTTTATTTGAAATTTTAAATCTCGCTCATTAATAGGGCTGTAAATGAGACATTGCCTCATCCGACTCACTTCAATGTTTCTTTTGAGGTTTGGAGGCTTTCCAGCTTATATAAACGAACGTTGTTTGAGGTAAATCTCTTCCGACACAAACCTGATGCGAAACCCCGAGGGAAATCAGCGACACCGACATTTCTGAAACATTCCCAGAGACGCGACAGAAAGTTTTTTTGCATCATTAAACGACTCTCAACTAAATAAACGATTCACGAAAACTAAAAAGAAGTGAAGATAAATGAACTGGGCTCTTTGAGCTAAAACTGTGGGTTGTCGCAGTGTCAAAAAAAGGGAATATTTAACGTCACAAGTCTGGAAGTTAAAAGCAAACATGAGGAGAATTGATAAGGAATGTGGACTGTTTCTTAACTAATACGGAGAAAAATGATAAGACGAAAATTTTTTTATTTGTTACTTCTAAAAATTTGATAAGCTTGTAACAAAAGATAAATGCTGTGTGGAAAATAAATTAAAGCTCTATAAGATAAGGAAAATAACATTGATGGAAATTTAGTGAACTCAGTGTGGTAAAATGATACTTTATATTTAAAAACGTACTTAAAATATTTTTGAAGTTATACTTCTTTTGGGGCGTTAGAGAAATAGGATGAGGGTAAATTTTTACAATGCGCGCACCCCGTCACGGATGTGACGCACACCTACACGAATGCGAAAATCCTTTGTCTAGAAATATGCAGAAAGGGACAAATCATTCCCGCCTTCGAAATTATCAGAAAAATATTTCTCTTCACTTCCCTGAAGAAGAAGATTCCCGGATTTGAACCGGGACCACTCGATCTGCAGTCGAATGCTCTACCACTGAGCTATCCCTTCGCGTCAGCGAACCTTTGCTTTGCGTTCCGTAGGAACTGATACGAAAATGCTTTGATTAGAAATATGCAGAATGGGACAGATCATTCCCGCCTTCGAATTCTCAAAAAAATATTTCTCTTCACTTCCCTGAAGAAGGGAGCATTCGGGTTTGAACCGGGGACCTCTCGATCTGTAGTCGAATGCTCTACCACTGAGCTGTACCCCGCGCCAGTGAACCTTTGCTTTGCGTTCCGTAGGAATGGATACGAAAATGCCTTGTCTAGAAATATGCAGAACGGGATAGATCATTCCCGCCTTCGACCCCCTCTCCGTATTATTGGTCCTATTGTCCCTGTGCGGGGGTGTTTAAATTTATTTAAATCGTGATTATCTCAGGTTTGTCTGGTCCGATTGACTGAAGGTTAGTATCGTTCAACTCTGCTCGTGACCGCCTTTCGTTCTTGGCCCAGCTTGCCCTGCTAAAGATTTTTAGAAAGATTTTAATCTTGTTACGCCAAAGAAGTATAACTCTTCTTACGTGCGTACATAAGTACACACATATTTTTTTTAATATAAACTGTTGTTAAAATTCTTTACAATACAACTGTAATGTGAGTATAGTTCCAAAATCATTTTTTTTAAAAAAAGTCTAATTTAATTTTTAAATCAGGAATTATCTTCATCAGTCATTAAAACCATTTAATGTATTCTTCATGCCGTTTCACCACGCACAGGGGGGTAGCTACCATAAGGCTAAGGGGTGCCGTTCACCGGGGCCCTGAAACTCAGGAAACCCTCGGACCCTGACCACCAAGCAAGCCGAACTTGCGATAATTTCTCCCAAATTTGATATAAATATAAAATGTTGCAACATAACTACAATCATGGAAACTCAGTTGAAAATAATTTCGAACTTGTAGGGGATTTCCCTAAATTATTTCCGTTGTTTATTTAGTGTTGCGAACTTTACTTATTGAAAAGTTCATATTATTTTCAATTTTTCTCTTTTTTCCTATAAACTGTTACTTGAAAGTTTTATGAAAAATCTTACTATACTTATCAGGACATTTTAAAAACACTTACACAAGAGGCAATTCATTCTCAGCTACATTCTATTTTTAACCCTCCAAGCGGTCTGCACGTAAAATCCCATCATTCCAGAGATGCCTTTTCTGCCTTCAAGCAAGATTCACAAAAGAGGCCGAGCCGCAATCTTAAAAATACGGCTCAACCGCTTTTGAGAACCCCACTTGACGGCAAAAAAATACGTGCGAAGCATCTCCAAAATGGCAAGACTTTACGTGCAGACCGCTTAGAGGGTTCATAGTAAGGTAGTTTCCTGTTTTAATATTTCGCAATATCCTCTTATCTGCAATAAACTGATGTAATTTTGTCCCGCTTCCTCTGCTTTTTCGCAGAGGTGTTTCTTTTTAAAAGTAATTATAATTTCTCTGAAATTTTAATAATGTAGATTAGATAAGGAAAGACTAATTACATTCACCTACTTTTTATGATACCAGTTTCTAGTTAAAATTTTAAAGCAGAATTGCTAAACATATAAATTTTAAGACCTGTTTGACCTTGAATGAAGAAAGAAAGCCCTGTTAAAGAAGCCGTCAAAAAATCAGC
This sequence comes from Trichonephila inaurata madagascariensis, assembly GCA_019973955.1. NCBI lineage: Eukaryota > Metazoa > Arthropoda > Arachnida > Araneae > Nephilidae > Trichonephila > Trichonephila inaurata. Next base: position 45,737 of record BMAV01016817.1, on the reverse strand, counting down.
CCCCACAACAGAGTCAATTGATTCTTGTAAGAATGCTAATGCTCTCATTTTCAATAATATTATGGGGCTGTTTCATCTGTGTGTGTGTACTATTGATTGTTACTAATTCTAGTTTTATGAGCGAAATTAAATGCTTTTATTTTCTAAAGCCCCAATCAAACTTCGAGATTAATGAAGCTGCTTATTGTTACCATTTGCCTTTCTGTGTTGTGTGAATAACGTATCACCCTCAGAAGAATTCGGTGTGCATTTTAACGAGGGTGGCGTGTCAGGTTTGGAGTCGCACGAGGAATAACAATGATGCGGAGAGCGATCATATAGTTGCGATATCAGCAACAAAACAAAAATTTAAATTGCTCGCTTAAAGAGCGGAGATAAGTAGAACAATATTTAACGTAATCTTATTTTTTTATTTTAAAAAATGAAATAATCTTTAGACGTGAACTCTCATTTCTTTTCCTCGTAATTTTTAAACCGAATTTGTCTAGTAGTTAAGGGGATACAGTGAAATGATTAGTGATAAAATGATCAAATTTTTTTTTTATTACCACTTGTTAACAGTGCGTTTTTTCTCACAAAATTTCGTAGCTCTAGCTACGCGTATTCAGTTATTTAACTTTTTTAACATTGCGTCGAAGAGAAAAACCGACACTAGAGCAGGTGACGTATGCATTTAACACTCTTTCATTTATTTTACTGGCCTTTAAGGTACCCGACTACCCTAAAATCATGACTTTTTTTAAAAAAAAAATTGTCAAAATTTTTTGAAGACTTTATTTTATAGGTTATCTTATTATAGCTCTATAAAAATACCAAGTTTTTATTTTCCATTCTGGAACAAAAACTATGAGTGTTTTAGTATAGATGCCATAACTTGCCATATTCAAGATGTCAAACTTAAAATGCGTTTTACTCGAAATGTGTAAGGTTTTTTGAAAGTTCAAATGTGGACAGCGATTGTTCAAAAAGTTTTGAAAATAATTTGCTGAAATTTTGTGTGTATGTTCTGTGTTTTAGCTTTCAGATGTATCCATCAGTGTTTTATTACAAAATTTACAGTTCTTTATGTGAATATAATCACTGTTTTTTTTAAGCAGTTTCATTTAATAGCAAAGATAAAGTGCACTAATTTTTATAAAAATTAAAATCTCTTATTCTGAAGGTCATTTCAAAAAGGAATAGCAAAGCAATACATCAAAATTGAAAAACTGATAATTTGTTCACTTACTGTTTGTACAGAGAGGAACCCGTTTATGTAATTTTTGTCAACCGTTACCCATTTTTTCCCATTTTAGTCATAATAATTTATTTTTCTTTTCTTATAATGTTAACCTTTTTTTTCTTAAAATGTACTAAATAAATCTAAAAACCACAAAAAGATCTCCACTTTTTAAAAAAAAATTGTCGCAAGTAATCGGATACCTTAAAAGTTTTTATGAGAATTTTATTTTTCATGATAATCTTATACTTAAAAAGCAAATGCTTTTTTTTTTAATATTTTATATAAGGCTTTGAAACTTTTTCTGGTTGTTTTGTGTAATATATTTGATGATTATGTACGTGGAATAAGGATTTGTGAAAATAACTACACGGCGGTTCCTCAATGGTACTAGGCTCGAACATATGATGTGCTAGCCACAAGTCCATTACCTTGAACACTAGGCTACCGCGCCCACTTTCTCATACCGAGCGAACGTACAATACCGACCCCTCAGGGGGCTCAACGTCTTTAGGTGGGTACGAGTGTCACAATCCCGAGGTACCCTAGTGATCTTTTCTTTTTCCCAAGGGACTTACTACTTTGGTAAACACGGGTGTCACGACCTCGGGGTACCACAGTGATCCTTCTCTATCTTCGACCCTCCATCTTGTCATCCAATTTCTTCTTTTCCCGTCCAGACCACAGACCTATGAATATTTGGCGCAGTATAGCCAAAATTGGCTCTTGCGCCATAAAACACCAAACTCAACTCAACGTACAATACCGATAACGCTGTCGTACACAAGTGCCTCTTCTCTTAAAATACTTTAATTTCAAAATATATTATTTATACTGATTACCACAATATGATGATAAATCTATGTGTGTTTTGGATTAAGATTCATTTTTCTTTCATTTGAATATCGTGGTTAATTTTAATACTGGCATCCTGCTGTATTTAGGCCTACCGTCCCCTATTTACGAAATGTATTGCCAAAATTGTAAAACGAGTAGATACTTCCCTAATTCAGAGCTGTCCATGATCATAAAGTATTAAATATTTTCCCACATATAAAACAAATTACCCCTCCCCTCATAAATGTCTGAAGCATTTGCCATTTGAACAAACAAAAGTACTTCTAACGCGAGAATGACAGGGGTAGAGTTGTTTATTGCGCAGCCGCGCCAACCACACCCGCTCATTAAATTGGAAGGAGCCAAACAGTTTGGGGAGTTAAACGCGTTTTAAATGCTACATTTGCAGTCTTTTGGGGATTGCAACGTCATAATTTTGTAAAGATTTGATTAGATTTACGTTGCGGAACTGACACGAGGCAGCAGTCCTACCAATGTGAATACTAATTAGATTTCGTTCCACAAGTTTCAACATCCGTGCCGTACACAGACTACTTATATGGAAGGGATTATATTTTTAAGAACACGTAGATACACAAAAAAATTCCGAGACGTAATTTTTAAGTAAAAAATTAAAAATCTGTTGCTCTATTAAGTATGTGAACCCCCAAACACTACCCTTGTGTACGCCACAGATTCCGGGTTTTAATAACACGTGAGGAACGCGGAAAAATCAAGTTTAGTGTATGAAATGAATTCACAAAATCAAACAGTAACAAAAACAAAACAAAATGAATTCACAAGAATCAAAAAGTACATTATTTGAATCGTGACTTATGAGCTCACAGTACTCTTAAATTGCAAATTTTTCAAGTTTTTGAAAAAATATATATATATATATATTTAAGTCTCAATATTTCTGAGTATTTTGGTGTGTGTTGTGTTGATACTGTAAAAACTTCAGAAGTTATTAAGAAATAAGTAGTGAAATTTTAACGGAAAAAACCCCTATCTCTTTCTTATCTTTAACTTCATTTTTTTCAAAACAAAAATTTTTAGCTTCCGCGTAGGATTTCTTAGAAACTATTTATGATATCAATTAGAAATTTTATACACGTGTGTTCAAAATATGACTCTTCATAACTTATAAATCAATTTTCAAAAAAAAAAAAAATTAACAGAATTTTTTTTTTTAAATTTGAATTTAAATTTATTTTTTTCTTAAAATTTTAAAATTTTCGTTATAATTTTTTTAAAATATTTTTTTTCCTCTACATTTCTTAAAAGTTAGTATAACTTCAAAAGTGAACCTTTTTCCCAAGTAAAATTAATTTTGTACTTCAGAATCCTGCGCGTTGTAAAATACTAATTTTCATATTTTTGAAAAATTGTCCTATTTTTATTTCTTTATAACTTTTTTAATTTTTTCTCTATTTCTCTGAAAATTTGAGAAATATTATAAATATATATGATTATCAAGTAGTAAAAATTTCCAATTATTGTTTCGTTTTGTTGTTAAGTTACATTGGTTGAAGAAGGATGTTTTTCGAGTGCACGGATATCTGTTAAGGGTCCTGTGAGCCCTTAAAAATTTCATGAAATGTAGCTTTTTTGCACACATCTCAAAGATCTCAAATGGTTGCGGTAGCCTAGTTGCAATGGTCGCAAACTCGTTGGACGGCATGTCGTGAGTTCAAGCTTTAGTGCCTATCATGAAGAGGGGCTGATGCACGTTAAGTTTGTCTTGGATCAATGTTCTCCAGTTGGTGTCGTGGGGTAGTTTGGAGAGAGAGTGTCTGTTTAGGTGCCGTCCTCGTTACTTGACCGAGAATCAAAACTACGAGATCTGTCACCAGCAGTCCTTTTTTTTAAACTGAAGAACCAATTAAGAGAAAAATTATCAACAAGTGTTGGCGTCAACTGAAAATATGATTTGAAAAATATTTTATTATTATTATTATTTATGTTTCCCTTTCTTTTTTTTACTTTTGGTCTGTTTGGTGCATTTGTATTGGAAAATTTTATTATTTTTAGATGAATTCGCAAGAAAGTTGGAATATGTATATTCTCTCTTTTACACAAACACATCTCTTATACTCTTTTATTATTATTCTATTTGCTTTGTATATTTGTTTTTAGTTAACGCACACGTATGTGTATATCGTGTAGTTACCTTTTAATTTGTATTTTGTTATTTTACCGTCTTCTACCGTTTAAAATGTAAACTTTGATTTTTTTTTCAATAAAGACTGGATGTGGGGGTGGTTGTATCCCGAGGGATCGTTTCGCAGCTCTAAACCTCTTTCGGGTGAGCTCGGTCCCCTTGGGCATTCTGCCATAGTCCTCGTGTTGCTGTATAGCGCGACGTAAAAAACTAACTCATTCACTCACGCAAGGATATGAAAATGTTCACACGATGAACAGGACATATGTTGAATAGTAAAAGCCGTTAGGTAGCGCTGTTGCAGTGAGCCGCTTCCATTTAGAAGTGATTTTGTGGCAACAGCCAGTGTATGTATCTTTCTTAAGATGTAAACACACTCTATAGTGAAACATTTTCTTGTGAAATATTCTGGTCGTTCCCACTGTGAACTATGCTATTACTTGTGGACTAACCCAAACCCCCCATCAAATTGACGTTGGACTTTGCATTGAATCAATTTTCTTTCAACAGTCTGGAATTCGAAACCGATACCTTTAGTCTTAGATTACAATTTATTACAGTCCGCTAAATTCGTCGCTAGTGCTAATATACAACATAGACAAATGAGACGAATGTTTAGGGCCTGATCAAGCTTCTATTTTGAAAAGATTTGAAAGATTTGATAACTTTTCCCTCCAAGGTACTCAACAATATCGTAGTTTCATTTGTACACTCATGTCCAAAATTAAGGTTCACAAGCATAAAATTTTCAAAAACTGATGAACTATTTACTGCGACGAAGTTTGGCACAGAGGCTTATTACAATGTGAGAAAGAAAAGAAGCAACATTACAATACGAAAAAGATATTAATTGTGAATAACGAAACACGATATATCAAAAAGAGGGAATTAAGAAGCAGAGATAAACTTTCCTAGAGATAAATGCTTTATCTAATATGGCGTGTGATTACCGTGCACTCTTGAACAAGCCTCACAACGAGCTGCCATATTGTTTATGAGGGTGTTAATAAATGTTTGTGGCAAAAGACTCAATCCTTCTTTCAAAGCGCTACTTTAAACTCCTGGTCCTGGGAGGGGGACTACACTGAGAAATAGCACTCCCTAGACCAGGAATGGCCAACCAAGGGCACGCGTGCCATTGATGGCACACAACACAATATTTTGGGCACTCCACCGATCAAACGGTTTGCATTTTAGTTCAAAATAACAAAGTTCACTATGAAATAGTAGGAAAAAATGCAAGTGATTGGTTGAGGAGCGGGGAGCACATTCGTTTGTTATTGTCTTACAATCCTAATATAAGTTATTTGTCATCTAATCTGTAATAACAGAAATCACACTAATGTTACTTTAATTTGAATTACACGTATAAGGAAAACATTTACTACAAAACAGTGCAAAAATGTATTTTTTCGTAGAAAATAAAGATTTTGAGTTATTAGTATTTAGTTTTATTATTTCCCCAATAATCACACTTCATAATTATTTGATGTCACGTCTATACCTCATTAAACATTTCTTCAGAAAAAAATGACACGCGGATCCATAAAGGTTCGCCACCCCTGCCCTAGACCATCCTAAAGATGTTCAATAGGATTGAGATAGGATTGAAGGACCAATCCATTCGATGAAGAAATATCCTCTTCCTCAAGAAATTCATCAACAATGTGAGTTCTGGGAGGCCACGCACTATCGTCCATAAAATGTTGTCCGGGCGTGGAGGACCCGGAAAAATCTCACATAGGCTTAAAGGATCTCATTCCCATAGCACTGTGAGTTGACATTACAAGCATTGAAAACACACAATGGTGTATGACTGCCCAATATTATGGCACCACACATTAGGGTCCCTTTTTTACCAAATCCGTCGATTTTTGTTACGTAGGAGGGATGAGTGAGCTCCATTTTCTCTCCAGGTGAAGACTCGACAAGAATCATTTTGTGTGTCTGGTACAATACGACTCATTACTGAAATGATCACTCCCTCATTCTTGTGTTGTCAACTGATGTTTTCAGCTCCACAAAATCTGGTCTTCCCTGATGGATGCTGTCAAAGGGACGCACCAAACTGGACACTGGCCTCAAAGGTCAGCCTCTGAAAGACGGCTGTAGACTAATTGTCTGGAAATTCTTTTTCCAGACACAGCAACAAGGTCACGAGCAAGCTGGGGAATCATTATCCACATATGTCTGTGCACTTAATGCCAAGTAGCGATTCTGTTGGTGCTCTATGATGACCTTTCTGGTGATATTACCACCTATTTGGAATTGATAACACTGTGATATGGTCGATCTTTGTCGACCATATCGTGGAGTTTCAGCGTAAGTTAGAGGTGTGGGATTCTCGAAATGAAGACACATTTTAGAATTCTTAATATGACTTTTATTAAGAGTTTAACTTAAATTACTTATATATCGAACAAACTTATATTAAGTGAGAATAAACCAAACACGTAGCCGTAGTTAACACAAATCGCGCAATTGGATCACTTATCTAAATAATTATACTATCCGCCTACCAACTCCACAATAATATTTCGAATTCGGAAAATAATCTTCCTACCTTGAATTCCAAGCAACGGTCCAATCAACTTCAGATATTCAGCTATGCTCGAGTGCAATAGTATGCACCTTGTAGTAATGGCGAGATTTCCGTGATTCTTGGGTAGGCCGTCAAATTACACTTCTACCTTTTACAAACTGAACTTTCTCTAAATTGCCATTAAGCTTACTAAAACTTCTGTCCTTTTAAAGGCTATCTTATTTACATCTATACCTTCGTTTCACTTCTTGTTTGGGTTGGAAAAGATTTGCTATTAATCTTGGCCGTCAAAGAACACAGAGGTTATGTTAGAGAAAGGACGCGTGAGCCGTCACAACACAGCCGGAAGACCAATTTCGGTGGCACTTGTAACCACCGAGATACCTTCACTTGGGACTGGCTAGCATCCAGCCTGCCAAAGACGCTCTCTTTCTCAAGGAATCCTCTAAACGGTCATGAGAACTCATTCTCACCGCAAACAGACTAACGCTTTTGTTTTAATGCAATATTCTTAAAACTGAAAGCAAAAATCCCAGAGGCTTAAACGGTCTCAATCCAGTAGTTGTGCTAAAACTAACGCTAAAAACTTCTTTTCCTAAAACGAAGTTAGATATTATATTACCCGTTCTTCAAAATGTATAAAATACAAATTCTATCCATTTTACTACTAAGAATTTAGAATGAGTCGAAAACCATGTTTATGAACTTAATTTTGGACATTCGCGTACTTTTTATAAACTGAAAATCATTTTCGTATACGTTTTTTCCCTGTCTATTTCTTAAAGACAGAAATAGACATTAAGAAGTATAAATGCATATTAGATATTATATACATCTATCAAAATGCTTTGGATATTATTAATTATGATGAAATAATATAGACATAATTTAGCTGATTTATGTAAGTACTACAAAGTAGAATTTTATAACTAAAGTGTATAAACACTTACATAAAAACTGACTTTTGTGTTAGATATCTAACAAAATAAATAAATTTTTTTAAATTTACATAAATAAATACAAAACAAACTGTTTTTTGTTAAGCTAAAATGTATTGTTTATATTTAATATTTCTTATTAATTCAAAAATAATTTTTTTTTAGTTTTCCACACATTACTTAGTTTCACTTTATTTATTGGTGTATATTTTTGGAGTTCTTTTTTGCTTGTGAGAGAGCCTGGTAAGAAGAAAATTTCCTAAATTGGTCTGGTGATGAGTTATAAGTTCATATCCACGAACTAGATTTATTGATGTTAAGCCTTAGGAAATTGTTTTGTAGTTTCGGTAATTTTTGTCGATTATTTTGGGTGATTGAGTGAGGGAGTGAACACTAATGTCGTACTATTTAACTACTCTATGGTTTTTGCCAACGAACCTCGTAATTTTGATCCCTGGCCAAGTGACAAGGACGACACCTCTGAACTGGTACCCTTCTCTCCTAATTTCCACACCACACCAATAGAAGGACGTTTGAGGCTCGACATATTTGACATGTATCGCTCTCTGCATAATGAGTCTTCAGCAGTACTCGGCTCGAACTCAAGACACACCAGCTACGAGTCTGTTTCCTTGACCACTAGGCTATCGCGGTCACTCGAATTATTTCGGAGTTTTTAAGACGATTCTATCGAGTCTGAAGAAAAATAAGGAATAGAGAGGCATCTTAAATTTGAAGACAAACTTTTTTAGAAAATCTATTGCTCAATTTTCAAAGAGCCAAAAAGAATTTAAGCATTTATTTTATTGAATATTTCAATAGTCAATAGATGCAATTGAGGTTATTTTAATCATTTATCTAGGCGCATCGTTCAAATCTTTCTAATTAATATGGCAGAAAAAGTACATTTGAATGACATCCATTTGCAGAAGCTGCTCTCTGGGTTGCGGAGGATAAATCCCCTTCCATATTTTGCCCTTTCTATGAGAATACTGGGAGCCCAAATAACCATCAGCATCTGTCTCAATCCCACAACACCTGTTGCGTTCTCAGAGGGGAATTCGTGGTTTTTTTTTGCTTTTATAAACATCAATAAAATACTTAAGAGGGAATCCATTAAGTTTCAACTTGCGATTAAAAAGAGGTGGGAGAGGGGTGGATAGGTCAAAAATTCACCGACGATGCATATATTTTATTCGTAAGAATTTTTCTGAATCATGGAAAAGCTATTGCTTCAAAAATCGATTCGTTTTGCATCGATGCGTAGCCGAATGATTTCTTCTTAAGGTTTGCCTTCTTTCCTTGTCAATGCTTGCTGCAACTGTGTTACACAAATGATTGCTTGTTCAGTTAAAGTCTCAAACTTTGTTAATAACAATGAGAAGAGCTCATTTACACATTTATTCTTGTTGTATAAATTTAAAAATGATGATTTCTTCGAATGCATTATGAGTTATAGCTCAGTTTTTGAGAACCGTTAATCGGATAGACGAAATGGAGATTAGCTGAGTTTCGTCAACGAATCGTTTAGTTTGTTTCCCTACCCTTTACACACACACTCATCCTCTTATCTGATAAATGGATTTCATGTGCAACATGAGCTTGAAGGTAGAAAATTGCTTTTTCTGTTCTAATTGTCGGATTTGAAACTTTGATTGAAATTAATTCTCTCTACATGTAAAAAAAAAGTTTTCCCCGCGTGACACTGTAATAAATTTATATATTCCTAAGATATAGTTATTAAAAATGGTCCCCCAAAAGTTGGATTTTACTGGAGAGGAGCGCCAAAAATGATTTGTCTGGGGGTTCCCCCACCTTCCAGCGTTTTTTCGAAACATATGGTTACGTTATAGATCGTGATGTTGTAGTTTTCTCTAGTAACTTCCAGAAGTATCCATAGGGTCGCCGTTCCCTCCCTTTGTCAGTATAACTACAAAATTCATCAAATTATTTCTACTGCTGCTTATCACTGTATTTGTACCAAATGACAAAAGTGCTGTAATTCAAATAACCTGATTAATTACATTTCATTTTAAACTAAAATGTCAAACAGGCAAACAGGCACTAATATATTTCATTTATTTATAAGTTCTTTTCTCATAAAAGAAGCTCCTGTATTCTAATTTAAGAAAAATCTCTTTCGCTTTGAAAAGAAATTTGAAACTAATTTGAAAAATTCTAAAAAAATAACAATACATTCTTAAAATAAATTAAATTTTAGTAACACTTATAATATTTTTTATGTTTATGTATATTCCTTATAGTGTGTGGAAATTAATTCAAGGCCGAGAAGTCGCTTTAACTGTACACGAGCCGTCTGCCAACTTTTTCAGAAGCAACCAATGTATATATACGTGTAAAACAATTTGCCATCCGTTTCAATTAAGGAAGAAAAAGTGCTAGACGCCAAAAAGTTAATTGAAATATTAATGGTCTGCCGTCCAACAAAGTCGTGCTTCCAAATTACCTTCACGGTTTTTGTCGCTCTTTATGATTAATCACGCCGTTTTATCATTATTCTTCCCAAAAACGCCCCTCCAAGGAAATAAGGACAAATAAGGGTTTTTTAAAATAAAATTTTTGAAAATGAAAAGGGGGAACCCTAATATTTTTTATTTTTTACCTGTGATTAAGGGTTTTTATCCCGGTTTTATGTTTATTGCTTTTGTACATCCCCCTTTTTTTGGGTTTTTAAATTTTTAAGGTTAGTGAAGAAAAGTATAGATGGGTTTTGTTATTAACTGAGAAATATAAAGAAAATTTTAACGAATATCTTTTAATTAACCAAAAAAATTTTGGGGTATAAGAAATAAAAAAAAGATAGGTGTAGAACTAAAAATATTTAAAAAGGATATTAAATTACCCCCAAAATACATTTTTTTAAAAAAAAATTAAAAAAGAAATCAGTTTGGTTTTTATATGAATAAATAAAAATTTAAACCCTTGTAATACCTTCCCCCCAGTTTTAAATTTTTTATTACATTTGAAATCCCCTTTACATTTGTTTTTTTATCATTTAAGTGTGGAAGCAAGTAGAGGAGGATTGTATTAATTGAAAAAAGATTTAAAAAAGAAATTTTTTATAATGTAATATTTTTTAAATTTAAACCCCGATTTTTTTTTGGGTTTAAGAAATCCCAAGAGGGGGTAGAACTAAAATATTTTGAAAGTGTACACCCTCAAAGTTTAAAAAAAAACCCCTTAAAAATATTTTTTTTTTAAAAAATAGAAAAATTTAAATAGTTTTTATTTTGGGTTTTTTGAATAAAGTAAATTTTTTAAATTTTGAAATTTTTTGTCTGTTGGAATATTTTAAATAAACAAACACCCTTAACGTTTTAAATTTTCAAGTTCTTTTTTTTTGAATTTTTTTTCCCATTTTTTTTTGGTGGGGGGGGAGAAAATACGACAATTATTCTTAATTCCAATTTCCATGAAACACAAAAATTTTAACCGGAAAATTTGGGATCAAAAAATATTTTAAAAAAAAAGAGAAAACCATTTCCCAAAATTCGAAAAAAATTTTTTAAAAAATAACAAAAAGTTTGAAAAAACCAATATCGAATTATTTTTTAACCCCCTCCTTTTTGGCGCGGGTTAAAAAATAAAATCCCTACCCCATCATTTTTAAGATGTTTAATGGGGTTTTCCCAAATTTTTCCCCAAATTCTAAAAAATCGTAGAAAATTGTTTTAAATTTTTTTAAATTATTTTTAAATCACGATTTCCCCTTTTTTATATATAATTTTTTTTTATAATTATTTTTTTAATGAGATCAAGATTTGTTACTTGTTTTAAATTTTTTTTTTTTTATATAGGTTTTTCTTGTTTTTTTCTTTTTTTAATACATACCTTTTTTTGTTTTTCAATTTTGTAATGTCTGGCCTAAAAAATTTTTTTTTTATTATTAAAACTTTATATTATTTTTATAAAAAGGCCCTCTAAAAAGAAGTTTTTAAAACTGAAAAAGTTCGTTGGGTGGAAAATTCTTTTTAAAGAGGTTCATCTTTTCAATATACTTAAAACCAAATGAAAAAAATTTTTTAAAATTCAAAACATTTTAAAAGGTTTTAATTCCTTTAAATTTTTTGAAAATTTTAATTTTCTTTTTTTATTTTTTTTCCTTCCCCAAAAAAAAGAAAAGAAAAGGGAAGGGAAAAAACGGGGAAAAAAGAATGTGGGGGGGAAATACTGTTTTTTTCAGCACTAAACTTTTAAAAATTAAATAATTTTGAAAAGATTTTTTTAAAACCCCCAAAAGGGAAATTTTAAAAATTTTACTTTTTTTATAATTTGAACGGTTTTTTGAAGGGGTTTTCCTTTTAATTACTGGAAAAAGCTTTCAATTTTTCCCGGATTTTTTGTTTGAAAAATTTTCCTTTTCCCCATAATAGCCTGGGATTTTTGCATTCCCCAAAAAACCCCTTTGGGCCTTCCCCACACTGTAATCCACAAAAAATTTTTTTCTTAAGTAATTTCATCACTTATCATAAAGGTCCGGGGAAATTTTAAAAAAAATAGGGAAAAAAAAAAATAAATTTCCAAGAAAAAAATTTTGTTATTTTAAAAATGATTTCCCGCTTGGGGAGGTTTTTTTAGGGAAGAAATTTATAAAAGGTTCTTTGGTTTCCCAAAAAAAAGTTCGCTTTTTAAAAAAATTGGAAAATATAGAGGCTCGTAAATGGAGTTTGGGGGATTGTTATTTTCCCCCTGACCATGGTTAAAAATTAGGGTCCTTTTAAAACCCATCGAAAAGCTGAACAGTGCGACGTTAATATTCAATCAATCAATCGCCCGTATAAAAGTTTTTTCCCCCCTCGAATTCAAAAGATGAAAACCCACGAGGTATTTATTAGTGATATCTCGTGTTTTTTTAAATTTTAATATTAGGGACCAATATTCAATCATAATTTTCATGGGCCCCCCTCCATAAAATTTTCTAATTTTGTTGAATTCAGTTTTATATATTTATACTTTAAAAACAACTACAACACGATTTAAATTTTTTAAGTCCACGTAAATAAACGTCTTTTAAGCCAAAGAAAGTTTTTCCCCGGGGACGAATTTCACTTTACGAAATATGTTTCTTTTGCACCCCACCAAAAAATTTTTCCGAAGGTTTTGGAATGAATTTAAAAGGGTTTTTAAAGGGGTTTATTTTTTTTCAGAGGATTTTTATTTTTTTTCCCCTCCACCCCCCAAAGCATCAAAATACGCACGCCTAGGAAAAAAGTTGGTTTTGGGAGGGGAAATTTCGCGAATTTTAATTTGCCTTTAAAAGGGATTAATTAAAAACCCGACAAAAATTACAAATAAGTGAATTTTGTATATAATTTTCTTGACAAGCCCGGGTCACTGGAAATTTTTTAAATTTGTTCTTAACTTAGTAAAAATTTAAAACATAAAACAAAAAGGAGTGGTAAACATTTATAAGTGTATTATATCATTTAAAATGTTTATTTTTTTTTTTTTTTTTGCCGGGAAAGATTTTGTTTTTACCCTTTCGAGAAATTAGAAATTTTTTTTAAATAATCATTTTTTTTTGGACTTTTCAATATGCTCGCCCCCCTTTTTTAGAGTTTTTTACCCCCCATTTTGGGAGAAACGCTGATGAAGTTGTTTCCCAAAAAAGGGCCGAAAATCTTATTTTGTTTTGAGGGTAAAGACGACCCCGGAATGAATGGGAATGCGGGTTTTAAAAACCGAAGTTAAAGCTATAGTGAAAAATAAACAGATAAAAAAACTGTGGGGGGAATACCATATGGGGTACTATAGGGGAGGGCGAAAAAGACGGGGGAAAACATGTGCTGCGTGGGGGAGAAAAACCTTGCCGAAGTTTAGATATGCCCCACCGCCCAAAAAGGAGGGGGCGGGGTTTGGCCCAAATTGCGTAGACCCCAAGAAAAATTTTCCTCCTCCACTTTAAAACCCCCATCCGCCGAAATTTAACCCCCCCCTTTTGGGGAGGGGGGGGATAAGTCGTGAGGGGTTGTTATACCCCGCCATTTCCCCGGATCTATTATGGATGGACTTTTGGGTTCAAAAAAAATTTGGGAAAGAAACGAACTTTCCCTTTTCCAAAGTTGAAGATTCTTCGTTCAAAATAAAAGGAAAAGCTCCCAGAGGAAAAAATGATTAATTTTTATTTTTAATTTTTATTTAAAAGGGCAAAATGAAAAAAATTTATGACAATAAATTTTGGGGTTTTTATGTTAAGGAAAAGTTATTTTTTTAAAAAGTTTATTTTTTGGGTTAATAAATAAGTAAAAGTTTTTAATTTATTAATATAACTGCCCCTTTTGGTTTTCCCATTTTATCCGGGGGAATAAAAATTTTTTCCCAAATTTTTCCCAAGTGTGGCCCCCTGAATCATAGGGGTAAATTGGTTTAGAATTATAATTAACAGGGGGCCGACTCTTTTCTCTGTGGGGTACAAAACATCAAGAAAGGCCAACTTATCGATTGCGAAATTAATTTGAGTAACTGAAATAATTTTAGATCAAAAAATAATCCAGGTTTACGTGGTTTTTGTTTGCTTTCCATATAAATTTTTTCCCTGCTTAGTTTTTATTTTCCCCCCTTCAGAAAAAGGGTTTTTAATACTTTGTGACAAGTATTATTATAGTCAAAAAATTAATTTATTGGGAGCATCGATATATGCAATGTGTGAGAATTTTACTTTTTTTAAATTGAATTTAATTTTTAGGGGGGAATTTTGGAAACCCGGGGGTTTGGGATTTTTTTTGGGGCATTTAAATACAAATAAATTACTTTTTTTTGGGGCCAGAAACAAAAGAAAAAAACAATTTTAAAAAAAGTTTAATAAAATATAGGATAAAAACAAATATAAAATCCGCCCGTTTTATTTTGATGTAGAAGGTGTCATAAAAATTTTTTAAAGTAGATGCCGCGGTGGGTTTAAAGATTTTTTTCCCGCAAAAATTTCCCCCCGGTTTTTTAAAAATTTATTTTTTATTCTTTGTTTTGTTTAAAAAAAAATGCCTTGTTGGGGGTTTATTTTTTTTAGAATCTGTTGGGGTGGTAATTTTTTTTTAAAAAAATTGACGCCTTTTTCAAACTCCCCAAAAAGTCATTCATTTTTTCTTTTATTAACAAAAATTTTAAAACTCAGGTTTTTTATTGTCTTGCCATGCATTTTTAAGGGAAATCTTCAATTTCAGCCTTGATGGTGGGAATTAACAGTTCTTGAGTGTTAAAACTATCCACTTTTAAAAATTTTTTTTTTTGAAAAAATCTACAACCCTTTTTCAGTTACATTACTATTCACCAAATTTGGTTTTTTTTTCAAACAAAAAATAAATGAGATTTTTAAAATCGCGTAACCCCAATAGAAGTCAGGGTAGCGTAAGTCAAGGTAATTTAAAGTATTTCCACAAAAATACTTCCCCCACTTTTTGTCTTTTTAAATTTTATTAAACCAACAGAAAGGCTTTTTGGGGCCATTTTTCCATAAAAAACATATTTTCTTTTTTTTAAAATGACCTGATAAATATCGTTTTTAAATTTTTCCCCGGGCCAAAAATTTTTGGAAGTTAAAGATATAAAACGTTATAAAAAAATTTCCCTTCAAAAAATTTCTAACATTGTTTTTCCTTTTTATCGTGAAATTTCCTTTGTTTTTATTTAACAAAAAGACCAATATCCACTACCAAATCCTTGGGAAAATTTTTGATTCCCCTTCCCATTTCCCAAAAACTACCCCTTTTTTAAATTTTAAAAGTAAAGTAAAATATGTGTTTTTTTTCTTAATTAACCATTTTTTAAAATCTTTCTAGAAAAATTTTTTTGTTTATTGCTCCCAAATAAAAACGATCGCCAGGGTTTTTTTGAGGCATTTGATCGAGTTTCAGGATTTATTTTAACCAGGGAAATGAGTTGATTAAATAAAAATCAAATGAATGAGAGAATAGTCTGCTAGCAGAATAAAAAAGTGTTTGTACTATTAAAATTTAAAAGAGGACCCTCAAAATATTTTAATTTTTTTTTTAAAGGAAAAATTTAAAAACAAATATAATTGGGAAACAAGCCTTTTCCCAAAAAGTGAAAAAAATTGTTTTTTTTTTAAAATTTTTAATGGGGGGGGATTGATGTTTTACCATTGCATTTCCTAGTAAAATTCTAGGAAGCTGGGACAATAAAGGGGATAAAAATTTACCGGGAGGTAAATTTTTATGTTTAGTTTCCTTCCCCAGAGGGAGGCACCTGAACCCTTTAAGATACAAAACCCCCACTAGGGTTTAATTTGATGAGAAACATTCCGCCCAATCAAAAGTCTCTAAAATGATCTTTACATGCCCAAATCATACGAACTTTTTAAATAAAGATTTTTCTGCATCATGAAAAACCACTGGGGCCTGGGTTGAACCCCCCAACCTTAGGGGGCAGAAAAGCCAAACCAAAACCCCAACCCAACCAGTGAAAAAATAAATAAATAATTTTATCAATTTAAACCATTAAACAGATGAAAAAAAGAATTTTGGTTTTTTTAAGAAATCCCGTTCTATTTACAACCAAAAGGGTTTAAATAATTCATTGTTTTAAAGTTTTATTGAATATTGATCTTTTTATTAGAGCAGCTGAAAGACCATCGTGAAAAAGGTAGATTGTCGTTTTTCCTTTGTGATCCAATGTAAGCAAAAAGCGGGCCAAGGATTAAAAAAACAAAAAATTCGGGAAATTTAAGGGGGATAGAATTTTGCCCAAAAATGAGGTTGTTAACAGCCATTCACCACAACACCCCTTAATTTTGAGAATAAATTTATTCTGATTTGAATTTTTTGGTAACCCCTAAAAGGGATTTGTTCTTTGCTTTTAAAAATATATTTTTTTATAAAAAAATTTACTGAAGAATGCCCATTGAATCAAAAAACAGAATTAAGCTTTTAAATAAAACACATTTGTTAACATTTAGTGGTGTTAAATTTTCCCCTGAAGAATTAGTCCCATTTATTTAGATTTTTAAAATTTGGGTTTCCCAAACATACAATTTAAACCCTTTTTATATTTCCCCTTTCATCCAATTAATTTCTAATTGCTAATGTAAGAATACTTTTTTTAAAGTTTGCATTTCTCCGTCTTAAAAGTACGAAGATGAAAGGAGGGGAGGAATTAAAAATTTCCAACCCCTTTTTTTCCCCGTGATCGTAAACAACCGGAGTTAACCCTTTGAACCCACAAAACATTGTTTCGTGAAAAAATTCACCCACAAAAAAATTTTCCGTAAAAACCGGATATAATGCGATTTTTTGCACAAAAACAAAACTGTACGGGGCAAGTTATACCCCGTTTAAAAAAAATTTGAGCTTTGAATATGAAAAGAGGGTGAGCACATAGAAAAAAAAAAAATTTGATTTTTAAAGATTTTGTTTTGGTTTTTTTAAAAGAGATTTAAAACGCCCCCTCAGGGAAATTAAGGGGGTTATAATTTGAAGAATACAATTTTTTTTCTTTAAAACTTTAAATAATACCTAGAATAAATGAGACTTCCCCAAAAAATAAAAACACTCAACATAAATTTAAGTTTTTTTTTATAAAAGGAGGGGGTTATACGACGAATATACTTAAAAATTTAAAAAAAGCAGCTTAGAAGATAGGGGCCCGTTATACCCTCGGGTGAGTGAGTAAATATTTTTAAGTGTCGAACTTTTTCAGCTGCCACGAATTTTTTTTCGGGACCAACACAATTTTTAACCATTTCATGGAGGAGAAATTTTAGTTTGGGGCATCTTTTAACTGTCCCCAAAAAACTGAAAACAACTTTTCCCCGTCACTTTTTTTTGCCCAGTAGAAAAGAAGGGGAGAATTTTATTTAAAAAAAAAAAAAAAAATGACACATAAACAATAAAAGGGAAATTAAAAAAAAAAAGGGAATATGGAAAGGGAAAACCAAAGGGTGCAGAATTTGGGAAAAAAAAAATTATTAAATCTATACCAAGATTTTTAAAAAATTGTTTTAAAAACACTAAAAAAAAGATATATCCTACTAAGTACAAAATTAAGACATTTAACATTTAAAAACTATGTTGGGTTTTTTTTAAAAATATACGAAGACTTTGTGACGAAATTTTTTTAGTTTTTTATTATTTTTTTGAAAAAAAAAAGTTATACCATTTTTATTTAAAAAAAATTTTGCCATTCTTTTTACGAACAAATTTTCGTATAAAAAAAAATACAAAATTTCCGGGTATAACTTTTTCTAGTCGAAAACGTTAAATTTTAATTTGGGAAAATTTCAAGGGGAAAGAACACTTTTGTAAAATTAAAAACATTTTTGAGAGAGAGGAACCAATTTTAAAAATTGAAAAAAAACCCCAGTTTTGTCCAAGTTTTTCTCAAAGTGAAGACAATGTTCAGTTCCATGTTATGAGTGGGATTTCTTTTTCTATAAATTATTTTCTTTTTTAACAAATTTATTAAAAATAAGTACAGAAGCAGACTTACTGAAAAAACACTTGAACATCTGTATTCAAATGGTATGCCACTATCATCCGATAAAAGAATCTGTTAATATATTTGTTGTTTATTACTAACTACACTTCAATTTCAGTTTCTTTTTATTATGTGTCCTCTGTTTCCCCTAAAAATTTATTTCTTATTTACTAGAAATATATGTTTAAATATAGGTAAGAGTGAGATTTAAAAATAGGTAAGAGTAAGTGTAAGATTATTTTGAGGGAAAAGGAAATTCATTGTTGGTGTTCAAAATTTTAAAATGGTTTCAGACAAAAGTTCTAGTTTCCCCATTTTGTTTAAAATAAGGGCTTACTTAATTTTTATGCCCAGCGCATTAACATGTTATGGTTCTTCTTGAAAATTAATTTAATTGCTCTATTTCCAAAAGAATGAGAAATTTTCTTGGGTTTACAATATAACTTGATGGTAAATGGATAGGCCAACGGGGGTTATAAAGAATAAAAAAATAAACCTGTTCCAAAACATTAAAGTGAACAAAGAAAAAAGTAGTTAAGAAAAGAGTGAACTTCAGCTTAGATGATAAAAAAAGCATCTAATTATAATTAAATTTCGTTGCTTCCTCTAGATAAAGTCGAAGGAACTTTGATAAAAAAAATTCATTGCCCAAAATCCGAACCCTTTGGGTTTTAAAAAATTTTGAAAATCCCTCAAAAGAATATCCGATCCTTTATATCGTGACTTAAAAAAATTTCGTGGTTAATGCTTCCGCGTAAAATATTCTTTTTTATAAATGTGTTTATTTTCGAATGCGCAATCTCTTTTTCTATTTTTGTTTGGGGTGAACGAATTTCCTTAAAAATATTTTATTCTTGTAAAATCATTTATTTTCAGTTTATATAAAGATATTATGCATTTTGTTGCAGCGTAAATAATTGATGCAGAGTAAGAATTTTATTCGCACAATTTCCATTGTACTGTCGAATGGAAAGTGGTGCATTTTAATACATTGCTATATTATTTATGTTTCAAATCAATTTTCTCCCTTTCCTCATGATGTATATTTAACATGCAATCATTTAAAAATATAATAAAAAGCCCGTTATAACTTATTGATTAGTGAGTGTACATAATACAGCTCTAGAAAGCAACTAGAAAGTTATTAAAATATCTCCTTATTTTGAACCATGTTCAAGTGACGAGGACACCTGAGCTCTGGCTCCACCCTCTCCAAGCTTCCTTACCAAACCAATGGAAGGGTTTTGAGCATCGACAGATTTAATGTTCATTAGCCCTCTAGGGTGGGACCCCTTTAATGCAAAGCGCTCGAATTCATGACAAGCCGGCCCCAAGCTCCTGGCCATCACCCGCCCCCCCTGGGGTTAAATTGCCACTTACCTAATAAATTTGAAATTTTGGATTCACGGAATGTTTTCAAGGATATAGTACGCTAATCATTACAACCAAACGAATCACTTTACGCATAGCCCTACTAGTTTGTGAATTATGGGACCCCCAAAATAAAAAAAAAGTTCTTCGCAGGGTCCTGGCAAGGCCCCCTTTCGACCTGGAGCTTAGCGGCTCGAATATTTTTCTCGACGCGACGAGACGTATCTGTGAGTGAGTGAATATTAACTTCGCACTGTTCAGCTACATGAAGGCTTTTGGTGACGGACTTCGTTTGAGCCATGATCAAGTGACGATGTCAATATAGATTAGAGTCAGGTATTATGGAATACACAGATTTTGGCATTGTGTGTAGCTTCTAAGACGTTGGAAAACCTTGAAGTATCGATACAAGGCTCTCGTGGAGCATTGCAGCGAGAACTGACCACTTGTTACTGCCATATCACTCGCTACGGAACAAAGTGTGTTTTGCGATTTTCAAAAGTTTTTACAGGTTAGAGTTTTCAGACATTTTAATCTACTAGTACACATGCGACTTGATCATTAAAGTTAAGAATAATGTACACGAAAAGAGAATTTTAGTTTGTAATACTGTGGTCACATTTTTTAGCTGACAGTGTTTTGTCCTTCAATTTAAAGGGGCATTTTCTAAGATGACGTGTCTGGTACTGTGGAATACTAGGTATTCCAAAATATCCGACGCGTGGCAATGAATGTTTCTATTTGGTGTATTATTTGCAATAGACTACATGTCATCAGTTAAAGATTCAGAAAACAAAAGCGCTGAATATATCTTCTGCAACGGAAAATTCTTCGAAGACCAACGAGTGGAGTGAGTGAATATTAACGTCGCACTGTTCAGCTACACGAGGGCATTTGGCGACGGACCACGTAATTTTGAACCATGGTCAAGGACGGGACGACAACCCGAGCTGGCACCACCCTCCTAACTACCATACCACGCCAACGGAGGACGTTTCAGCCCCGACAGATTTAACGTGCATCGCTGCCCTACACGGAGGGTCGTTAGTGTTACTGGGTTCGAACTCATGACATGCCTGCTATGATCCGATACCTTGACCACTGGGCTACCACAGCCCCACCAACGAGTGGAAATTAGGTTTCAATGCTTTAACTGTTTTCTGTGGGCTTTACTTAATTATACTGGAGCAGAGAAAGGTTATATTTGTGACTTCTGTAAATAGACTTGAAATAGAAATGAATTTCACGTATTTGTAAAAATATGGCTTGTATAGCTAAAAATAACCATGTTTTATGAAGTCAGTTTTCCAATGGTTTAAACGACCTATTCCATCTTACCTGACTATTCCATAGCACCCTTCATATATCATTTTTATTTAAAATAATTTTTTATAACAAAATAAATATAATTTCTCTTGACAAGGTGATAATTCCTTACAATCGTTTATAGTATAAATACAGGCTGATTTGGGAAATTTTTTTTTATCAAAACCAGTAAAGAATTCTTTTTAAAAAATGTATAAGCGGCATTCCATAATACCCAACTCGCCTATAAATATTGAGAAATTTTAGTACCGCAAAATATGTCATACGTTTCGTTAAAATAAAGCAAAGTATTTTGATTTTACTTCTTTACATTTTGTGTAATATATGTGCGAATGTTAACGAAGTTAACTACATCAGAAAAACCGAATGTTCCGGTATTAAACTCATAGATGCATTTCTTGGATCACGCATGTTTTAACGTTTTCAATGTGTGAGCGCAGTATTCTAGTTCACAAGTTCAACAAGTGCTCCCCGATTTAATCTTTAGTTGCAAAAAGTTATGAAGAGCATGAATAGTTTTTGTACTTACAGCTAATTTATAGTGCATTAAAATATCTTATTTTAAAATCATATTTCCTTCGCATTCAGATTTGATTAACATGACATTAAAAGACTTTCTGCAGTCACCCAAAGAATAATTTTTACCATGAACTCAAGATTTAGATGAGTTGGGACGTATAACTTTTCTTCACAGGGAGTGTCAAAGAACAAGCCCCCCAAAATTGAAAAAATCCATTCAACATTTTTAAGGAAATTTGCAAATTTTTTTTTTTTTGAAAGAAATAATACTTAAGAGAAATAAAAGTGGAATAATATGCTGTAAAACACATTATGTGAATTGTAAGATAATTTTAAAGAATTAGCTATGAAATAAATCATTGAGTAGAGTTGAAGATCTCAAAATACATTACAAAATGCTTGCGGAGAATAAAAGGCTTTTATAACGAATGTGTAATAAGTAGATATTTAAAAAGCAGCTAAAACTAAACATACCTTCATAGGAAACTTTAAGCGATGCTGAATCTTCACACATGTGACAAATCAAAAATACACTTTCATAAGCAATATATCAATCGTAAGATTTAAAAGAACAACTAGAATACTCAATTGATTGATTAATTGATTGAATATTAACGTCGCACTGTTCAGCTCCGAGGGTTTTGGGGACGGGCACGAATTTTGAACCATGGCAAGGACGGGGCGACACCCCAGCTGCACCCCCCCCCAACTACCACACCACACCAACGGGGGGAAAGTTTAGCCCCGCAGATTTAACGTGCATCGCTGCCCCACAGGGGGGTTTTTTGGGTACTAGGGAAAACTGCCAAACCAACTGTATTGAAAATCTCATGTATCTGGTGGCCGCGGTATCCGAGCGATCATGGTAACTTTAAACCGTTGCGCCGTCGAGAGAATGGGCACGTTTAAACCGCCGAGGTCGAAAATCCCCCGTGTCGGAAAGCTTGAAAAGGGGGGGCCGTTTGGTCGCGCCCTCGTCACTTGACCGAGTTTCAAAATTACGAGCGAGAGAATATTAAAGTCATATTATTCAGCTACTCGAGCTTTTGACGACGAGCCTCCTAATTTTGAACCATAAAAATGTGATGACAGGGCCAGCTCGGGCAGTTTTGCAGCCCGGATAAAAATGGAAAATGCCGCCCCTCTCTCCAATGCCACTCTTTTTCTTTTATATAAATATATATATAAATATTTTAAATCTTACGAAATTAAAAAATAATTAAAATTTAAGGACTAATTACGTATTATTTCAAAAAATTTAAAGAAAGAGAAGGAATCGTCTATTTAACAGCCCAAATTTTTCGAAAAATAGTCTACAAAGGGGGGGGAATCACAAACGTTTTTTTTAAATTTTATAATAACTACACTCAAGACTAAAAAAAAACTTTCCCTTTGGGGTCCTCTATCTACCAAAACCCTTATTACCCTTTCCCCTTTTTTGGATAGCTGAAACCGGGACATTTAAAGGTGAAAGAATGTCCATTGCCCCATTTCTGATGGGGGAAAGTTCCCCCAAATGGGAAAAATTACAAATTTCATGATTTAAAAAATACCCCGCCTCGAACCCCAAGTTTCAATATAAAAAAAAACTAACATTAAACATACATACAAAATAAGGAAATAAGATACGTTAAATGAAATCCAATTTCACACCAATAACATTTCAGAAAAAATATTATAATTTTTGCAACAAAAATATATTTTTTTCAAATTTGATCAAATGCGCCCTTAAAATTTTGCCGCCCCGGTGGGGGTCCGGTTTTCGGCCCTTGAGCCGCCCCTGATGATGAGAAAGGGCACTTAAGCCCCCCTTCTAATCCCACCCCCGAAGGGGAGGACGTTTATCCCGACAGATTTTAAAGGCATCCCCTCTTTTTACGTACTAGGCTCGAATTTTAGACAAACGGCTACATTCTTATTTTTACCCCTACCGGGGCCCTTCAAAATTACGAAGTCCGTCGCCACTAACTCTCGTGTTGCTAATTAGCGCGATGTTAACATAACTCTCTCTCGAAGTGAAAATATATTTTCTTACAAAACAGAGATTCATAACTAAAATCTATATTTATCTACCTATTGTTATGCATATGCACAAAGAATATTAGTGCTCGTCTTATTTTATAAAAAGTTTTTTTTTTAAAGAAATAAATTCTATTGCCACGTTTTGCTGGAGAGTGAACTTGAATGAACGTCACTCTCGGGTATGTAACGCTCATTCGGCATTTTTTGTTTTTAGTCGGACATACACACCCCTAAAAAGGAAAGGAGGGACGTTTCCCCACCATTACCACTCTGAAACATGTTAGTTTGTCCCCAAACCAAAGCGCCGTAAAAGTTAAGTTCCTAGCTTCGATCTAAGGTTCCCCCGCCACCTTTCTAGGGAAACAAATGCGGGATTCTTTCTAATCCTAGTTGAAGTATGAAAATGAAACGTAATATTTTTAAAAAATAGGCTTAGAGAGATAGAGGAATCCTACACTAAAATTAAACATAAAATGTAGAAAAAGGACAAATTTTTATACAACTTATCATTAGCAATATTACCATGATCTTAAGAATAAAAATCTATTTTTGTAAGCGAATTCCCATTACTTAAATATACGTTGAGTCTAAAAAGAAAATTAAAACAATTAAAAGTTTAAAATAACAAAATCAAATATATACAGGTATTAAGAAAAAGTTACATTAAATGATTTAAATACAAGAAAACAAAATATAATTAAGAAGACTTTCCTTGCAGCAGCACTGGATATATTTGTACAAAACTGCCATACAATGTGATTAAATCTCTTTTTAAAGGTTTTAACCTAGAGATTCCTCTTTTCCCAATCTATACTACTTATCTTACTATCCCCCTTTGCTTAAATTAATTCATGAATAGAATTGAATATTGTTAAATTACAACCAAAGTTTACAACGCCGGATCGGGTCTTCTGAGCAAATTACCTATGATTTTAAGTATGAATTTTAAAGAAGATTTTTCAAAAGACAAATCAAAACCTTTAGTTGAATTTTTAAAATCAAAATTCAATTTAATTATGTCAAATGATCCAAAGAACAAAAGGAAGTACGAAACAACGTGACGGAGTTTTTATAAGTAAAAAAAATTTTTTTGTCAAGGATTTATAACCTATTTCATTTACCAAAACCTATTGTTTCCTTCTTGAATACAATTAATTCCCAAATATATTTCGCCAAAAATATTACTTTATGAGTACAACATATAATAAATAATTTTATGGGGACAATATAATACCCCCTTGTTTTTATTTACCTAACTAATCCCTCTAAAAAACTTAAAAAATCTAAATTATTTCTATCTTTTTTTATGCGCCCCCCCCCCTTTTATTACTTCCGACCCTCTTCACCAATTTTAGTCTCTTGCTGTTTTATAAACAAGATAAATAACTTCATTCCGTAGGTGTGTGTACCTCTTCAGATGTATTTTTGTTTATTTATAATGCAGTTGTGTTTACCATTTAAAATGGCGCGAATGGTCATTCATCTTTCTAACGGTTTTGAAACTGAGAATTCCACAAAATATATTGTTCACCACCGCCTTTCAAAAATTGAGGATCACTCTTCCAAGAAAATACGAAAAGATTATTAAATTTTCTTTTGGATAAGCAAGAGCAGACACCCTTTTTCAAAGAGGCTGAAACAAATGTCTCTTCTTTTCTCTGGAAGCACTGCGCAGTCTCCGAAACCAACGCTTTTTGATTGGTAAATAAATGCCGGGAGGTAAATATTCGCTGTTCACTGTCTTGCGTTTCTAAAAAAGTAAAATTGCATTACTCACTGGCGCGCTCGCAGTTGTTACTTATTTTGATTAGA
Source organism: Trichonephila inaurata madagascariensis (assembly GCA_019973955.1). NCBI lineage: Eukaryota > Metazoa > Arthropoda > Arachnida > Araneae > Nephilidae > Trichonephila > Trichonephila inaurata. Next base: position 20,538 of record BMAV01016817.1, on the reverse strand, counting down.
GGGGGAGGGGGAAGAAATGAAATTATATTTCTCAAAATCGAAACAAAAAAAGTTTCACGCAAATGTTTCTAGGACATTTTTCTCTAGACACTTTTCGGATCCAGTTCTTGATCAATTTTTTTGCCATTGATCTAATATATTCATTTATTTTGAAAAATAAAAAATATATATATAGAAAAAAATTATTTAGAAAATAGATTAGAATGGGCTTTTTATTTAAAAATATCAGCTCCCTTTCCACCATCTTTTAACCTTATAAGTGCAAGTGGGCTGTATACACGTCCTGCTGAGCTGGTGCCTTTAATGCCCCGGGCGTGTATACTCTGTCCTTCAAAGGAAGGCTTTTTGCATTGTGCTTCTCTATTTAAAACTAGTCCCATTGCTTTGGAATATAATAAAATGTGACAATGACAGCGCTTCTAAACAGTTTGCTTATTTCGAAAAGAGGTGGGGAAGGCATTTGTGTGGAAGGGTGTATTCAGGAACGATGAAATTCATTGTTAAGCAGTTTTTCTTGTTGTTTCGTTTGAGTGCGGTCTTTTCTATTCTTATTTCCTGTCATTTTTGTTTACGTGTGTTATGGGAGCCTTTTAATTTTTTGAAGAATGAGCTCAATGTGATGCAGGTTTATGTGTTCAACCCATATTTCAGGATATATCACAGAAGAGATACGTTATAGTTTATTTTTCAATTCCTACAACTATTAGGTTACACTCTCTATATATTTACTTATTTATTTATCTTGGTGGAATTTTCAATCGTTAGTAAAATACATTTTAAATCGCTCAATTGCGCTGAAATTTTTATATACATGTTAATTTTGGATGACAAGACAATATTTTAATTATAATTAATAAAAATTACTTGATTAAAACTATTTATTCAAAGAATTACAAATACAGCCACGTTGGCATCATTTCTGGCAACTTAGCGACTCTTTTGGCGACTTGTGTCAAAACTTTTCTCACGTTTTAAAGCATTCAGTTGAACTGAAATTTTATATACACGATTGTATATATGTTTTATATACACGACGATTGGATGACAATACGATTCTTTAATGATAATTAATAAAAATTAATTACCACTTAATGTAGTGATTCTGTCCTATGTATATACATATTTATATTAATTGTAACTATTTAATATAAAATAGCTAAAATAAAAATTTTCTTTGTTAAGCTAAGTATAAATTGACGTAAAATTTTTATATTACTTGTTTATTACATTGTTGACTCTAGAGATTAATTTTTTTATTTTCATTTTTATCCTTTGCTTTTCTTTTTCTTTTTAAAGTGAAAGTAAACAACTTTTAAAAGGAAAAACTAGACCTTTCCTTTCCCTCAATAAACCACGTAACAACGCGCTCCTGCGGGAAAAACGATGGCACTGCGGGGTAAATTTTGTAACTTTTCCTCGACAGTTAAGGGGTTAATAAAAAAAAGTATTTTCTTACGTGAAGACAGATTGAAACATGAATCGAGGGGAAAGAGTCTCTTGCGCCAAATCGGTTTGACAGAGGTATAAAAATCCGCGCACTCCCCAAAAACAGTTCGAGAGAGGGCAATTATTGATGGAAGAAGAGGCACATGAGCAAAAAAAAAAAAACATTCGAAAAGTAAGCAAGACTGAATGATCGCTTAGCAAGCACCTTTGTACTCCTTTTCGAAAGAAACGGTTTTCAAACACCACGGTGCACGGAGCATGCGCAGGTTTGACTCTCGGGGAGGCAGTTGCTGGCCTACATCCAAATCTATTCGGGAAATCTTTCATTGTAAAGGAGCAGAGAATGAAAATTTAAACTAATTGTTCCTTTCTCCTTGGAACAATTTCTTCTCCTTCTTTACAGCTCTATTAAACAGGCGCTTTATGAGGATCTGGAAATATTCCATTCGGAAAAAGGCTTATCCTTCGCAATTTGTTGGTTTCCTCCCCATCCTCCCACTCTTGAATTTTTTCAGAAGAAAGTATTTTCTTGAAAGGAAGAATGTGCAGCAGGACGATGGTTTTTGTCTATAACAAATAATGTTAACAAATGAGACAACAGCGTGGATTTAGGCCAGCAAAGTTGTCTTCTTCGACATACTTTCAAAGTTGTTTAGGTAAATTCCCAGAAATCTTTCTGAAGAAATTCCCTTTTAAGGGGTATCCGACTACTCTAAAATATCATTTTTTTAGAGAAATTGACAAATTTTCTTAGGATTTATTTTATAGGCCATCTTATTAGCTTCATAAAAATACCAAGGTTTTTATTTTCCATTCACTTGAACAAAAACTACAAGTATTTTAGTAAAGGCAGTTGCCATTACTTTACATAAGATGTCAAATTTTAAAATGAGTTTTACTCGAAATATGTTTTTTTCGAAAAGCTCAAATGGGGACAGTGATTGCTCAAAAATTTTTGAAATAATTTTCTGAAATTTTTTGTGTATGTTCTGTATAACAGTAAAAGTGTTTTAACCTTCAGATTTATCAATCACTGTTTTATTACAAAATTTGCACTTCTTTATGTAAATATAATCACTATTTTTTTTTGAACAATTTTATATAATAACTAAGATAATGAGCTCTAGTTTTTGTAAGAACTTATCTTGAATGTCATTTCAAAAAAAGAATAACGAATTAATACATCAAAATTGAAAAGTTGAGAATTTGTTCATTTACTATTGGTACAGAGTGGGTCCCGTTTATGTAATTTTTTGTCAATTTTTACCCATTTTAGAAGTATTAATTTATTTTCCTCTTCTTAATTATAGCCTTTTTTTCTTAAAGTGTGCTAAATAAATCTAAAAACTACAAAAAAAAATCTTCATATCTCCATTTTTTTTTAAAGTTGTCACAAGTGGTCGGATACCTTAATATGGTACAGAATTGCTCGTTAGCTTTGGCAATTTGTGAAATATTTATAATCCGGAAAATATTCGGAGAAATTGAAGACGCCATTCATATTATTATTTATATAGAATGTTAACCTAAGTTTCTAAAAGACACTTTTAAACTACACTGCTGGCCATCATAAATGCAACACCCTGAAGGAAGCATGCAAATAAATATGAAACTTACAAATATGCATTAGCGGAGGTAAGATATGCAAATGATTAGAACTTCAGCGTAGACACAGAACATCACGGGCAAGCGCCCGTGGCGCCACCCTCAAAGTGCTATTTAATCTTTTGAGATTTCAACGCTGCCCGCAATTATAGTTTTTCAGGTTTTTTAAAAAACGATCAGTTATGTCTCGAAAAAAAACAGCGATCAGCTTTTGATCAAGTATCCGAGTTCGACAGAGGAAGGATAGTGGCCAACGGGATTGTGTGGATTATCTTTCAGAATTTTCGGTAGTCGTGTTGGACGAAACCAAAACAACTGTAATGTGGATATGTGTCCGTTGATTCGTGAGGGTACCACGGACCACGCGGCAGATCGTATACACTCAGTGCACCACTTCAATGAGGACAGGCAAATTGTAGCGCATGGCAATGAAGGGTCACCCAGTCACACTGACAAAACCAAGCAGCACCGCACTTTGAGTCTGTAACGCATCATTCAGTGTGTGGCGTCCCCTTGCGCCGTTTGCAAGTGAGGTCTGTCCCAAGACGTCCGGTTATCACCTTGACGAAGAACCAGACTTCTCGCGGCCAATGGTCGGTGAAAGGGGGGAGAAATAATGGAATGAAGTTGTTTAACGACGAGTCACGCATCTGTCTGCAACCCCACGATGGTGGATTTCGTCTGAGCACCGTGGAGAGGATGCAGAACAGTGCGTTATGCACCCCCATACTGGTCCTGCACGGGGGGATTATGGTAGGGGGTGGTTTGGATATCACCCCCACCTCCTCTAGTACCATTGGCGGTTTTTAAAAACCGGGGCCCCCCCGGGTGTTCAGCCGGTTGTCCTTCCTTACCTTCGGGGTTTAAACCCAAAGCCATATTTAAAAAGGATAATGCCGACCAAGTGGCCCCATTATCAAAATTCGCAATCCCAGATTGAATTTTTCTCCGACTCCCCTTCCGGATTTTCGCCGATGAAAACATGTGGTCAGGGTTTGCTCATTGTTGGCCGATTACCCCCCCAGCTGCCACCCGATAAACGGAACGTGGGAAGCTGCTTGGTATCTTCCCCAAAGAACACTCCAAATCTTTTTTAAATCAATGGGGGGCAGGCGTGGTGTTTCCCCAAACAATGGCGGTTACTCTGGCTCCCCGATTCGGGGAACCACCTTCGCAGATGTCATAAATTTAATCATTTGATACTTGGTCAAATGTTCTAAAAAAAAATTTTTTATGTTCTTTTTCTTTCTTGGTGTTGCATTTACGGTGGCCAGCAGTGTATTTTATATGATTGTTACAGAGAACTTGGAAATGCAGGTTTTAAGACCGAAAGTCGGTCTTTTTGCGAATAATGTTATGAGAAAATCTCTTTTTCATTCTGTGTTTCACTTTATCACACATTTGAAACTCTTATTATTCACTAAAGGAAGCGGAATTTTTAAATAAGAATTTTAAAAAATACACAATTAATCCAATTTTATTTGGGAGATAAATAAAACAGTTGTCTCGAATAAAATGAACTTTCAAACAGTTCGAAGTTTTAAATAATACATTTTTTTTTTAAAAAAAAAATATAAAAAGATTTTCCGTGTGGGTAGCCTTTTTGATTCAAATATATATTTAAAAACAGTAAACTTCGCGATTCGTTACTGATTGCAACCCAGAGTTACGCAATTTTCAAATCTCGTCGATTCGTCTTTTGTTTGAGCGCTTCACAACACGATTACTCACTCTCCACTTCCTTTTCCGCTGAAAAATGATAAAATTGGTAATGTAATTGAAGAAATTTTTAATCTTACCAGGCAAATAAATTTAGAAGTGGACATTGATGACGTTCAAGAATTGCTGCATTTCCACAATCAGGAGCTTGTGACGGCACTATCCGAGATCTTTCTTCTAATAGTCCTCTTGGGGAATTTGGGTCTTTAAAAATTATTTTTTTTTATAAAGCTTCCTCCCAAAGAAGAAAACGTGAGCATGCAAATTAAGTCTAGTACATAATGTCTAAGCTTTCAGATTAGAAGGAGAGAGATAGTGTAGACTGCTAACGGAGCAGTTATTAACTAAATTTAAAGTGTGACGCAGATATTTTGTAATTGATAGTAATTATATGTAAGAACGATCTGTCACTTCAGATTTAATCTAGATTCGGTAGCTAAGAAATCAGAGCGATTGAATTGTCGTTAGTGTTCTAAGTAATTAAAGTCTTCTCATATCTTGCGTATCTCGGTAATTATTTTCATATTTAATAATTGGGTGCATCTCTTAACTTTGGTTGATTGAATTTGTGTTGTGGTTAGTATAGTAAATAAACTGAGTGATTTTGGATATGGATAGTCTTTCTTCCATTTCTCCCACGCCTTTAAGTGCAGAGGCAAGACCTTTAGAAGCTGGCAATTTACAAGCTCATAGAAATTCATGAGCAAAAGCAAGACATTGAAGAACTTGTCTTTAGACCCATTTCAATCAGAAGATCGAATGATGGTT
>BMAV01016817.1:0-10000 GCA_019973955.1 Trichonephila inaurata madagascariensis | reverse complement strand
CCCATTTTAAATGCAGAAAATTAAAGTTTTTGGCAATGAAAATGATTAAAGAGAGATGTAAAAAGAACAAAGAAATCGCAATCAAATATAAACAAACAATAACACTCTCTCTTTATTGTCAGATTCAGAATAAAAATATAAGTAAAAACCTGTTTCCAATTATATATTTAAAGAGTTTGAAAACTCATATTCATATTTTAAAGTGTATAAATGTCCAACTATTGCATATTTAAATGATAAATAAAATTAAAACATTATTTTCAACTTCCGGAATGCAAACTTGTACTTCCGGTTTCAAAAAGTAGTTATCGAGTAGAATTCAAATCCCTATAACTATAGAAATAAAACTTAAACACCATTTTAAAGAAGAATGATCAAATTTTTTAAAATGACATTGAAATTCAAAACTCAAAAATTTCGATGAAAATGACGTTTTGAGAGTGTACGGATACCTTAAGTACATTTTATAAGAAAACTATTCCACTATATGGCTCCAAACTTTTTATATTTCTATACAGGGGGTCTGTGCATATAGTGAAGCTAATTTTTTTATTCTCCAAGTGATGCCTAAATTTCTACAAAAAAAGCATGCACTAAAAAGACAGAAAAATAAAAAAATTTCAAAATTACAAAGTTCCATAATTTTTTTTAACGAAATTACTAGAAGATTTTTCTAAAAAATAGGTTCACTATACTTTTTTCATTGTTTTATATGCGTGTGAAAACATTTTAGCATATTTAAGAGATATTTTTTTAAGAAACGATACCTAAACATAAGTATGTATTATATGAGCTCTCAAAAATTATGTCCAAGTTTAATTAAAGAGGAAAAAAGACCTAAGTTAAGAAACTACTTTCGTAGTTCTACACAATGTTTAAAATATCATTACTAAGCACACACAAAAATGTAACTTCTATTGTACATTTTAAGAGAAGTATGTTATAAAAACAAGGAGCCTTAATTTTGGCATTTTACTCTTTCAAGCCTGTTCTGGTACCTTTAAGGAATCATCCCACTCGCTGACCATCATGTTCTAATTAAGCGCACTTTGATATGCCGATTTCTTGAGATTATGTTTATCTCCACATACTCGCGGGGTAACGAATAATGCTTCCGAGTGCCGTTATTTAAAAAGGTATGTCCGAGTCTCGGAATTGATTCTGAATCTGTGGCATCAGGTGAATTGAATGTTATTGTGCTCATTCACAGCATTAATTGTGACGACTGAATACTTCTGCGCAACAGGTTGTTTGAACATACTCGAACTCGATGGGGATGTTTGCACCCCCTTCTGTCTTCCTTTGTCCCTGGTTTGATCGAAGAAGAGCTTATTCTCGAACGAGAAAAGACCGGGATCATTCTGGAGGGATGTTGGAGGCAGGCCAGCGATCCTTTTGGCACACCTCCAGTGGAGGGAACGTCTACCGGGGACCTGAGAACGAGAAATTAAATGAAAACGGTTGAGAGCGCACGGAGTTTGGGGGAGAGAGAGAATGAAATCTAATGACAATGCCGAAAATCTCGATGTCGTTACTTAGTTTCATGTGAGGATGAAATTTCTCCAAAGAAGATGGGGGGATGAAAATTTGCGATAATGCGATAAAATTCTTCTTTTAACGATAAAGATTTCGGATAAGAAAGCATTAAAGGAAGGAAAGATAGTTCTAAGCTGAACGGAAGAATAAAATCAGATTCATCTGACAAAAAGGATATGTTAAAGAAGATGCTTTAATGAAATAAAAGAAGAAAGAGCAAGCTGCTCACTCTTTTGCCAAATTTCATCTGGGTGCATTGGATCCAAAAGTGCACTTTGTAACGAATAATGTCCAAAATAACTGCCTTTTTTTTTTTAAATATTTGAGCGAATAAGCTTCATATGCCAAAAAAGTTGTGCAACAGTATAATTATTTTCAAATTACGTTTTTTAAAAAAAAATATTTGATATCTCTTTAAAAATTTATAATTTATTATATTTATATATGATAACGAGGATGTGTACGTAAAATTCCAAAATCCCCAAGTAATATCTTGGTAATGTAGTTGGAGGGAGAAATTAATTGAAAGACACGGGAGTACGTTTTCCGCCTAAACACTTTCACTATACTCGCGCCTGGAATAGGCACTAGAGCAGCGTTTCTCAAACTGTGGGGGGCACCCCCTAAGGGGGCGTGATAATCCTATGTGGCGTAGGGAGGGGGCACGAGCATATCGAAAATGGAAGATTGTTTAAAAAGATTGCTAATTTACTGCAAGGAAACAAAACTAAATACATTCTAACATAATAAAAAATAAAATGTACATTTACACTTTATAATATACTTATAAATGTATCGGAACTGCACAATGTATGAAAAAATTAATTTATTAGAGTTAATATTAATTTATTAGAGTTAATATTATTTATTAAGATTTAAGCCATTTTAAGTAAGTTTAATAATTACTAGTATTGGAAATGGAAAAAGTGTACAAAATACTTTGTTTCCAGTGCAGAAAATTCATCATCCACCCCATCTCATAATTCAAAGAGTGATTTATTATTATGCTGCCTTTTGATTTTGTCACAAGACTTAAAATCTATGAAAATGTTTTCTTCGCAGTTAAGAGCCCTTATGTCACTGACATATGCAATTCTGAAAAACTAACTTGTATCAAAATTTGAAAAAGCGGTCCCTATTTAGGGTCTTTTGACATCTTATGATTAAATTCTTACCCATAATAAGGTTATACTGTAACTTGGGGGCGTATCATTGATACGACGGTATGAAATATATATATGCCCACACCAGCCCCTATGTATCCAAGCTCCCTGGTAACTTGCTTGGTACTTTCTTTAATTAAAAATTATTTTGCAGTCTTTCCCAATTTAAAAATTAGAACATAACGTAATACTTATCCTATTAATCAAAAATAACTTACTTTAAATACATATTACAGTAAGACCCCGCTTAGCGCGGGGTATACGTTCATAAAGTGACGTAAATATGAAACAGCGTTAAACGAAGGTTATCTCATCATGTAAAATATTGGGGTTAAGGGGAAGATGGGAGATTGGAAAATTGGTCAGTTATTTTACCATTAAATTTGTAAACATGTGTTTTATAACAATAAACAAAATATATTTCTAACACAAATATAGAAACATAATAAACGAATATACATATAAAAAATAAGCCAAAATTCTAAGTCAGCATGTTTACATTTCAGATCATTCAGTGTCTTCTGTATTTCCAATTTCTATAACTTTTATCAAGAAGGGTAAATTGACTTGAGGCAGGGTGCTTTAGAGCTTCTAGCTGCTTCTAGTTGCAGGAAAGCTTGTCGTAGTTATAGTCGCCGATAGCAGTATTTATTCTTAAGAATGGTCCTTATTGTTAGATTGCAAATTCAATGCGGCTTTTTATTGCTGAGATTGACGCTCCATCAGTATCAATCTTCTAATCACTTGCATTTTAGTTTCTAATTGAAATACTTTCTTGTAACTTTATTTTTTCGTAGTTTTACTATCACCCATGGTAAAAACTAAAATATAATATTGTCACTATGAAATCGTTGCATTATCTAGAATTTATACTTACACAATAACGTCAACAAATGTTTGAAATGATGAAAGTACGTTCGTATAACACCACAGGAAAGATGAAACACAGATAAACTGCTTCGGATATCGGGTAGCTTAAAGCTGCGTGGAATTTCGGGGAATCCCACAATTAAAAAAAAAAACGAGCGTTAAACCGAAACAGCGTTTAGCGGGGGGTTTTACTGTACTTAAAAGTAACTCATACGAAATTTAATACTTTTCTTAATAATTTGTACGGTTCATAATTAAAAGGTCGCTTTATAACTAATTACGGTCAAAGTACATTATTATTGAGTTCAATACATTGTTATTGTATGGACGGGGCGTGAAGAAAATTATGATTGTGTGAAAGTGGGTCTGGAAATATTGAAAGTTTGAGAAACGCTATCCAGGCATTGCGGGCTTTAATGGGTTTGAAACAGGGCAGATGGGAATAAAGATCATGGAATGATTAAAATGACAGGTCCTCATCATCTCCTAATAATACGAGGAGGTTATTTATAGTGGGCTTAGGGATTGCAATATCGGGCCAAAAGTTCAATACCGGTATTCGGTATTTTTCAGAAATTAATACCGGGATACTGGTTTTAATGCCGGTAGTAGAATTTTTAGAAAAAGAAAAAAACACAGGTGTTTCTTTGTTTTATTTGACAGCTTTATTAGAGAGTGTAAATATCACATATAAAATAACTCGTAACTTGCGGTACATGAGTATATGAAGTACAAAAAGTAATGCGGCTGGTAAATCATAAAAAGTGTAAATATCACTATTCAGGCTGTGGAACTATTACAAATTTTTAGAAATGTGATCTTAAAAAACATAATGTATCAATTGTACTGTCAGGAGGCCTGGAAACGTAATTTTGTGCAAAAATACCAGCTGTCAAAAACGCTCTTTCGGTAAAAACTGGGTGGGGCTACTTCGCCAACAATACTCATTTTTCCAAGTATTTACCTCTAAATCCCTCATGTATTCAAAAATCGATTTCTCCTCGGATGGTTTTGAATATCGATGATTTCTGGATTGCGTTTTGGTTTGTTGAAATTTTTCTAATAATCGCTAATTTTTGTTCAAAAGATAATTCCTTTTCACTATCGACATTAGTGTCATTATCATCTTTGATAAATGTACCGAATTCTTTTGAAGGTGGATCGGTTTGTGGGTAAAAAATGTGGGTAAATTTACTATAAACTTCATCAGATTTGAATAGGTTAGTCTCTTTTCTTCTTTTTCAATTCCTACTATTAGCTCACAATTTCTATATATTTATTTATTTATTTATTTTTATCGTGGTGGAATTTTCAATTGTTAATAAAATACATTTTAAAGCGCTCAATTTTGAGTTGAAATTTTATATACAGGATTATTTTGGATGACAATACAATAATATAATAATAATTAATAAAAATTAATTGATTAAAACTAATTATTTAAAGAATTACAAATACACACAACCACGTTGGCATCATTTTTGGCGACTTGTGTCAAAACTTGAAAAGGTTTTTTTTCACGTGTTAAAGTATTCAGTTAAACTGAAATTTATATACACGATTGTTTTGCATGAAAATACGATACTTTAATGATAATTAATAAAAATTAATTACCACTTATTGTTGTGATTGTGTCATATGTATATACATATTTATATTAATTGTAACTATTTAATAAAAAGTAGCTAATGTAAAATTTTTCTTTGCTGATCTAAGTAGTAATTCGCTTAATTTTTTTTATATTACTTGTTAATTATCATTTTTAAAATAATTATAAACATATAAATACCAAAAGACATTTTCTATTCGGGGACAATTTAAAATTTTTTTATGAAATACCGAAAAAACGGTATTTAAACTTTGGATACCAGTATTGCAAAATCGTACAAATGGCTCAAAATACCGGTATTGGAGATACCGGTATACAGGTATTGCAATCCCTAAGTGGGCTCATTCAAATTCAATGACTTAAATTATTCCCATTATTTTCAGACAAAAATCCCGCAAAGCCTCAATGACTAATGAAGAGTGTATACAGCTTGGAGAGAAATGTCCAAGATAGTATAACAACTTGACTGCTTCTCTTTACTCAGATTATGATGCCATTTTATTTGATTGTTGGTTGCCATCAATCCTACAATGACGCTGTTTCTTCTCAGGGATTACGTTTCAAGTATGGCAGCCCGGAATGTTTTGATCTCGCCCCATTTGAGCTCGGATGGGAACACCTATCCTTGATCCTTCCAATAGAAGACAACCACTAAAGAAAACAAGCAAGAGAACTTTCACACTGATTCAATGCAAATACTTAACAAAAATTATCTATGATCTAGAAAGTAGTCAAAAATGCATTGCTGTTTCGTTAATGCGAGGCTGTATCTCTTAGAAAATATTCGATGGCTTGCAAAATTTTAATTCTTACTCAAAATACGTATATAACTAGAAAAACTTTTCTGCACCTTCGGCCAATACGGGTAACTTACCTGGCCGCGTAGTTTTATCTCCTTCAGATTTTAGCTGAGAATTCTTAATTTTAAAAAATATTGCAGCACAAAGACGGGAAAACTAGACACCCAAACACAAAATTTATGAGAAGCAGTTTTCCTGCCATTTTAAAATATGATGTATCAGGGTTTTCTTACCCTCGCATATTAAAATAATATTCATACTTTTACTTTAATTCATGAAATAAATAAAATGAAAAAATATTACGCGCCAAGTATTTGGTTACCAAATATAAAAGCCGTAACATATTGTGTGTGTGTGTGTGATTTCCTTTTATTTCCTTGATTAATGTTCTTTTTAGATTTTAAGTTAAGCCTGAGTACCGAAGTCTAAAGACCCAATCCGATACTAGATTGCAATTTTAAATCCGTATCCCAGCTGGAGGATTAAGTTGAGAGAAGGATGGATTCAAAAGGTACGTAGAACATCCTACCAAAAAATACTCTAAGGGAGTTTTTTAAAAATCACATACTCCGTGTTATATTTTATTATGTACATTCTATTTGGCAATATATAAAAGCACTGGAAGATTATTTTATTAACGTCATACTAATAATAGCTATCGGTAGAATATTTAAAAGCGTCGATCTCACCTTAAAATTAAGCTCACCCCTCTGTTGAGCACATTCAGCTTTTATTTCATTAAGTCTAATTTATTCTCTCTTCTTTTCCAGTTCCTACTACGATGGTAATTCTGAAATTTTTGAGATACGCGCAGGCGAGAAGTTACAAAAGAAAATTAACGGTTTAATTTGAAAATATAAAGTATTTTAACACAGTAGAGGCGACTTTTTAGTGACTTATTTCAAGTTGTTTAGCGTAGAATAAATTTCAGACAGAAGAGAAAATGCAGTTGACGCGAGAACATTATTATGCTATGATTTTTTACGATTTTAAAGCTGAATTAAATCAACAGGAATGCGTTCAACGGCTGCAATTAGTGTTTGGTGACAAATCTCCATATCGTGCTACTGTATTCAGTGGTCGCAATTTTCTTCAGGATGAAGAACATACAGGAGGGCCGTGGTTGGCAGTAATCCCGGATAATGTGTCTGCCACGTGAAAAATGTTGATGGATGAGAATCGCTTTACCTACTAAATGACACAGAAAGAACTTAACATTGGATCCGCTGCCATACACAAAATTATTCATGAAGAATTAATTACATATGAAAAAAGTAGTTTGCCGTTGGGTTCCCCATAATCTAACCGAACACTAAAAAGAGGAGATTAAAAAAACCCTTATATTGCTAAATGACGATGGCCACCGCATCATTTCTAAAACTGTAACGGGGGATAAAACTTACATGACGTTCCAACACGTCAAGAAAGCAAAGTATTAGTCTTTGAAGATGATCCCACGCCGATAATGGTGAAAAGACAACAAGCAATGAAAAAGTAATGTAAGCCGTTTTCTTCAGAAGTACGAAATTGGTAAAAGCCATCAAGTTGGAAGGACAGAAGACAAAACAGCAAACTGGTATACCCGTAAATGTCTTTAAGAAATTCTCCAAGAAGTGAATGTTAGGGGACTAATGCTCCGGCATCACAATGCATCTCCCCATACAGCCGGATTAACAGTTGAGTTTCTTAAGCAAGAACAAATTAAAGAGATAAAATATCCACCTTATTCTCTGGATCTAGCTCTGTGTGACTTTTGGTTATTTTTTAATGTAAAAAAGAACGTACGTGGACGTCGTTTTCATTCAGAAGATATTGCTGTGGCTATAAATGCACTTTTTCATTAATTCTAAGAAATGAATGGTTTGAGGCATTTAATTTGTGGAAAATTCGACGACTAAAGCGCATTGATGCTGGAGTAGATTACTTTGAACACTCCTAAAATTTTTTAAGTATAACTTTAAAAACCCAGGAATATCTCAAAAATTTCAGAGTGACCTTCATATTAGCTCAAACTCTCTATATATTTATATTTGTTCAAATTTTCAATCGTTGATAAAATACATTTTAAAGCCCTCAATTGAGCTGAGATTTTAAATACACAATTATTTTTGATGATAATACGGTAATTTAATTTTAATTAATAAAAATTAATTGATTAAAACTAATTATTCAAAGAATTACAAATACAGTCACGTTGGCATCATTTTTGGCGACTTGTGTCAAAACTTGAAAAGGTTTTTTTCTCACATTTTAAAGCACTCATTTGAGCTGAAATATTCTATACATGATTATTTCGGGTGACAATACGATAATTCAATTATAATTAATAAAAATTAATTGGCGATTGAATTGATTCTTTGATTGAAACTAATTATTTAAAGAATTACAGATACAGTCACGTTGGCTTCCCTTTTAGCGACTTGGGTCAAAAGAAGATTTTTTTTTCTTACGTTTTAAAGCATTCAGTTGAACTGAAATTTTACATACACGGTTGTTTTGGATGACAATACGAAACTTTAATGATAATTAATAAAAATTAATTACCACTTATAATGTTGTGATTCTGTCATGTATATACATATTTATATATTAATTGTAATTATATAATAAAAAGTAACTATATATAAACTAAAATTTTTCTTTGTTGTTTCTTTGTAGGAATTGACTTAAATTTTTTATATCACTTGTTTACAGACTAATTGTAATAGATCTTGTTTTAACAAGAATTCCACAATTTCAAAGGTGTGCGGAACATATAAAACTCAAGTAAAATGCAAGATAGAAGAAAGAATTAAAATTCTAATTTGATTTTCCTTACTAAACCAAAGACGGCGTGTTCACGATTAAATATTTTTCAAAGGCAAGGAAGTGACAAGATTATTACCGACATTCCTCGTAATTTTGAATCACGTTAAAGTGACGAGGACAACAACTGAGGTGGCATTTCTCTTCTTAATTTCCACATTAAACCTCGACCACTTGAGTCTCTGAAGCAACGAATTTTTAGTGCCATTAAAAATCGACAGAAACAATGAAAGAACGAGCTCGGGATTTAATAAATAACAGCAAAAGCTTAAGCAGGTTTATGAATCGACATATGATTAAATTGTAGAAAAGAGAAATATGTACATTAATTAATTCATTAAAATTATCAACTATTTAAAAGATGCCATTAAATCTAGTTAAAACTCGCATTAAGCAACCAAAAATATACTTCTATCTACAGTTCCTTTATTCAGAGGGATCGAAGAAAATATATTCTTAACGATTTCATTTCTACTCACCCATCAGCACAATTGATTTATAAGTCGATGTTAAAGTACAAGCGGATAACGGATATAATTGTTTCTCTCAATGGGCGACATATTAGCAACTAAGCCTTTGCAGACATGGTAAGTCCTCAAGAGTGGAAGCTATTTCGTTGGTAACACCATCTAGTGGTGGCTACCACAACCAAATTGTGACGTTTGAATTTTATTCAATTCAAGCTCTCGTTAGTTGCTTAAGGTATCCGACTACGTTCCGAACCGTGATTTTGCAAAAGCGTATAAATGGACAATATTTATGATATTTAGTGTCACTTAGATTAGAAAATGTATAAAAAACTGTTTTAAAAATAGTATTACAATAAAAAATTATTTAAGTACAATATATTGACAAAAATTGAACATAGGATGACCCATTTTCAAAATATTCTCCTTTTGTGAAAAATACTTCTATTATAATAATATTTTGCCTGTATATAGCTCAGACCTCTGTACAGAGGCTCAACTAGAATTTTTGAAATACATAACTTAGAAGTGGATTTATCCATGTTTTAAGACAACAGAGGGGAGAATTTTAAGAAAAAACGCCGATAAATATTTCAATGGGTTTTTAACTCTGAAAATAATGTGAATTTTTCAAAAAAATTAGTTGAACCTCTGTACAAAAGGGCTGAGCTATATACGGCCCAAAAAATTTATAAAAGAAAATTTTTAAAAAAGGAGAACATTTTTTAAAAAAATTATTCAAGTTATTTT
>BMAV01016815.1:0-43988 GCA_019973955.1 Trichonephila inaurata madagascariensis | reverse complement strand
CCTTTTAACCGATTGTTACTATTCGTTCCCCAATGCCACCATTTTCCATGTAGGCTAGCCAGCAGCGCACACAGGAATTTTTCAAGGGTGTGTCCAGGGTCGCAAGTCCAACCCTTCTGGTATCATGATCCTTTTAATTTCATCGATTTTCGGGGAAAAAAACAAACGAATTGTTGAATAAATAATTAGCATTAATTAATAAAATTAATCATTAATAACAAATGCTTAATTAAATTTTACGTTATATACTTAGAATTATAATCAATCGGAAAAATCATGGGTTTTTGGGGGTTCGAACCCGGACACCCCCTGTGTGCGCCACTGAGGCGAGCGTATGTGATGTATTAGGGGAAAGGAAAGAAAAGGAATAAATAAAGAAATCCTCGGAAATAAGTAAATTCTTTGCAAACACTGACAAAGTCCTTTTATTACATTCCAGAGCCTGTTGAATAACCTTATGGATAGCAGTGCACAGAAAAGAGCATACTTCGGATAGATGTATATATACGTCCGGGGAAATTAGCGCTTTGGCTGAGCGAGACATTTATATACGCCGGTGACACTTAAGAGGTTAAAGTCGTATTGTAGTTTTAGCGTCGCGAAATATAGTATTATTGAACTTAATGCAGTGTTATATTGTATGAGGGGGCTGCGAAAAATATTTTGATTGAATATTGGGTCGCGAATATTGACACTTTGAGAAACACTGCTCTGTAGGATATACCTTTATAATCAACTCAGTTTAGTGCCTTGCTGAAATACGGTATTTATTTTAATTTAATTCGTAAAATAGTACAAATTCAAACAATCTATAAATATTTACTTATCTTAAATCTGTAGCTCTTACGAAAAATTATCTTCGACTATTGCAAGTAAATACCTTTACTGTAAAAGGTAAAATAATTCGATTTTTGTCGAAACTCCCAATAAAGATAATGAAATAAATTCTCATTTTATTCTAGTACAATTGTGTTTTATGCGTTCCATAATTTATCATCAAAATTATGAATTATAAAGTTTTCAGATTTATTTCTATTTTATTAGAAGCAGCATTAAAATACGAATAAATAGTTTTCAGTACTCACTGAACCGTAGTGATTTAATGAACAAAGTTGGTATTTTATGTATTACTTAATAAAATAATTTATTTAGTTTGCATGTTTTTTACATCGAGGATTAAAATGTTAACAAGTTCCAAAATTTTTAGAATTATGTTGGAAATGTATTTATTATATCGTTATCCTCAATAAATTTTAAAAAGAAAAATATTTAACACAACTTTCTTCATAAAGAAATAAATTATAGTTTTTAAAAATCTAAAAAAGGGTGCTCTATATTAATTGTTATAATTTCTTACTAGTTCTATTCCGAAATGCTGAGTTAGTGTAAAAATGTAGTACAAAGCACACACACCATGCTTTTACCACAATGACATTAATTTTCTCGTTAATCATTTTATTCTTATATTAAGAATTATTTTTCTTACTTTTTAGTTCGATTCACTTTAAAAGCGTGCTTTTTAGTTATTTTTAAACTATCATTTATTCTTTATTGAATTTATCCTTGAGTTTGATATTTGGGGCCAGAATTATGTGGCTGCTGGAATTTGTCTTGCTCTTTAATGGATATTAATTAATGGATCTCTGAAGCGTATTTATTCTCTCCGTTAACGGGGCCTCGGATTGCAATAATGTTAATTCGTATCATCACTTTTTAACGTATTTCTTTATAAAAGTAAAAAATATTTAGCAGTTAAAACATAAATAATTTTTATTCACATGCACGAGTCTTTTTTTTTTTATTTCCATTTTCAGAAAAACTACGCACCCATCCACCCTACCATTTTTCACATAAAGAACCCTTTTTTTGTTTTATTTTTTATTAACCAGAAGCCTATTTTGCGGTTTTAGGGGTTCACCTTAATCTTTTAGTTGCTAAATCTGGAATTAGTCACCAAATCTAGAAATGGCATATGGAAATTGTCGCCAAATCTGAAAATGTCTTTTGCAATTAGTCGCCAAATCTAGAAACGTTATAATGAATTAGTCGCTAAATCTAAAAACGATTAATGAATTAGTCGCCAAATCTTGTAAATCCTTAAAATCCTTAATTATTAAAATCCTGATCTGGACAATGAAACAAAATTAGAAATTATTGTATTGTCATGGGTTTTTACAAGTGTGAGAAATTTTTAAATTGTCTGATTTTTTAAAGTGGGTAAAAATCGAGTTCAAAGATTCCATTAACGAAAAAACTTATAAAAATTGTTAATAATAAAAAAAAAAAATTTTTACATTGAGCGTATTATACTTATCAAACTGTCTTTGTCCGTTTGCATACCACGAGTCACTTTCGCGCTCTTCGAATTTCGTGTAACAAAAAACCAGCTCATTTAGCCGATACTGACAACAGACGGCTTGCTTCTTTTGTTTAAACGCGTTCAGGGAAGACAATCGAAATCGAATTTAATAACTTTTAATGGTTCAATAACTTTAATTTTTGGTGATAACCCTTTAGGCTCGTTTTGCTGATGAGTGTATCTAACAAGGGGGGGGACGACTAAGGAAATTCATTTGGGGACGAGACTTGTGTAACAGAAATGCTATAGGGGATTAAACCCCAATGTAATTTCCCTCGAATGGCCAGTCAATTCCGAGAAAACAGCGTTCGAAATTCATATAAAAATTTTTACAAATTATTTTCTTCTTGATACAACGTCGTCGTAGGTGATGGTCAGCGATCGGATACTATCCAAGGAACCGGGGGTCTATTCCCGCGAGCGCAAACTTTGTTTTATTTTTTCTCCAATTTATTTTATTATTTATTTTCAAATTAAATGATTTTTTTTTTTAAAAAAATTTATTATTTTAAATGATATTCCATAAAATTATAGTAACTATTTTACTTTTTTTTAAAACACAAAACAACAATAGTTATGATAATAATATTATAAATAAAAAATGAAAAAAATTTTAAAAAAATAAAGTTAAATAAATATAATTAAAAAGTAAAAAAATAAATAAATTAGATTATAATAAATAAAGTTAAATAAATATAAGTAAAAAGTTAACTGTGTCTTACATATTTTTTTTATTATATACAAGAACCTGAGTGATAATTATCATAAAAACAATATCTTAATTCACAGACATCTTCAATATAAAATATTCAAACTATTTATATTATATGAGATCTATGTGAAATAATATCTATCGAAGCACTACAAACTCTCTTAAAAATCCAGAAATAAACTAACAAAGTTGTATTGTAAATCAAAATCCGTTATTCTAATGATTTCTCCTTTTATTGAAGCATTCTTGTTCCCTAAAGAATTTTTTCTTAAAAGGATAACACCTGCTCTTTAAAAACAGCTGCCTTTCTCTTGAACAAAATCGTTTGTTAAAAACGGAAGTAAAATTTTATGGCCGTTTAGGTATACGAAATAATTTTAAAATACAATTAATTAGATTTAATGACGAAGAAATTTGTAGTTATACTATGTATTAGTTGTTTTTGTGTTTTAAAAAAGTGAAATAGTTACTATAATTATATAGAATATCACATTTAAAAATCAATGAATCTTTTTTAAAAAATAAAATTATTTAATTTTGAAAATAAATAATAAAGTAAATTTTAGAGAAAAATAAAAACGAAGTTTGCGCTCGCCGGAATAGAACCCCGGTTCATTTGATAGTACTCCGATACGCTGACCATCACGCTACGGCGGCGTTGTATCATAGAGAAAATAACTTGTATATAAGCTTAATATAAATTTCGAACGCTGTTTTCTCGGAATTGACTGGCCATTCGAAGGAATTACATTGGGGTTTGAATACCCTATAGCAGTACTACTGTTACACAAAGTCTCGTCCCCAAATGAATTTCCTTAGTCGTGCCCTCTCCTTGTAAGTTAAGCGTCAGGTTGGGATGCGTTACGCCAGTCGGATTTATTTGAATCTAGTCGACAATCATGCTCGGGTCGGGACGCTAGCTCAGTTTGAATTGAACACTTTTCAGGCGCGTGTTTTGTTTTAAGTTAAAATTTCATATCCATTTTTTCCCATGAAGTTTTATTTTCTTTAGTTATATATATATATTACTGTCAAGAAGCCCACTTCCACTCAACTCCATCGAGGGAACGAGAGAAGAGCAAGGGAAAATAATCGAAAACAAGTAATATAAAAAAAAATTAAGTCAATTCCTTCTTAGATCAACAAAGAAAAATTTTGTTGCAGCTACTTTTTTTACAATTAATAAAAATATATATATATTTATAACAGAATCACATCATTAAGTAGTAATTAGTTTTTATTAATTATCATTAAAGTTTCGTATTGTCATCCAAAACAATCGTGTATATAAAATTTTAGTTCAACTGAATGCTTTAAAACGTGAGAAAAAAACCTTTTCATGTTTTGTCACAAGTCGCCAGAAAAGATGCCAACCTGGCTGTATTTGTAATTCTTTAAATAATTAGTTTTAATCACTTAATTTATATTAATTATAATTAAATTAATGTATTGTCATCAAAAAATCTGCATATAAAATTTGCTCATTTGGCTCTTTAAATTTATTTTATTAACGATTGAAAATTCCACCAAGATAAAAAATAAATATATAGAGGTGTGAGCAAATGTGGGGAATTAAAAAGATTTTTTTTGTAGGGGGTTGACGTAAACAACGAAACATGTGGATCTATTTTTTTGATTCAGTAGAAAGAGAATTTAAGATAAAAAATGTGCCAATAGAATTAAATTCCGAAATTTTAATGAAGCTAATTGGCGCGAAAGTTGCCCAATATTTTGGTTTATATTAGTGATGACAAATAAGAGATCATGAGAAAATAAAACTATTAATTGTGAAAAGTATGAACCTTTTTTTTTTGCTTTGAGAATTTTAAGAAAAGTAAAAGGCTCTCAGGGCATAAGTTTTCCTAGCCTTATATGATATATGGCATTATATAAGTTATATAAAAGGTAGTTACGTATCATTGCAACGGTATTGGCGACATTATATGAAAGGAAGCACATGCTTCCATGCATTCACGGGTACGACGCATGGTAAATCACAGTTGCCAACTTGGCGAGTTAGTTATCTTGAACGTTGGCATTTTTTTTTCATAGTACGGTGCCATATAAACATGTATCTTTTAAAATAAAAATCCCCTAAGTAATTTATAAATATTTTTTTAAAAAATTTGACTAATTGACATTTAAATTGTATGTATTCATATATAAATATATAAAATGCTTAAATTTTTTAAAATTGTCCTTCACTTAAAAAGGTGAAATAAACAAATACACCTATGAATGGCCAGGATTTGAGAACTATTTAACCTGCGAAAAAGTAGTGAAAGAAAACGTAGGATTCTCTTGCCCAGAATAAACCAGAAGTTTTCACTTCTGTCGTGTGGTTATAAGCACGGACACAAATATTTTAATTCAATAATTTAATTTTTTAATTTAATAATTTTATCAACTTAATAAATTTTTATAATTTAAATTATTTAATAATTTTAATGATTTAATAATTTTTTCGACACGTAATAAGAAGATCGCGATCACGCTTTGTGGCGCTTTTCGATAGTGGTTTTTTAAAACCC
This sequence comes from Trichonephila inaurata madagascariensis, assembly GCA_019973955.1. NCBI lineage: Eukaryota > Metazoa > Arthropoda > Arachnida > Araneae > Nephilidae > Trichonephila > Trichonephila inaurata. The sequence continues at coordinate 38,386 of BMAV01016815.1, read as the reverse complement.
TCTGGAACTCAAACGGTTGATAACTATTATTTAAATATTGAATAGCAAATATTTTACTGTAAGCTTAAAAAGTACCAGCAATGTTGTGTTAAGTATATAATAATTATGTTTATTATAATTTTTTACAAATATCTATTGCATTTTAAAATTTAAAAAAGTGATATAATTTAAAAATGCACTTTTAGTATTTAGAAAGTTTTCTTAGCTATCTTAAAGATATCTTTTGAAGAAATAATGATGCTTTCTCAAATTTATTCATATAACAAACTTTTAATGTATTATCTTTCGAAAAGATGATAGTGTGTGTGAAGTTATTCTTCATAATTATTTTGATACGTAGTATAAAGAAGTATTGAACGAAGATGACTTTTATTTAGTTGTGTTAAAGTATTCATTTTTAAGCTTCTCCCGAATGAAATTTCAGATAGATTTTTAAAGAAATACGCAATCTTAAAGTATTGCGTCGATAAATATTTGCTAGTAATGATTTATTTTTTTATTCTTTATCGCATGTATTATGAAAAAATGTACATTAAAAATAAAAATTTCGATACGAAATATTACTTTTTAAACAACTCCTTCTATATTATTTCCTTTTTTTAAATTAATATTTCATGTTTTTTTTATTCTGCTTTGTATGGTAACTTTTTAATCAAAACGTTATGTTCTATAGTAAATCATTTTTGCCGGATAATTTTTTTTTCCAAATTAAAAAAAAACAAAACAAACCCTGACTTGTTCGTTATTAGAATATAATATTCTGCATTATAAAAATCCCGGAACTTATGCAGAATGAAGTGTTTATGCAATTTAAAAGTCTTTGTAATAGTTAGCAAGACAAAATTCGACACTATATTTCGAACATTTTCAACAAATAATATCAAATATAGTTTTCTCCGATAAACGTGCTGATAAACAAGTATTATTCAAATTCGTTAAAAGCAACCAACGGAGCCTAAAAATTATTTTTGTATTCATGTCATTGTTCTTCAAAACATTTGTGTTAGTAATATTCAAAATATATAATATGTATGCTCTAATTAAATATTTAACTCTTTCAAGAAGCCCACGGTCTTCCTATCAAGCTGTTGCAGCCTCTTTGTATTAATGGAAGAGGAGTGTAAAACTAATGATGCTTTTGTTATAAGACTAATTAATTATTACTTAGGATAACGCTCTCCGCTTCTATTTATTACGTGGTCCGTCGCCAAAAGCCCTTGTGTAACTGCGACGTTAATATTCACTCACCACCCCAACTATTTATAACTTATGTTTTAATGTAGTTAATTAATTGGATACTTCGAATTGTTAAATTATATAATTCTTAACTGATCATAGTCACGAACATGTGTCTGGCATTGTTTATTGTCGAGTCGTGGGTTTGAGTCCTGTTTACACTAATGACTTCCCGTGTAGAGGAACTGATGCACGTTAAATCTCTTAGAACTCAAAGTCCTCATGTCTGCGTGGTGTAGAAGTTTCGAGAGTAGGGTATCAGTTCAAATGTCGACCTCATCACTTGACCATATGGATCAAAATTGTGAGATTCATTTCTAATGACCCTGGAATTGCTTCGAAGAACAAAGTTGACAATAATTAAATCAATCAGTCTGGATCGAAACATTGAAGCACCCACGTGTGTTGTTTGCCCTTTGATGGTACTCTTGTGAGAAATTTGGTTTTATAGGCGAAGTTCCCCGCCATCATGAAAAAAAAGAATATGGCAACTCTAGATGATGTAATCAAGGTACCAGATTGGTGAATTTATTGCCCTAGGTGACAAATTTGGCGAAAAATTATATCGCCCTTCTTGGAATTTCCATGAGATTGTTTTACGGACCTTTGTGACAACGGCCAGTCAGTCGAGATCACAATCTCCTTACGTGCTGAGTATAATAAGACACTAACACTTCATCTGTTTGAATTTCTGCTACTGGAACTTTTCTAGAGAGCTGCTTCTGGAGCGCTTTAAAGCTTGTTTATAACGAGTGCAGTTTTCCATTACTGTAAATAATCAGTTATAATATTTCTTTGAGTATATACGCCAATTTGTCTTCGTTTAGTCATTTGCTCGTTCTTGACCAGTAATAAATCTTTTATAATTCAATGTGGTCGAGGTAGCCTATTGGTCAAGGTAACGGACTTGTGGCCAGCGTGTCATGAGTTCAAACCTAATACCACTGAATTTAGTACCTAGGGGAACGATATACGTTAAATCTGTAGAGAATTCAAACGTCCCCCGTTGGTGTGGTAGTTGGGAGAGAGGGGTGCCAGCTCAGGTGTCGTCCTCGTCGCTTGAGCATGGTTCAAAAGGTATGAGGTCTATCACTAAAACCCACGAGTAGCTGAACAGTGCAACGTTAGTATTCGCTTACCACTCATACTACTTTTTAGACATCTTTACCCAATTCGAAATTGCATTTGGATTTAACAAGAACAGTATAAATACATGTCTAATGTTATCTACGAGATAACGTGAGCACACCTGATAATATTTATCATGTGACCATCCTGAATTTAGTCTCTTTCGCATTAACATTGTTTAATTTGATCATGTTAGCATGATAATTCTTTGAAATTTGTTATCATAAAAAGATGATAATGCATCAGATTTCAAAAATATATCTCTGTTTAAATTTGTAATCTATTATCTCAATTTTTTGCTTTTATTTTATTTATTTTAAAGGAAAAAATAATTATTAACAGTAAATGCAAAATAAAATATGTATTTTTATGTTTATGTTGTTATTTTTTATTGCATTTAAAACGGTAAACTGAAACGAGAATTAAAAAACAAACAATGACACAGAAATGACACATATCCGAACAAATATTTTTAATTAAAGTATTTTAATCCATTATTTATTATTATTAGGAAAAACTTTCCAATTTAGCAGCTTTGAGTCATCTATTGCTTTTTTTGTGTTAAGAAGGAGTACTTTTTAACTGATGCGTTTTGACTTCATTATATTTTTATTAAAATGGTTATTCTTTTTACATTCAAACTGTTTTAGGAAAGAATTTTAAAAAATAAGTGATTTTTTTTAAAAAATCATGAAATAGTTTCTCATAGATATGAATGATTTTTTTCTTTACAATTAATTATTTACAATAACTATATAGACGATTTTTTTTAAAAAAATTATTGCTTATTAACTGCAGATGAACTATTGGGACAAATGCAAACGATTTTTGGCAGCTGAATTTGAAAATTTGAACCTGAAACTTTTGTTTTAAGGATCATTTATATAAAATGAAAGAGCTTCGACAATTATAAACTTGGAAAAAATATTTAATATTCTTGTTTCTCACATGCCAATATTGAAGTATTTTTATATGTTGCCAAAATATATGAAACACTCCTGAAGACATTTACATAGTTGGGGAAAAATTATAAGTAAAGAAATTATTCAAAGGTAAAATCGAATTTTGTTTATCAAAAATAAAATTTATTAAATTAAATTTCTGAGGTTCGTATTTTATTTTTGAACTATATGGCGTTACAGTTTGTGCTGTTATTCATGTAGCTTTATTATATTTCTTTTCTTTATTGAATTATTTATTAAATTAACTTATGTACATATTTATCATATAAGCCTTACAATTTAATAATGTTTATATTCAGCGTTTGGCAGTAATTGAATTCAGAACTCGTCTTTAAAAATAAAGTAAAAATTGAAAACGTACAAAAGACTTATATTATTGCTTAACTAAGTTTAAATTTTGACGTTAAAGGAAAACACGCAATTTTAAATTTACATGTGAATTTAAATAAATATTCATATAAAACAGAAAACTAAAATTTAGAATCATAATTTTATTAGTTAAATAATAATAAGTTGAATAAGTAAAATTTAATTTTGTTACTATGGTAACCTCAAAATGAAACGATTTTAAATTTGCTTCTCACGAAGTCTTCTTTATCAGAGTGAAAAATTAAAATATGAAGTTTTTATTTGTAGTTTTAGAGTTCGTTTCGATGTTTTTCTTTCTTGCTTTTAAATTTCGGGTTTTATCAATTCATGAAAATAATAAGTTATGCTCATTCAAATCCATAATTTTAAAAATTTCAAATTCTATTTAAGTAACTGATTTTATTCGTTATATTGTAATCGTTGTATCGTAATATTTTATACAAATATTGAAACGTTTTCGGATATGATAAATTCGAATTATCGATTAGAAACTAAACTAGAAAAACTAAACTAGCCTTTCATTTACTTTACCTTTAAAACTTTTTAAATGGCTTTTTCTCGTATTTTATTTTGGTACTTATGTATTATCGCAACCGTTTTGGCGACATTATATAAAGGATGCATTTGGTAGCCAATGGGCTCAATTCATGTGACGTCATAGTCACATGATAGTGAAAGCCACGTGATTCTAGCCAATCAATTCAAGAACTCACGTGATGTCATAGTCACACGCGATAAAAACTATCTAGTGTTTCTAGCCAATCAGTTCACGCGTTACGGTGTTGCCAAGTTTTGCTTGCAGAAACTCTTCTTAAAAAGTACATATGTATACAAAATGCATTTTATTTAAAAGTATAAGCATAAAATACGATTTTTTTTAATTTTAAAAAATCTTTATGAATAAATTTTTTTCCTAACATTTAAACATCTTTACCCAAATACGAAATTTGAAATTTTATCTGAGTTTTACAAATAGAACAAGTACAATTAGTTTAATGTTCGTTTTGAATCAATGGAAAACACATGTTTGTTTTCATCATGTGACATCATGAATTGAGCTAATTCAGCGAGTACGACACATACGATATCGGGGTTGCCTACTTGGCGAGTTATCTTGAACGTTCGCATTGTTGCGATAGTACGTAAGGGGGTCCGGCACTTCCATAGGAGCCCATGTTAAATTACGTAAGTTTATGTACCTTTTCTCAGAAATTTCTTGCTACTAATAGATGAAATTTTCACAGTAGGTTATATGCACTATCAATAAGACTTAAATGGAAGGTTTTGTCTTTTTGTTAAAAATTAAAATAATTATGAATTTTTTAAAAATGCCAAATTTTTTTCTTTAAAATTTAGTTTAAAAATACATTATTTAAAACAGTTCGCTAGATATATCTTATTCCCTCCATTAAAATGTGTAAACATGTTGAAAGTATGCTCACTGAAAATTTGAGGATCCCATATTAATTAGTTTTTGAGAAAAAGGATAAAGGAAAAAATATTGAATTTTGAGAAAACGGGCTTTAAAGTAAGAATTTGTAATTTGTCAATGAGAGTGGCTTCCTTTAAAAAAATAAATAAAAATACTTCTAATTATTGTATTTCTATATATCGTATATCATTTTAAGCAGAAATGTTTCAACATTTAAAAAATGTAAAAAAGTCAAAATCTATAATTTTTTAAAAATTCATGTGCCGGACCTTTTAAGTACCTTTATTCAATTCCTGCTATTAGAGCTCACTCTCTTTCTATATTTATTTATCTTGGTGGAATTTTCAATCGCTAATGAAATACATTTTAAAGAGCTCGAATGAGCTGAAATTTTATATACATGATTATTTTGGATGGCAATACAGTAATTTAATTATAATTAATAAAAAGTAATTGATTAAAACTAATTATTCAAAGAATTACAAATATAGCCACGTTGGCATCCTTTATCCACTTAGCGATCCTTTTGGCGACGTGTCAAAACTTGAAAAGGTTTTTTCTCACATTTTAAAGCATTCATTTGAACTGAAATTTTATATACACTATTGTTTTGGGTAAAAATACTTAATTTGGGTAAAATTTAATCATAATTAATTAAAATTAATTGACTGAAGCTAATTATTTAAAGAATTACAGATACAGCCACGTTGGTTTCCTTTTTAGCGACTTGGGTCAAAACTGTAAAAGATTTTTTGGCTCACGTTTTAAAGCCTTTAGTTGAACTGAAATTTTACATACACGATTGTTTTGGATGACAATATATACTCTAATGATAATTAATAAAATTAATTACCACTTAATGTTGTGATTCTGTCCTATGTATATACATATTTATATTATTTGTAACTATTTAATAAAAAGTAGCTAAAATAAAATTTTTCTTTGTTGATCTAAGTAGAATTGACTTAATTTTTTTTTATATATATATTACTTTTTAATACTCAATACAAGGTTTTGAAATTTTTTCTGGTTGTTTTGTGACTGTGCGCGTGGAATAAAAATTTATAAGAATTGTTATTTTTTCTTAAAAATCATCAAAGTTATATTTAACTGTTTTTTGCTGTTTTTCTTTTGTGTTCGGTACGAAAACAATTGTAAAAATGAAAGAATCTCTTGCTATACCAATCCAATGCTCAGAAATGGGAAGAACATTTCCAAAAATATTAGAAAAAACACGGTTCAGAAATATTAAAATTTGTGAAAATAGCAAGGATTTTAAAATGTTGATATATTTTAAAGAAATTGAAATTTTAAATAACTGTTTGACTAAAAATAGTGTTTTTATTTGAGACGTATATTTCACGTATACTCAAATAAGATGGGTACATGAAAACTTTTCCATATAAATATATAAATAAAAAAAACTGTATACAGGGTACAATGTACCTCTAATGGGAAAAGGGCCTATTTCCTAAATGAATATATGAAAAAGGAAATAATTCTTTTTCTGCGTTTCCGTAATGGAACCTACTATGATACGAATATCCATTTCCCGAAAGGCATTATATTTATAATGAACCATCTTCTTTTTATAAAAATTCTCCTTGAAGACACTAAGAGGTAGTGATTCTCTCTGCTGACCTCTCCTGTCTAACTATGGAAGCCATTTCCTGTTAATCAATATAGATGACCCTCGCCTTTGGAGGAACTAAAGCATCCCTTAACGTTGTTAGAAGGGTTTTGAGTCCTAATTAATGAAAGCAGTCACCGCGTTGTGTGAAGAAGAAAAAATTGTTTACTAGAATAGTTTCTTTTTACCATTATCGGATGAAACGAGTCTTAAACTCAAATGAATTCAACTCAGAAAAAAAAAAGATTCTGTTGTTTTAATCTCATGAATAATTGATAAATGTATTTTAAATGTGTGTGTTCTTTTGTTGTTAGTTTTAACATCTGAAATAAATTAAAATAAATTGTTTATCCGATGAATCTTTACCCGATAGTCTGGCCGTTTTTTTATAATCAAGAATGTTTTCTTCTGTAATTTTGTTTGTCCTGTTTGTAGAAAACATGCTATCAACCACTGACATAAGTTTATTTTCTTTTATTGTTAGAAATACACTTTTAAATATATTCATACTAGCCATTACATACCCGCTTCTCTGGGTATTTCATAAAGTTGTTTGGATATTTACTGTTTATATATATATCTAAAAATTATTGATATCTGAGTCCTAACATTAAACATTCGATTATATTGAAAAATTATCTTTATAACTCTCATCTCTTGATTTAAAAGTCACAGGAATTCTAAATAATAATTTTTAAAATCGAAGTAGAATTATGTCTTTACGGACCCGTAAACTCCTCCTCTAAAATGAATTACCCCCCATTTTTGGTGAATCTCTACTCAACAACAACAACAACAACAAAATGATTACCAACTTAAAGTCGAAATCTAATAGTTCAAGAGCGGAGAATTTTTTTATCAATAAGCCCATAACCTTCTCCTTTGAGAGTCAATTTTTGAACCCTCCCCCGTTCTTAGCTGATTTCAATTCAACAAAAGAAACATGCACACCAAATTTCATTATTGTAGGTCTAGTAGTTCGAAAACGGAATTTTTTTTATCAATATGCCCCAGTTACTCCCTTTCCCCGTAGGAGTCTATTTCCGTAAAATCCATTCTTAACGGATGTCTATTCAACAAAAGAAACATTCTTTATATACAAATTACAAGTATGTGAGTCTAACAATTCAAATATATAATTTTTTTTAATAGCTCCTTTTTTTCTATAACTCCTCGCAATCCTCCATGGGGGCTGAATTTCGCAAAATACGTTCTTATCGCATCTTTACTCCATGAAAGAAACATGCCTACCAAATATCAAGTCTGTAGACTTAATAGTTCTGGAGATATCGTGAAGAGTGAGTGAGTGAGTCACGTTTCTCTTTTATATATATGGATTATATTTAGTACTAGCTGTTATATCCGTTCTTCGCACGGGTGAATTGAAAAATTAAACAATACAGATTGAAGGATAAAGAAGTTTTTAATGAGTTAATTTTACGTGAATTGCAAATTAAAAAAAAAAAAAAGCTTTTTGCATATTTTAGTTGAATAAAGAAACCCCCAGGTTTGTTAAATTTTAAATTTGTAGATCTAATAGCTGATAAAAAGGAATTTTTATCCCCGTAACTCTCTTGCAGGTCGATTTTTGAAAACACCTTCCTAAGCTGATCTCAGCTCAGAAAAAGTAACACGTTTTGTGTAATGAACGCTTAAAATAGTATAAATAATTTATATCTGGAAGTGTAATATGTTAATATTACTTTTTGTTGTATTTATTCTATGTTAAAATTGTAATCAGCCTCGCACTCCACCTTTTCAAGCTTTCGCAGTTCCTGGCGCCTGGCGCTAGACAAAACAAAATGTAAAGTTTTGCTTCACACCTTTATAGATATATGCTGTCGCAGGCTTTTTTGCAGATGGCAGAATTTTTTCCTACTTATTCGATAATTATCGTTATATTTTGGACACTTCACACAATATCTTTATAAATTACAGCCTATGTGTTATTCTGATGTATAAGCTATATCATTGTAAAGTTTCATTAAAATCCATTCAGTTGCTTTTGCGTGAAAGAGTACCAAACATCCACACAAACTTTCACATTTATAGTATTAGTAAAGATAACAGGGAAAAAAAATTAAGATATGATGTGATGCATATCATTTTTTCTGTATTATCAATTCTGAATTTTAGATAAAATAACCTTCTGAATCAAAGAAAAGAGCAATTTTTTTTTCTCAATAGTAGTAGACCTTCCATTTGATTAGTGCGGTAATTAGGTGGATATGTTCTACTATAAAGCATTATGATACTCTACAAATCAAAACGAACGCGTTCTGAGAAACCTGTCTTTTAGATAATGCTTTATTTATGTTTTATTTGCTCGTAAAATATTTATTTAAATAATGTAATTATGAAATTCAGTTATTAGTGAGAATGAATTAATTGCCAATCAATAGATTTAATCGCAAACAAGCTAGCACTTTTAAAATGAATAGAAAACTCTAAAGATTTATTTTTTCAAAGAAATATCGAATTTTAAGAAGCTATTTCATTAGGAGGGGACATTCAGGGGGAGGTCACTTTACAAGGCATTTTCCCATTTCCTTAATGTCAAAAATTACAAAGTCCGGGAAATATTTTTCTTTAAGTGTTTCGTCGTATAGTCGCTAATTTTTTGTGTATTTACTGTATAGTTTTTATTGTTTCCATAACAGTACTTTTTAATTATAATTTTAATTCTTTGAAAATTTGTGTGGAATAGTACGTAAAAAGTTTCAATGCGATGTATATTTTAACTAGCAATTTTCCAATAGCCCTTTGACAAAATCTTTCATTAAAATATTTATTGAATAATTTCTATACAAAACCTCTTGTTAAAAAATTATTTAAATTGTATTAATATGTATTGTTACGAATTTTGTGCAATGAATTTTTAAAACAGTGTAAATAATTTTATCTGGATGTGTAATGTGTTTATATTACCCCATGTTGTATTTATTTTATGTTAAAGCTGTAATATTCGCAAGCAACGCCTTTCCTTACATTATAATGGCGATTCAATGGAAACTTGGCAAAATCTCGCTTTAGAGCCAAGTTGGCATCATTTTTGGCGACCATTTTGGCGACCATTTTTGGTGAGTTCGCGACCCTATGGGTTCTTCTGGGAATTAGAGGAGAAATCTTTTAATATCACGATCTATGACGCAAACGGGTTTTTCTCAAACGATTAGTGAGACTATAAATAAGGAGTCACTTGCCGAAACTGAGTTAATCTTGTTTTCCCCGTTGAAGAGTAGTTTTGATTTGACCGTGAAGAATCAACTAGCGATTAGTTATTACTTCGGCTGTTGTGTAGGACGAGCGAGTGCTTGTGAATAATCTATTACATACTTGCATTTTAGACATTGATAATTGTGTCTAAGTGCCGTGGAAGGTTTAAAGGCCTTCTGAGATTTATTCTCCAAATTTGAGTACTGTATTCTGTATTTCAAGCATTGTTTATCGACAAAAAATTTCCATCGCTTTTGAAGAACTGTCTTGTTCTTTGCGACTGATTTGCATAAAAATCCTCGAGCCCTGATCAACGTAACAGAAAACAAAGTTTCAAATGTATAAGATAAAAAGTGTTTTTGAAAATGTTATTTTTGTATTAAAATCTATACTTTTGAACAATTGCAATATAAAGCAAAGAATTATTACCTATCGCATATCAGTATTATCTTTCAAATGAGGGGCACTCAGCTTTTCCTTAAGTCGGTCCATATACATATGACAACTATTTCACGCGGGCCGCAACATGAAAATTAATAGGAAGGGAAGGGCTCACTATAAAAGACCAAGGATATTTAAAAAGTAAAAAAATTATCAAAATATTAAAACTCAAAATGTTGGATTTTATTTTTTTTAAAACTATATTAAATTCTCTTAAACTCAACTCACAAAAAATAAGTTTCATACATTTTTTACCCAAGTATGGGGTGATTTCGATTTCCTTTCATCAATGATCCGAAGCTTCTTGTTTGCATTTTACTGTCAGTGAAAACAAAGTTGCTACTTACTTCAACAATTTGATTTTTTTTTTTCTTTTGACAAAGCTTCTCTTATTTTTATTTCAGAATTAATTTATCAAGTGTCGGGTGGTGGCAAAGAGTTTTTACTGAATTCCAGAGTACAATCAGTTTCTTTAAGATTAGTTCAATATTTTTCAGTGCATTTTTGTTTCAAATTTATTCAAATACTTTTGGGTTTACTAAAAAAATAACTGAATTTATTAAAAAAAGTACATCGAAAGAATTTCGTAGCACTCTAAGAATTTATGTTTCAAATAATATGTTTATCCTTAACAATTTCATATATTAATTAATATATATAATGTAAGAAATTTTATAAGATTCTTTAGTTACCTCTGCAATTTTGTGACATTATCACCGACAAAATATTTTACTGCTGTTACAAAGATTATTTTTAAGGTCAACTTTTCTCGTCTTGAACGAGATCCTCAAGAAAAAGAGGCATTGAAAGATTTATGCTTAGTGGGGTATATATAGTAAGCAGCAAAATTATATATTTTAAGTATAACATTTTCGCGACATTCTAACAAGTTGTTAATCCATGTTTGTTTTTCTCTACGAAATAGCCAAGATCCCAATTGCCTTGAAATAGCATATATTCTTTAGATATTTTTCGCTTGGAAGACATCAGGGTTAATTAATTAAAAATTAGCTTCACCCATAAAATGTTAGCTACTCCACTCTGTTATTTGTTATCACTAACCATCACTGAAAAGAATAAAGTTATTATCTCGCAATGGGCTCAATTCATGTGACATCATAGTCCCATAATAGTGAAAACCACGTGATTCTAGCCAATCAATTCAAAAACTCATGTGACGTCATAGTTACACGATAAAAATTATCTTGTGTTTCCAGCTAATCAGTTTTGCTCTTTGCTGAAACTTTCTCTTAAAAAGTACATAGGTATACAAAATGCATTTATTTAAAAGTATAAGCATAGAATACGATTTTTTTTTTAATTTTAAAAAATCTTTTTGAAGAAATTTTTTTCTTAACTTTTTTAAACATCTTTAGCCAAATATAAAATTTAAAATTTTATCTAAGTTTTGCTAGTAGAACAACAAGTACATTTAGTTTAATGTTTGTTTTCAATTCAATGGAGAACACGTGTTTGTCTATCACGTGACATCATGAATCGAGCCCATTCTTAATAGCATGGCATCTATAGGAAAATTATTATATTTGATTGCTTGATTGATAGAATTTATTGCTAAATTTTTAATGCATTGTTGTTAAATAACTGAACTTGTTAGTGCAACGGGCCACTCAGAAAGGTCCGGTGGGCTACATGTTGCCCGAGAGCTGCAGGGCAACATAAGGTACCACTGTGACATGTAACTGAACATCCCTGTATCAACATGTGAGTATTACTATTTTAAATTGCAAAAATAATTTTAATTCAGCCAGAGTAAAATTTAAACTGCATTAAAAGCAAAAATAGTTGTATTCCTTTTGCAATACTGTTATAGATTTTTAATGAATTTACCTTGTGCCGTGACAGCAGTGTATTAAACGTCGAGCAAAGAAGCGTCTAGCCAGTCAGAGTCTTCCTCTCGCCCGAGAGAAGAGTGTCTCTGATTGGCTAGGTGCTTAACACTCAACGTTTGTACGCATTGGTGTGAATGAGGTTTTGGTGTATTCGATCACATTCGGAACCGGATTTGTGCGCATAAATGAGCGATTTCATGACATTTTAGTGTCACTTAGATTGAAGACATGTATAAAACTGTTTTAAGGACATTTTGACAAAAAAAATTTATTTAAATGTAAATATTTCGGCAAAAATTAGCTTAGAATAACCTTTTTTTCAAAATGTTCTCTTGTGAAAAAAGCTTCTATTATAATAATATTTTTGCCTATGAGAGCAGCTTCCATAGACCTCTGTATAGAGGCTCAACTATGACTTTAAAAAAATCACCTTTTATTTTCGTGTTACAAACCATGTAAAAATATTTATTTGGCGTTTTTTCTTAAAATTTCTCCCTCTGGTGTGTGTCGTGTAAACATCGATAAACCCAATTTAAGTTATGCGTTTCAAAATTTAGTTGAGCTCTCTGTACAGAGGTCTGAGCCATACACAGGCACAATATTATTATAATAGATGCATTTCACAAAAGGAGAATATTTCAAAAATGGGTCATTCTATGTTCATTTTGTCAAAATATTGCACTTAAATAATTTTATTGGTAATGCTATTTTTAAAACAATTTTATGTACATTTTGTAAATCTAAGTGACACTAAATATCATAAATATTATCCATTTATACGCTTTTGCAAAATCACGGTTCCGAACGTAGTCGGATACCTTAAATGAAGACACAGAAGTTAAATGAGGAAGTGCTTCATGTTTATAACTGTTTTGAATTCTCCCACACTAGAAATATTTCAAGAAACAGAGATTTTAAATAAACCTAAATATGTTTTAAAACAGAGGACTGTTCAATAAGGGAGCATATTATGTTTTAATGTGTATATCCAAACAAGAGAAAATTGTAAAATTTTTTTATATAATGTTTGGAATAAAATGTTTAGTATTCAAAAATGTGTTACTTAAATAGATTTGCTTGCTGATCTGAGAAGAAGGTTGACACTTTATTTCCCTTCTATATAAGAGTGGGAAAATTGAATTTGACTTTTCAAGTGAGATCTCCTCTACCATGTCATGTTTTTTTTTTTTTGACAAAACTTTTCCACCAGTTTACCTCACGTCAACTCTATTCATGCAGAACGACATTATTCTTTTAAAAGAGAATGAGTTTTATCCCGAATTCTAGGCTTAATATATTTGTATGTCTCTATGTAGAGTAACGTATATTTTTAACTAGAATATAAAACCGAATTGACAATGAGAAAAGAAAAATGGTGTAAGTTTAAGAGAACTGAGTTAATATTTAGAATGTTTTTTATTAAATAGAAATTATAATTTATTCTCTCAGAGCTAAAATAATTATTTTGATGTTTCGAATTTTTCGAACTTTTTTATCTTTCAAAAATAGAATAAGTTTCAAATAGATAATTTTATATGCATAAATTATAATATTCAAAACCTAAAAAAGAATACATTTTGTGTTTTCTGGAATATTTGCTAAACTAAAATTTAATATTCCCCGCTTCACTACTTTTACTTTAAATACTTAATTCAAAATTCTTAGATTGATTGACTGATTGTTAATTAGTGTCATTCCAGAAACAACATGGATGCTAGTCGATATTCTTACATTTTAGGCTTTATGTGTACACTAACTATCTCAAAACTTTCGAAGTTTAGAAAATTTATGCTTCGAAATTCATTATTATCTACTAAAACTATTTTTAATAAGTAATTAATCTTCGTCGGTAGAATTATCTATTTAAAAAGAATATATTTAATTAAAAATTAGCCAACGATGTAATAAAGAATTTTCTAATTAAAAAACTAAACTGTTATGCAGAGTAGGATTAATTCCAATATATAATTAAAAAATTCAGGGATTATATGTTTAAGACTAGTTTTAAAGTGGAATCCTAATTATCTTTTAATATTTACGATGAACAAAACTTGGATTACAAAATAAAATAACTTACTGATAGAAAAAGGCAGAGAAAGATGGACGAAAATTAGCTGACCAAGTTTTACTTTAGAATTGATGTTTCTTATTTAAGCAATTATAATGCAGTTATCTAATTTAAATATACAGCGTATCCAGGCTAGTAAAGATGTGGACTCCACAGCAAAAGGTCCTGTGAGTACTTTGGTTAACAGAATTTAAATCAGTCACGCGTGTACAGCGACGTGTTCGAACAGAATGGAATGTCCTTACTGGCTTGCCTAATAGACTTATCAGGACTCCTACAAAATGAATCACGCACACTTTCAACAGTGTCTTCCAGTATACTTGCCAGTTTGAGATACCAAAGTTCCCCTCCCGTCCTTAACATCTTTGGATGGATTTTGATGTCGGAGGGTTGACATTCCATTCATTTCGAATACGTCGCAGTACACGCGTGACTGATTTAAATTTCGTTAGCCAAAGTACGCTATTGTGGGGTTCACATCTTTAACTAATGAAGTCAGTATAAAAAGTTTATCGTCTGCGATTGCCGAATAATGCGCGCACGTGCTGCCCTTTGGACTAGACCCAAAAAATCTCGGAGGGTTTTCCAATCCACGGATGAACAGTTTATTACATTCTGATGGGTAGTTCCGTAATAATAAGCCATTACTTTTGGATACTTTAATCCGTAACACCCCTTTATAATAGGAAGAAATTTAAAGAAATTAATATTATGATTAATATTAATATTTTCTATTACTTTTTTGCCAACCAGGAAATACCTCATAGATTTATTGAACAATCTATAATCGTCCTTTAGATGTTCAAGAAATCTTAGACTTTTGCCAGTATTAACAATCATTAAAAAAAAATCCAAATTTAAAATAACAAATAATATGGACCATAAAAATAGAACTTAGTTTTGTAAATAAAACACAATTTTAGGGAATAAAATCCAACTTTTAAAAACTTTAGCAAATATATCACAGTTGATCAAAGCTCATATCATTGTCAACGACTCATTGAGAGCATAATTGTCATGCTAATCTACTATTTAATTTATTAACAATGTGTTTATTTCTAGAATAGCTTTTCCATTATATTGCATCTTCTTATTCAGTTGATGTGCTATAATTTAATAATTCTCACACAATTTCAAATTTAGAAAATTCTGTTCAAAATCCTTTCAGTTAAGGCAGTGCTTCTCAAACTTTCAATGTTTGAGACACAATTTGCAATCATAATTTTTATCGCACCTCATACAATAACAATGTATCGAATGCAATAATATTGTACTTTGATGTTAACGTTATATAATATGATTATTATAAACCGTACAAATTATTAGAATTAGAAGAATGAAATGTTTTGCACATATTCTTTTAAATAACAGGTATTTTAAGTCAGTTAATTTTAAGTATTATATTACTTTTCCTTTCTGCCTTAAAATTATGTTATGTCAGTGTAAATTTTATTTTATTTTTAATACATCAGAAATCATAGATATATTGTTTTGTGCTTCTTTTCAGTAAATTAATATTTTTAAAAATAATTTTTTATTTTCGACTTTTTGATATGCTTGTACCCCTCACTTTGGTTTTTACGGCCCCCTAGGAGGCACACCTCATAGTTTGAGAATCCCTCAGTTAAGGGGATTTAAACATAGATGGTGTTAAAAAACATTTAAAATGTTTCCAAATTGTTTAGTCTTCAAAAATGGTTTATATTAATAAATAAGCAATTGTTTTTTAACTCTAAATATGAACAAAAAGTAAATATCATAAAATATTTATAGCTAATTGCAGCGGGGGAAATCAATGCTTAATATCATAGAAAAATTATTAGATTTTAAATCCTTTATGTACTGGGACTTCTTAACCTCCAAACTTCCTGAATTACCCCTAAATATTCCTGAAATTTCTGAGTTAAAATCATGAACTCAAATTGAGCAGCAGTTTTTAAAGAGTCATATATTAAGTAATAAATTTAATTATTGATTCACGTATCACGATACGGAAAAGTGTTTTTTCGGGACTAAAATATTTTTTCGTGTTAAAAGACATAAAAAAAAGTTTTTTTCATGAAATGCAAGTTAACTGGAGATACATTTTATTTACATAGATATGTATGCGCGCAGGTATTTAATACAAACATTGAAATATAAACATTCACAAGAGCTTAATAAAATTTAAAAACATTTAGTAATACCAGAATTTGTACAGATTTCCGTTTTTGACCTACAGCTTTAATAAGCTCTATTTTCATTCTAAGTGAAATTTCAATTTGCTTTCTCCCGAGCTCTTTACCATTTTGCTCATAAAAAAACTCTTCTAAAATAGAAAATAAAATGCGAACCAAACTCACTGATTTTTACTCCAAATGCGATGAAGTAACCGAATTCCAAAGCCAATTGATGAGAGATGAGATGTTTTTGTAGGGGTGGAGGTGTGTGAAAATAGCTTAGATAAACAAAATTAGCTTGTGTCATAACTATTCCTAGGTATTTCAGTGCCATGTTAGCCTCCTTTCTACAAAACATGTGAAACCATCTCTCTTAATTTCATACCCTTCTTAAATATCGCCTGCGTGGCTGGTGTTTTCTGTATTTCGTTCATTCTCAGAAACGGAATCTTTTCGTGTTAAGCAATGTTCATTTCGCGCTAAAAATGCATGGAAATACAATCGAACCTCTATATTGCGAAGAACAATTCACGATTTTCTTCGTATAATAACCTCCCAACAGCGAAGTGCATTTTCTATATAAAAATTTTTTTTCTTGTGGTTCAATTTTTCACTCCGTATTTTTAAAATATTTCTGGACATTTCAAATTATTCTCTCTATGAACACATTTTATGGGATCATAAATCTTGAACTGGTTTTATTAGAGGCCTAACTAGCCGAGAGCAATAGAATTGTGGGCGTTTCACCCAAGAAGTGCAACCTTTACCCCCAATGTCCAATTCACTGGAAATATCTTTGATATCTCCTTTCACCTTTAATGGAGATTGTCTCGTGTTCCCGTTCTCTTGAACTAGTCTCCTTTCAGTAGTAGTGTTGATCAGTCGTGCTGTTAACTTCGTTTCTTGTAGCTCGAAAATGTCAAAACGTAAGTGCTTGAGCATCAAAGGAAAAAAAAATTAATTCTTCAGGAAGAGGATAAAGGCATCAAGAAATTTTCCTTGCAGTTTTTTCTTTCTTTTCAAATATATAAAATAAATATATATTAATTTATAAAAAAGAGCGAATAATTACTTTTTTAATATAAAGCGCTTATGAATTCAAATTTGTTTTATGTGGTTTATCAAGAAAATTGAAGGATGAACCTCTATTTCGCGAATTTTCCTTATAACGAACTTTTTTCAGGAATTAGCGACTTCGTTATATAGAGGTCCGACTGTACATATTAATTTGCCGGAACCGTTGTATTATTTCATGTTAACCAATATTTCGTCTTCAGAGTTTTCGTGTTAAACGCATTTCAAAGCATATATATATATCTACAAGCAATACAATTTTTTACCATCATTACTGATTGTTATTTCTAGGACAGGTAGCTATAATGGAATACTTTACAATTATCTTTTATTTAATACACATCCAGATAAAAGTTAGCGAGTCGGGGAATATTGTTAATCCAATTTATTTACTTCGCTAGAAGATGATAGATATTTATTTTTTTGTACTTTTCTTCGTTATCTCAAAAACAATCTCATTGTTGTGTTATTTCCGTGAAATGATAACCGAAAAAAATAATACAGATATAGTTTGGCTTTTTCTTCTGTAATCCTTTCTACAGCGAAATTTTTTCCCCGCCGAAGTTTATTTTAGTCAAATTTAGAGTTAAATCCGACCGAGAGATTTTTTTTCTTCGATGAAACCAACTTAAAAAAGCTTTTTAACCCGGTTAAAAATTTAATCTCACCTTGAAATTTTTAAACGTTTTATTTCGAATTTTTCTCTTGAAGGAATAAAAGTATTTTATATATATATATCATTGGCGAACCATATTTACTCGAATCTAAGCCGCACCCCCAATTCTCTACATTCCAAGAATGTATTATAGAAGAATGTGTAAAAGAATTATATTGAAAATTGTTGAACATTTACAAGCAAAATTGTACCATTTTGCTTACGCCATCGACGTATATTTGATTCATCCGTGTCAAATTTTCAGTGACCGCTGCTCTCTTTCAATTTTTTTCCTGCATATAAAATTCCCTTTTTTTTGGTCAAGTGAATTTGTTTTTGTTGCTATTACCGATATTTTTTGATGTTGGGTTTGGGAAAAGAGCATATACAAAAAAATTGCAGACAACGATGTTTAGATAGACTAAATACTGGAGATAACTGCGGAATGGAATAAGTCATCGTTGCAAGTGGCCAGAATGGACGGTTATATTTTTTCTTTTGAAAGGGGTGGAAACTCAATTTTTCCCATCCAACAAATGTTTCCCTCCAGTTATAAGCCCCAACCGATTTTCAGTAGCATTACCACTAGAAAAACTATACGGTATATCAAAAATCATCCATTGGTGAAAGTTTTTTTTTAAATCTTTCTCTAAAAGACTATTCTCTAAATTGATGAAAAATATGTTAAACTAGCCTTTAACAAAAATAAAAATTAGTAATTATACTGATAAATGATTAAATTGTGAACAAAATAACCAATTGTTGAACCTTTCAATTAGTGACAATAATTAATTGATTTTAATTTACGTCACACGCCGAAGATACGAGGGCTAATTTGGTGACGGACTCAATTTTGAACACGGTCAAGTAACAAGGATGAAACACATGAATTGGCAGTCCCCTTTCCAAACATCCACACCATACCAATGGGAAGACTTTAAACCTCGACCTATTTAAATTACATCAGCCCCTCTACATGGCAGATCATCTGTAGCTGAATAATATTGGAAAGGTTTCAAAACGTAAGATAGTTTTGTTAATGAAGACCTTTGTTTTCCCAAGATACGATACCAGTGGCTGATTGGATGCGTATTGCGCTTCCACTCCACGGGTCTGGGGCTCAAGACCGAGGCTGGGTAAGGTCGACTCAGCCTATCATCCCTTCGGTGGATCGAGAAATGAGTACCAAGCTTGCTTGGGAACTAAACATTGGGGGTTTCGCGTCAAAATAACCACCTGACCGGAACATCTTTCATGCACCTCAGTCCAAGGTCATGAGGACTGAGATGAGCATAGTAAACTTTGATCCTCATGGGTTGTTGCACCACTGAGTTTAGTTTAGCTTACTTGATGCTCAACATATCGAAAAAACATGGCTTGAACAAAGAAATTTCATGTTGTTCCTTCGAAATTTAAATATTTTTTGAGAGAAGAAAAAAGAATTGGATAATTTTTTAAAGTTTTGAATATATATTTCAGATAATTTATATTTCCTCATTAATAAAGGGAAGTCAAGCAGCTGAGTGGTAGTGTATCGCGCTTTCACGCCACAGGTCCAGGGTTCAAATCCCGAGCTGGGCAAGGTCGATTCAGCCGTTCATCTCTTCAATGGGTCAATAAATGAGTAACAAGCTTGCTTGGGAACTAAACACTGGTGGTTTCATGTCAGACTGACCACTTGACCGAAACATCTGCGCATGCATCCCAGCTCCTAAGGTCACGAAAAACTGAGATGTGCACAGTAGGCCTTGGATCTCATGGGCAGCAGCGCCACTGAGCTCAGTTCAATACAGTAATACCTCGAACTTGAGGAGGGAAGTCACAAATTAAGCAAATTTTTCTCTGAAACAAGTAAATCTTTTTTAAACATTGTAAAAGGTCCCAATTACTTTCCCAAAATCTCGAAAAAATTTTTTGCGGGATAGCCATGCAAAAAAAAATTTTGTTTTTCCGGAAGGACGGATTTTATACGCCCGGGCACATAAAAAAAAAGGTTGAGCGAGGTAGATATGTAAATCGACGGCACTTAAGGGGCTAAACATTCTGCTTTCCGAGAACGTAAAGAGTAAGTTTATTTATGTTATGCATATTTGTGCATTTATTCTGTTACTTCAAAATCATTTAAACTTTTTCTTTTCTTCTGGCGAGATCAATTTTTCTGGTATTTAAAAAAATAAATATTCATGAAATCTTCTGGGATATGAATATTTTATGAATGTATATTCTTTTTAAAAGAACGCGGAAACAGAGCTAGAATATTACCCGATTTGTCTAGAAACACACATGTTTTGTACTTTTTAAAAAAATTATTTTCTTTTTCAAGTTTAAAAACATCTTTTAGTTTGTTCGTGAAAAATATTTTCAATTATTGTGCGTTGCTTGAAGCACAATATTCAAGTAAATTAACCTTTTTTTTTTTTTTTTCTTATCCCTTTTTAAAGGGTTTTAATTTCCTTTAAAAAATGAATTTATTATACTTAAAGATGTGTATTATTAAAAACAGAAAAAATTTTTTTAAAAAAAATTTTAAATTCAAAAAATATTTTGCTTTAATTATGGCCGTTGACTATGTAATACTCAAAGTATAGTAATTTTGTCACCTCAGAATTTTATTTAAAAAAAAAACGATTGTTGGTGATTTTAAAACAATATTTGGGGCCTTTTTTTAAAAAAGAAACCCCCGTTGCGGGCAAAAATAGGAAGAGTAGACATTTAGTATCTAGTTTTTGAAAAAGGAAACCCTTTTGGCTGTGAAGTTCTCGAAAACTATTTTCCCCTTTCCCACACTGGTTGACACATCAAAAAAGGATATTTGGGAATTTTTCCGCTTTTCACCTTTAAAGGTGCTTTTAAAAAGGGGGAAAGCGTTATATTTTGGACTCACTCATTGTACAATGAGATTGTGAACTTCACTATTGCACCCCTTTTTTTCAGTAAAAACTTTGTGTCTATGTAGAAAAAAATTTCCCATCCTCTTTAACACTAGGGGAAGTAACGATGGGAAACGGGGTTTTCTTACCAAAAGTTGACTCGTGGGGAAACCTTTTACAGTATAAAAATAAATAGAAAAAAAGGGAAAATTAAAATAAAATACAAATTGTAAAGATTAAGCACACTAGCTGAAGAAACATACCAACAATGATATAAAAAAAACCCCAAAAAAAAAAATTTTTTTTTTAAATTTTTTTTTTTTTCCCCCCTTTTTCCCTTTTGGGGGGGGAAAATTTCCCCCCAAAAAATTTTTTTTTTTTTGGGGGGGTTTTTTTCCCCCCATTTTAATTGAAAAAAACCAAAAAAAAAAAGGGGGGGGTTTTTTTTTTCCCCCTTTTTTTAAAAATTTTTTGGTGTAAATCTACAAATTGTTTTTGATTCTATAAATAAAATTTCTGATCTTTGAAAAAATTTTTTTTAAAATTTTTTTTTTAAAAAAAAGCAAATGACAATTAAAAAGGTTTTTTTTTTTTTAAAATTTTATTTTGGGGGTTTTTAACCCCCCAAAAAAAAAGAAAAATTTTAAAAATTTTTTTTTTCCCCCCGGGGGGGGAAATTTGAAAAATTTAAAAAAATTTAAAAAAAAATTTTTTAAAAAAGGGGTTTTTTTCCCAAACTTTTTTTAAAATTTTTTTTTGGGGGGTTTTTAAAAATTTAAAATTCCCGGAAATTTTTTTTCCTTTTAAAACCTTTTTTTTTAAAAAAAAAAAAAATTTTTTTTAAAATTTTAAAAAAATTAAAAAATAAAATTTTTTTTTTTTCCCCGTTCCAAAAAAATTTAAAAAAAAATTTTAAAAAAGGGAAAAAATTTTTAAAATTTTTTTAAATTTTTAAAAAATTTTTTTTTTAAAAAAAAAAAAAAAAATTTTTTTTTTTAAAAAATTTTTTTTTTTTTTCCCCCCGGGGGGGGGTTTTTGGGCCCCTTTAAAGGAAAACCCCAAAAAAAAAACCCTTTTTCGAAAAATTTTTTTTTAAAAAATTTTTTGGGGGGGAAAAAAAAACCCCTTTTTTAAAAAAAAAATTTAAAATTTTTTGGGGGAAATTTTTTTTCCCCCAAAAACCCCCCCCCCCCCTTTTTTTTTAAAAAAAAAAACCCCCAAGGGTTTTTTGGGCCCAAAAACAAAAAAAAAAAGGGGATTTCAAAATTTTTTAAAAAAAAAAAATTTTTTTTTGGGGGTTTGAAAAAAAAATTTTAAGGGAAATTTTTTTAAAAAAAATTTTAAAAAAAAAAAAAAAATTTTTCCCCAAAAATTTTAAAACCCTTTTTAATTTAAAAAACCCCCCCCTTGTTTTTAAAAAACCTTTCCTTTTTTTCGGGGGGGGTTTTTTTGGGTTTTTGGGTTTTTAAAACCCTTTTTTTTTCCCCCCCTTTTTTTTTTTTTTTTTGGGAGGGAAAAAAAAAAAATTTTTTTTTCCCCCCTTTTTTAAATTTTTTTTTAACCCCCCCTTTTTTTTAACCCTTTCCCCTTTTTAAATTTTTTTAAAAAGACCTTTTTTTTAAAAAAGGGGGTTTTTTTTGGGCCTTTTTCCCTTTTTCCCCCCCAAAAAATTTTTTTTTTTCCCTTAAATTTTAAAAAATTTAAAATTTTTTTGAAATTCCCCTTTTTTTTTTTTTCCCCAAATTTTTCCGGGGGTTTTATTTTAAGATATATTTCGTTTGCACAGGGTGTTATCAAATTCGACCTAAAAATTCAGAAAAGTGATAGAAGGTAGCATGTGGATGACAAATTATTATAGAGCATCGAGTCACAAAGTACATTTAGTCGGAGTAATTCGCAAAAACAGCTGTGAAGGGAATGATGTCGAGTCGAGGAAAAGGAATGATTCGAGATAAGAAATACATTTATCAGACATTAAGAATGTTTACAATGCATCATATATTAGAGTAAGTAATTAGCTAGCATACCAATTATCTATTATTTTAAGATCCGTGTAAGTTAGAGGTGTGGATTATCAAAAGATGAGACATTTGTGATTTTAACACAACTTTTATTAAGAATAACTTAAATTACTTAATTCTAAAAACAACTTTTTTAAGGGGTAAGCAAATTAAACTGAATATTCAGTCAGATCCCTGTAGATATTTATTTAAATTATATTATTAACTGCCTAATCAACTTCCTATACAAATATTATTATTAAGTCACCTTTTCCTTGTTGAGCCCTAATGCTACTCTTTTGTAGATAAGAATTCAACTATTTTCCCTTAAACTCAAATATCAATGAAGAGGGTATCCTCTTCTTGCATTAGTGTCAATTAACCTTTCAGATCTGTTACGCACTGTTATCTCCAAGATTGCCGTCTCATCTCACCAAACCCCTATCCTTTTAAGGTATATCCCATTTGCATTTTCGTCCTGTTTTTTGGTTTGGGTTTGGAAAAGTTTTGATTAATCGTGCCGTCAAAAATTAGATGTTTAAAGAAAAGGAAGTGAACGTCAACACAATACAATTATTACAAAATTGTTCGAAGTTGCTATGACGTAAATTACAGCACATTGACACCGACGGACCAATGGTGATCCCTATCACCCAGGGTCGATCTTTCCGAAAAGATCGATTTTTAAACTCGATTCACAAAAATCGAGGTCTAATTATAAGAAACTGATTTTTCAAGTCTGTGTCATAATGTAAATATAAATTCTTTTATGAAAACAAGAAAGATACCATAATAAACAATCTTTTTATCAGAAAAATCCCGGAATTTTTTTGAACAGAATTCGATATTACAATTATTTTACCATATCAAAGTATGAGGTATAAAGGACATTTATTTTCTAAAATTTGTTACAAAAAGTTTAGAAAATAGATAATATAGCTTATAATTCCCAATGCTTAACATCTAAGCTGTTTAAAAACAACAGTCTGTCAAGTCTACTGGGATCCAAACGGTTTAGCTCATCCCTTGCGATGTTGCCGGCAATCGAAAAAAGGCGCTCACAAGGAACAGATGATCCTATGATATTCGTATACATCATGGCTATTGAGTGAACGTGATGATAAATAGAGTTTTTTTGTTCTTTCCATTAAGTACAGGATCATACTTCAACTGCACGCCACGAGTTCGTTACCTTGACCACTAGGATACCGCGGCCACGAAGGGGTAAGAAATGTGAAATGAAAAGCAGAGGACTCAAAAATAGTGAAAGATCGCCAGGACATCCAAGGGCGCGACACCCGTGTTTATCAATGATAACAAATACTATGGGAAAAAAGAACGAATTCAGATGGTCCGGCTAATCTAGACCATAAATCTCGCACTTAAAAATTAAGATTCCGAGGAATTAGCTCAATTAGTTTAATATAATATACTGATTGCTTATTAATAAATCCCTTTGTACTTTATTTTAAGCAGGAGAAGGATATAAATAATAAAGCTAATTTAGCGATAATAGGAACTATAAAAACTCTTTAATAAAACAAGGAAAACAGACTTTTAATATAATGGTATTTATTTTTATATAACAAAATTTTTTTATATGTGCTTAATCGTGAATTGTAGGCAATTATCTGTTTCAGAGTAAAAAATTCATTTTCAGTAAGCGAGATAGATTTTTTCCCGTTAGTAAATATTAAAAAGAGATTAGGTTTACAATTTTTTGTCTCCAATTAATTACTTTTGTTTTATTGAATAGGAGGAGTAAATACGAGCAAAATAAAATATTATGAGCAAACCCCGCAACTGAAGAAAAGAGTACTTAACAAAGATCTTGTTAGTCGAAGCAAATTAAAATAGATTTCTAGCATAAAAAAACATCACAAAAAGCCTTTTTTTACATTGAAGCATTAAAAAAGTAATACACTAATATTGACGAATAAATATAAATTTACAAATAAAACACACACTAGAAAAAGGCAACGCTTTACTGCTGTAATTTAACATTTTTTTCACATAATTTTCTAATTTTTTTTACCACAGATTCATAACAATTAAAAAAAGCTTTCATAATTTTTTTGTTAGCTACTGTTTCAATAATTAGCATTATATGGTTCTACAAATACCATCCCCCGTCATTTCATTAATACGTAATTTTTATTTTTCGTTCAATAAATAATGAGACAATTTTTTACAGATTTATTAAAAAAAAGGACTTATATTTGACACATACACGCAGACATACGCACACACAGTGAAAATCGGATAGTTTTCTGAAGCACTCAGAATGTATTTCATGAAACAAATAAATGAGTGATTGTTTATTAAAGTCTTTCTAAGCTATTGGCAACGGCCCTCGTAATTTTGAGCCAACTGAACCAGCACCCCTCTCTTCCAAGCTTCTTCACCATGAAAACGGGAAGACTTAGTGCCTTGATAGATTCAACGTTCATGAGCCCCCCTACACTCTGACTCTCCATTGGTACTGAGTCGAACTCGAGATTCCACAATAATGGCTACACTTATATTTTAAGATGCATCGATTGTATATTATTTAATGTATAGTATTATTTTCTCTGTTATTCTACAAAACAAATATTTTCAGTTTGAAAACACACTATTTATGCGAATTTATTGATATTTTCTCTCAAAGGCAGCATTTTTATTTTATGTAGCAATATTTCATAAGCCTTTCTTTTGTGTTTTTATGTTACATACCGATATATCTTCAATTTTATTAACCGAAAAGAATAGGTTAAGGAGAATAGGAAACCTCTATAGAATAATGTTAAATTGGCTGTTTTCGATACACCTTTTCTCAAAGTCTGTTATATGTACATGTTTGAAATTTTTCATGCAATCAAAGTACACTTTTCCCATTATACAGAAATGAAGCTTTTAGCTAATTTTAAATTTCTTCATAATTTAGAAAATATTTTATCAAACATAGTGAAATTTGACCCATTTTTCACATAAAAAATTTTGTAAAATTAATTTTTGTTTTTTGCAAAACGCTAATTTCAGTATACATTAGCCATTATTATAAATATATCATAAAAAAATTTACAGACCTGTAAACAGTAATTTCTCAGAAAAGGTACATCAAACGTCAAAAATTTACATTTTGAGATAAATTGATTTTAATGTATACAGTGAGACTTATAATCGGCTAGGAAATAAAAAAAAATAAAAGGCTCAATTTACAATAAAATATACATGTTTTGGTTTATATTAGACGTTCAACTTTAAAGCAAAAACGAAGTACTTTGTTTACATTTTTCGCCATTCAAATGGACGTGGCCCAGTTTCAAGGATAATTTAAAAATAGGTTTTAAGGGCTTCTAACAACCCTTGAGGTTAAAGTAAGGTATTTTTAGAAAGGTTAAAATCTATGCAATTTGAAAATGTAAAAATCTCAAATTGTCAAAAAAAAATAAGATTTTAGCTTTTCAACACCCCTTAATGCTAGAAAAAATTGACATCGATCTACTAAAACTCGAAATGTATTCAAAATTTAATATCGATATTAATAATGAGCAAAAATGACAGATTGTCCTTAGATCAGCGATTCTCAAACTGTGGAGCGCGCCTTCCTAGATAGGCGTGATAAACCAACGTGGGAAAAAGGGGGGTGGGGAGGCGGGCATGTAAAAATTGAAAATAAAAGATGCGTTTAAAAAATATTAATCTACTGAAAGAAAACAAAACAAAATACATTCTGATATAGTAAAAGATAAAATACACGTCGACACTCTCATACAATATACTTATAAGATTATCAGTACTGCACAATATACTTGACAATTAACTTATCAATATTAAATTAAGAACACGTTTAAGATGTATTCGACTACTTTCGGAACCGGGATTTTAAAACGGCGCATAAGTGGATAATTTTCATGATGTTTAGTGTCTCTTAGGTTAGGATACATGTATAAAATTGTTTTAAGGACATTTTTTGTCAAGAAGAATTATTTAAATACAATATTTCGGCAAAAAATGAACAAATGAACTTAGAATAACCTTTTTTCAAAATGTTCTCCTTTTGTGAAAACTCCTTCTATTATAATAATATTTTGTCTGTATATAGCTCAGACCTCTGTACAGAGGATCAACTATGATTTTTGAAAAATTCACATTATTTTCAGAGTTACCACCCATTGAAATAATTATTGGCGTTTTTTTCTTAATATTTCTCCCTTCTGTTGTCGTAAGACATGAATAAACCCACTTTTAAGTTATATGTTTCAAAAAATAGTTGAGCCTCTGTACAGAGGTCTGAGCTATACACACAGCCAAAATATTATCATAATAGAAGCATTTTTTACAAAAGGAAACTATTTTGAAAATGGGTTATTTTATGTTCATTTTTTGTCAAAATATTGTACTTAAATAATTTTTTATTGTAATACTGTTCTTAAAACAATTTTATATACCTTTTCTAATCTAAGTGACACTAAATATCATAAATATTATCCATTTATACGCTTTTGCAAAATCACGATTCCGAATGTAGTTGGATACCTTAATGATTACTAGTTACTCCCATATGCTTGTTTTACAGAGTAAAATTTTTCAAAGGAAAATTTAGTACTAGAAATCGACATTCTAAGTTCTTTTTCTATATTTAGCTGAGATTTAATAAGATTTACCTGAAAAAGAAAAAAGAAAATAATAGCTTCTTTTATATCTACTAGGAGAGAAAATCCTTGATAAACGAAAAACTATTCTCAAAGGTATTCCTTCTTTAACGAAGCATCTTGTTTCTGCAACTTGCCACCTTGAGGGCACCAGCTAAGTTGCAATGATTACAACTGCTGATCTCTTTCGTTTCAGAATGAAAGTCATTTTTCTGTTAATGAGAATGAATGGCCCTTACCTGGGTGAAGTACCATACTTTCTGTGAAAGCTCCCTTAACGATTGTTAGAAGAATAATGAGCTTTAACTAAAGGAAACCCGGCAGCGCATTAAAGATATACACAACTGTTTATTTGAAAGAAGGGTTTTCGAAATATGTTTTTTTTAAAACTGTAATAAAACCGTTTTTGTGTGGAAAAATATTGAGCCGTTTTAATGAGAAATTTTTGAAGCTTATACCATTTACATAGATACAACCTTGTGAAATTTTCTGTGCTGAATTAATTTCCCGTAGAACGGATTGCTAAGTTTTTTTAATGTCTTCACAATAATGATTATTTTTTATTATAATTGTGTTCAAAACTAAAAGAGTTTTGAATTTTGATTGATTATCTCCATAAGTACAGAACAGATTTTAATGTAATTAGTTAAAAATATAAGTAAAATAAATACAAAAAATAAATAAATAAACCAGGCAAAATAATTATGATCCTAACGCATGATTACAAAGTAAGACTATGCAGTGTCTAAAAGTGAAGGTTAAAAGGAAATAAAAATAGCTTGGTAGAATATAGAGAGTATTTTATTGACTCTAGAGCGCGCACGCACACACACACACACACACACACACACACACACACACACACACACACACACACACACACACACACACACACACACACACACACACACACACACACACACACACACACACACACACACACACACACACACACACACACACACACACACACACACACACACACACACACACACACACACACACACACACACACACACACACAAAAACACCACACACACACACACACACACACACACACACACACACACACACACACACACACACACACACACACACACACACACACACACACACACACACACACACACACATTAAATTTTAGTCAAAGGCCTGACTGACTCTTACACTAAATCCCAAGAACCAAGACCTAACTAGCTCATCTTACCAACATACCAAACTTTTGTACTGTAAACAATTGTTATTGGAAAATTACAGTTACATAATGATCATACGTATAATGTTTCATTATATAAATTACCTATGCGAGTCATTTTAGGATAAATATTGTGATATGGCCCCCCCTTTGGTGATCATATCCTTGATTGTCAGCGTGAGCTAGAGGTGTGTTATTCTCAAAATGAACAGATATTTTGAATTCTTAATATGACTTTATTAAGAATATAACTTAAACGTCTAACAATTTAGATAAATTTATATAAATGAGAATCTAGGATGAACGAACACACAGAAATAGTTAAACCGAATCGCGTAATTTAGACTACTTTATCTAAATAATTATATTATCCGCCTACTCTCACTTCTGATAATATTACAAGTCCTAATAATCAGTCCTACCTTAATCCAAACTAAGATTCAATCACTGTATGGAAACGTCTGGGCGTGCGTGCAATGGGATGCACCTTGTGGCAATGGCTGGGTATGCCGGTAACTTTACGATAGGCTGTCAATTCACGCTGGTATCTCTTCCAAACATAACTTTCCCTAAATTGCCATTCTGCTTACTGAAACTTCTGTTCTTTTAAAAGCTATCTTATTTGCATTTCTTATTCGCATTTCGCTTCTTGGATTTTGGTTGGAAAAGATTTGCCATTAATATTGGCCGTCAAAGAACCCAGAGGTTATGTTAAAGAAAAGTCGCGTGAGACCGTCACAATATCATGTCATTAATTATAGTTAAATCGCTTATTTTCATTTTGAATGACTGTAATTGTGTTCCTTAATTTGTTTTTAATATTTATTTCTATTAAAAAAAAATTTTACAATGCAATCAAAATAAACTGTTATGGACTAGACAACTGGATATCGTGAGACGGTGTTGTCTCACGGGTCGAAGTTTGGATACTCCTGCTCTACAGTGCTAAGATCTAAGGATGTGGCTGAACATTACATTTAGGGAATATCCCTACTTTCTGGAAGTTGTTTGTCATATAAATTATATTCGGAAAAGCTTTTCAAACCTGGAAATGAAATCATGGAAATGCTTCAAAATTTTCTCCCAAAACCTTTACGGCGGTCTTCACTAAAGGACACATTTCCTGTTAGGGAACTAGTGACGCCTCAACGGTCAAGTAGTTTTTCGAGAGAAAGCAACCCATGCTGGACACCCCGACGCTTATGTTCAAAGGGAAGATCAACCTTTGACCTCCCTTTATCCAGCTGAATGTGAAGTGGCCGGCGTAGTTCCCATGCCATCCACCGGCTTTGAACTCCACCGCGTGAAGGGAACTTAAACCAATAGTGGAATAGTTGCCCGCTACTTCCAAAACAAAAGTGATTCTGCATCACGTGTCACTTTTGTGAGCATGGCGTATTCCATCTATAAGAACACCCAAAGGCGAAATCAGAGACTCTCGATACACAAAAAAGCTTCACAGATACTAGATAGATACTTCTACAAGCTTCAATACTCCACACGGTCTCTCTTTCGACTTCTAGCACACTCCAATGGACTTTCTTTCCGATTAACTTTCACACTTATGGTGACCTATCAAATTTCAGATCTACGGGCATTCCAATGTCGTCTTAACGCCGCCTTTATTATGAGTAATCCAGCCTTAACAGTGACGTCAACAGCGTTGCACCTTTAGCAGCACCATCGCAACAGTAATAAACAGCGTCCCAGTACTTAAATAGTCTGTGTGAAAGACGTAGAGCCTCTCTAACATACGTTACTCAGACATCAAAGCTCCACCACGATATCGGAATCTATCTCGGATATGGAGTGATATGTCATTGTTCCCTGGTTTTCCTCAAATAAAATTGTGATAACCCCTACTTGGGGAAACCATCTCGTCATCTACTCGACCTAGATTTGTGGGAGGTAATGATTGATGACCCAAGCTAGCCATAATAAAAAAAACCAATTTATTATTATCAATTATAACAATCAAAGACAATCTTACTCTAGGAAGGAATCAGGAGTGATATATCGTAACCCTAAATCTTATGTGAATAAGCGCTGGAATCCTAACCACTTAACTTTAAGTAAAATTGTCCTATGACTCTCAATCTTCCTTACTTTATTTGAATAGTTAAAGCCTGTTCTATAATTACTCTTCTAAGTTCAGATCCTTACCATAAGCTCACGCGTTCAGCATCTCAGCTTCCTTCCTCCTTCTTCTTCCTTTTCCCTCTCTCACGACTACTAAACCTCTACTATATATCTACTAACTAATCTGAATATCAAGGTTTCTTCTTGAGTGGGTTGGATGTGAAATAACTCAATTGATGGGACCTCAAAGATTCCTCAAGAGGATTAGTTGAAAGACTCGGTAAGGCCTCGTCTCAAAATTACATCAAAATCAGTGGTTAGTGTATAACAGGACTCATTAGTGAATATAATGATTTCTTAAGGATCTATGCTTTAGTGTTGATGTTCTGTATGGGCGATTGTGAGCCTTGCACAAACCATATGCTTTCTTCAAAAAAAATTCTTATGTAACCTGCTGCAGACAGTAACTCATGAAACTTGTGCTTCTGTGGCTGCTTGAAATTTACAGAATTGCCGAAAAGCTGTTGCATTCCTTTTACATTTCGCTGTAATGAAAAAATATCATTCAATAATCATCATGACTCTTAGACAGAATTTCCCTTTATGTATTTAGTCGCATGAAGTTATTTTCAAAATTTCTGAATATTGTTATGAAGTGTCTGCCAAAGTGAACTTCAAATTGGCATTCTTAATACTTTTCGGAGATCTCAGATGAGTTTGTTGATTGGCTGGGGCTCAAAATTATGAGGTCCATCGCCAAGAGCCCTCATTTAGCTTCGTATTACGACATTATTTTTAACAATTTAAATCAAACATTTAAGTTGAAATATCACCTTAAAAATATATATTGAAATGAATTCCACCTAATATTGTTCCATGGACCCAAGTTAAGTGCCTCTGTTTCAACCATAAGTACATATTTTCTTTTCTTTCTTTAAATTAAGTGTGGGTTTTAGAAAACATTTTAAATAATATTTTGTATTTGAATATTGGATAATGTTTTGTAAATAAATTTAAACAAATTAAATTTACGTTTCATTTCCTATTTTTCAATTTGTTGATAAAGGAAAGATTTTATTAATAGGTACTTGGTTATTTTAAAATTATTGAAGCATAGTGTTAGGTTGATCGGGGTTCGAGGATTTTATGCAGATCAGTCGCAAAGAACAAGGCAGTTTCTTAAGAGCAATGAAAATTTATTGTAGAAAGTTCAATCCTTTAAATACAGGATTCAGCAGAAATATTCTCAAAATAAATCTCAGAAGGTCTTCATACCTTTAACAGCATTCAGACACAATTATCGGTGTCTAAAATACACGTACATAAAAGATTATTCACAAGCAATCGCTCTTTCAACAGCCGAAGTCATCACTATTCGCTTCAACAATCAGAGCAATACTAACTGATCGCTAGTCAAAATCAGACTGGCTTTCTTTCAGCGAGCATCTCTATTTATATCCTTCGCAGATAATTCGAGAAAGACCCGCTTACGTCATAGATCTTGAAATTAGTGTATTTCTCTACTAAATTCTAGAAGAATCCAGAGGGTTCTGAATTCGCCAAAAAGGTCACCAACATAATCACCAAGTCGCCAAAATGGTTGCCAAAGTCGCCACCAAAAATGAGACCAAGATTTCGCCGAGTTCCCATTAAATCACCATTAAACGTAAGGGACGGCTTGCTTGTGAATATTACAATTTTAACGTAAATTAAATCTAATTTTGAGTAAGATAAAGGCATTACACATCGAAATATACATTATTTACACTATTTTGCACAAAACTCGTAGCAATAGAATTTTAAAGTTGTATTTTATTTTTTTATTTTTTATATGACCATTTCACTTTAAAATTTATACGACACAAAATTCATAAGTTATAATTTGTTATTAACTTATTCATTCCATGATGGAACTTCCTATCTTTTCAAAGGGCTTTAAAAACCAATTCTAAGGACACTATCTTCTATGCAGAAAAAAATTAATTTGATACTATCTATAATGTACTCTATTTGACAAGAGAAAATAGCAGAAATCTTATCTTCCAGGTCAGAAGAGACTGGTAGGGAAAATAGGGTGCACAGATTTGTTTCGCTGATTTGATGCAAGCTGGCATTTTGTTCCCACTCGAAATGGGAGCGATACAATTGAATTCGACTTTTCAACTGAGAGCTCCCTCACCGTGTCATGCTTCCTTGCTCTCTTTTGACAAGTTTTTTGTTGAACCAGTTTTTCCTTCAACTGCAGTCGAGCTGAATGAAAAGATCCCTTTAAAAGTGTGGACTTCTTTTGGATTTGATATTTCTAAGGTTAAGGGATATGCATGACTTTTAAGTAGAAAGAAATCTATTTTTAATGGAATAACATGTGGAAGAGGCCAGTCAAATGAAAAAAATTATAGGAAATTGGATATTATTGATAAGAGAAAGACACCACACTTAAAATAAATATACAGCCGGATTTCTATTTTGCAAATCTCTATATTAAGAATTTCTTATTTTTGAACCTTTTCCTGGAACCGAGAACATTTTACGATTTTTTTTGTAAAATGACCCCTAAATAGCGAAGTGCATTTCCTATTATACGAACTTTTTCTCTTGTGATTCGATTTTTTTCTCCCTATTTTTCAAATATTTCTGTATTTTCATATCATGAAATGATAAAATCATTTGAAGCAATTCGACGTGGATTACAGTGTGGAAAAAATACGCTTGAGAGTTTTAGTGCATTGTGTGCAAAGATACGAGGCGCATTATGAAAAACAATTTTTCTAAAAAAAAAATTCAAACAAAAGTAGCAGATTTTCCAGTAATTAAATTTACGAACGCATTTGGTATATAGGTTTAAAATGACTGATTATAAAAAAAATAATAATAAATAGATTTTATGTATTTAAAAATTTTTTTATGTGTTTTAAAAAGTATATTGGGAGAGGAATCTCTATTTAATGAATTTTCCACACAGTGAACTTTTTTTCGGAATTTAGGGCTTCATTAAATAGTGGTCCGACTGTATTTTATTTTACTTAAGAAAATATAATCAAGAGTTGATATGCTAAGCCATTTGGAAATATTAGTTGGACTATTGCTTATATTAAAGCCTTTATTTATTTCAATATTTAAAAAAATAATAATGATTATTTTAACAGTCAAAAATCCCTTATTTGGCACTACATTTACATATCAACTGGGGATGATATATATTTAGTCAATGAAGTAAAGAGAGAAAATGATGAAAAACACGCTTCAAAATGTATGGGTATTGAAAGAAAATTTTAGCTCAAGAAACTGTAGTGTCTGAACTATTGTTGGCGGTGGATTAAGGAATGTTGGCGCTAATCTCGGTGCGGTTTCGGAGAGGGGTTGCTGCCTTTTTTTTTGAAGGAGAAGGTGACTGGCCCTCGAGCAGGACAGTTAAGAGTGAGAGATGGTCCCTTGTTTAGAAAGCGTGGAGCACTGGACTATTTTTGGGGTTAAGGAAATTGAATTTCTTCAGTAATAAACTGACGTATAGCGCGTAGTTTGCTGTACAAAGAAAAGAGTTTCTTGTGAGTGTTTTAACACGACAGAGAGAGAGACTGTGTTAGCTGTTGAGAAGAGTTTAGAAATAGTTGATTGTATTGAGAAGTTTAAAAAGTAATTGATATATTAAAGAAACTTTTAAGCTTTTAACATATTTGTTTATCATTTTAATAAAAGGCATAATTCTCATAAAATGTCGCATGTATAAGTCATTTACGTTGCATTGTACAAAATGAGTTTTTCGAAAAGATTCCTTATTGTTTAAACTCCTTATCTAAAAAAAGAAATAATGTACCAAATAAAATTTTAAACTGGACACGGTTCTAACACAGTAAATGTAAAATTTTGGTAATGGACTTTAAAAATCATTTAAGACATTCAGTAGGTAAGGAAAAATATTTAAAAATAAATAAATAAAATAAAATAAAAATAATTTAGATTTTTTTTTAGTTTGTATGCGAATTATGAATTTTTATGAATAAAGAAAAGGCAAAGTTTTATTTGGGTGAAAAATAAGTAAGTTATATATCTGAAACGTGAATAGGTTAAAAAAATAACGAACTGATTTAATCTTAATTTATGTTACATTGTGAAACAATACGAGGGGAATTAGCGACATGCTTTGTAACTTTGAACCACACAGAAGTGCAATAGCTGAGCTGTAGCCTCCTCTCCACACTTTTATACCACGCCAAAGAGAGGACTTTAAGCCTCAACAAATTTAATGTGCATCAGTCCATCTACACGGTGGGTTTTCAGTTGCACTGGATTTCGAACCTGAAACTCGACAACACGACCATGACTACTAAGCGACCACAGCCTAAAATATAACGAAATAACAGATTCCTCTTGAAGATCCTTTGTAAGTTTTATACTTCTAAATTGCTAAGGTATGAAATAATGTTTTTCTTAGCAGTGTATATTTTTGCACAAGAAACGTGGAAAAATATTTATAAAAATATTTTGTGTTTTGTTCGCAGCATTCAGATTATATAAACTGAAAAATACAACTTTAAAAAAATTTGACTTTTCTCTCAGCTACAACTAGTATAAATATTAACTATAATTAATGGTCGTATCCACAATTACAGTTATGAGTTTTGTGGGATATGGAACGACAAAGGCTATTTATATCCCGTAAATACAGTAATCGAGTGGCTGCCATCTTCTTAACAGGTTTCCACATCTAGTTTGATACTAAGTAATTATAATTAAATTTCCAGAGGTTTGATGCTGAAGTCAGGAGAATGAAATATATATATATATATAGTATAATAAAATAAAAGTGAAAAAGTTCTAGAACCTACAATGCTAAAGAAGGAAGAAATTGGAGTTCACAAGATACAACAGATGTAGATACAAAAAAGTTTTTGGACTAAACAGGAGACCTATTATGATTTCTAAAGCTGTCGCTGAATTAGGCCAGGGATTTAGGGTTAACAATGCTTTATGGATCCAACCTTCCCCGTACAGCAGAAATTTTCGACATAATCGAAAAAAGAAAAAATAGAGCCATGTTGATATATATATATATATATATTAGTTAGTCACTTGACTGTTATTGAGAATTCAGAAGCAAATCACCGATATGCCTTTTGTGTTGCTCTTTGATACTTTTATTATTACTTATTATGAATCGTTAATACAGAACATAACAAGAAAGAACACGAACAAGTAAGGCAATCTTTTTTATTCTCATTTGTTTTTGGAGTTCATCCTCATAATTGGCACCAATATATTTTTATACATGGTTATTCATAAAGAAGTGTACACTTCTCAGATGCTGTAAAAAATAGCAATCAAAAACATGCTCTACCTCAGCTAACCATAAGGTAGATGTACTCTTAAAATTGGTGTCTCGCATCTGACAGAAGTGATTCATGCAATAGTATACGTGCCATGCGCCATGTCTGCAATGGAAAAAGATTTGGGGGTTCATGAGTTTAGCAAACTTTCACGTGAACAGCGTTTTTGGATATGATGATTCTTTGGTTGATGCCACAGTTGCAGGACGACATTGACAACTTCATTCTCGAACTGGAGAATACACCACAACATTGGTTGGCCATCGTGTGAGATTACCTCGATGAACATTTCCTTTACTGATAGATTAGACGAACTGCACACTACAACATGCCACTTACCCAATGGCCCCTCCAGAAATCCTGACTTAACACTTCGTGATTTCTTTCTGTGAGGTACTTAAAGGACAAGGTATTCGTCTTTTTCCTTTCTGTTGATCTCACGGAGCTGTAACAGCGTATTACAACCGCTTTAGAGGGATTACAGGTTCAGTGTGTGCCGTGTGACTAAGGGTTCACACATAGAATATACATGACTGCCTCTAACAAAAATTGTAAGGATCCAGATCCATGCCTAGAGATGTGACAGAAAGGGAAGGAAGACTAGGCATGTTCAAAATTACTTAGTTCATTTTGAAACACCAACCATAACACAAGTTCGTTTAATCAAAACTAAGAGATGCACCCAATTAAAGCAATATAGAGACAATTAACAAGGTACGCGAAGTATGAGAAGACTTTAAATACCAGTACACTTACTTCTGGTTCAAGTACACTGCCTTCTTATCTATGTAATCTCTATTCAATCTCCAGTGACAAATCGTCACCTTAATTATTACAATTATCAAATAACAAATATCTGCGTTACACTATAAATTTGATTAATCACTGTTCCACTAGCAATGTATCCTATCTCTCTCTCCCTTCTAGCTTGAAAGCCTAGATTATATATAGTAGACCTAATTTACATATTCAAGTTCTCTTCTTCAGAGGGTGCGTTCAAATAAAATAGTTTTTAAGGACCAAAGATTCCCCAAGAGGATTTGTTAATGAGAAGGGGACGCGGATAGCGTCTTCACAAAATTAAAATAATCATATACATTTCTGTTAGAAGTAACTTACTAAACTAAACTCAGTGGCGCGCCCATGAGGGCCAAGGGCTACTATACCCATCTCAGTAAAAGTGACCATTAGGCGCTGAGGTGCATGAGCAGATGTCACGCGATCAAGTGTTCAGTCTGAAGCGAAACCCAGTGTTTAGTCCCTAAGAAAGCTAATTATAGATCCACCGAATGTTCTGGGCAAGGGTGTTTCATTTATCGACCCACTGAAGGAATGAGAGGCTGAGTCGATCTTGCCCAGCCCGAGGATAGAACTCCAGACCTTTCGTGTGGAAGTGCGATACGCTACCATTCGGCCACTGAGCTTCAGAAGTAATATAATATCTTAAATTGCTCTTGATTTATTATGCATTAAAACTATTTACTTCCTTATGAATCACCTCGTATTACTAGTGTGATTTTAACTTTCTTCCATTTGAGGAAATTATAGTTGTTTTGGATTTTGTCTATCTAATGTAAACTGTGTAGTCGAATTATTCTGTTTTCGGATTTGTTTTACGAAATGTTGAAACAAAGTGTTCTTAATATTTCATGGATTACTTTTACAAATAAAAGTGCCAACATTAACTTTATTTAATCATTCCTTAACGCTGAGAACACTAATTCAATAAGATGCATATCATATAATCTTACAACAATGCCCAACACAAACCTCTAATTATGGAATTATTCTAGCTCACAAATCATATTTTAATGTTACAGAAACAGTTACTAGTTTTAAACATTACTGTTAACAATTTATACGTTGAAACAAATCTAATATTGTAATTAAATACTTTAAACTACCGAACAATTTATATACGAAAAAATATATAATTAGAAATTTAGAAACTTTAAACATTACGAAACATATAAATATATGAATGTAGTTTATGTTTGCATAAATAGACAAAACTAATTGGATGTGTATAATGTGTGTATAAATTGGAAACCCACTAGGTTT